>JAWZYV010019696.1:1200000-1800000 GCA_038373885.1 Cheiracanthium punctorium | reverse complement strand
TAACATGTAGTTTAATTAAAAGTGAAGATACAAATGTTTTTAGCTGTCGATTGCAGTAGATACCGATTATCCAATACTTTTCGCTAGATATCATTTTTTCGAACTAGCAAAACTTCAGTGGCATAAGGGAGAGCAAGAGGGAGTCTATCATTCTCCGGGCGCCACTGGGAGTAAATCGCCTTTAAGACAATGAACATTTGACAAACAATAGCAGGAGGGAGTGTCGAAAGGGTATCATGCCCCGGCCGCCAGCTCTCTCTACGAGACTGCAAAACTTCAACAATTTTCTAAACATAGTTTCAACGAAGAAAAACTTTTTTAAGTTTTAATATATTTAACCCTTTAACGCGCAGTGTTCCCGCTCTGGGAACACCAAACTCTGACGTTCTGACTCTTGCCAGTCACGAAGCATAGATTTGATTTCTATAAAAATAGTTGCGGGTGACATAGCTCCACGAGAATCCTTTACTTTCTAAGCACGTCATTTCCCATTAAAAAAATGGTCACGGTTATTTTTAACAGCACTGACACCTGCTGAAAAATGGAAGAATGCAAGAACAGCTGGATGGATTGCCCAATGCTGAAAAAAGGGCAGCCATTGCCATCGCTCGACATGACTACCAGCAAGATGGCGGACGATCGAAACGTTCATCGCGTGCCACAGATCTAGAGATGCTTTTTTGACGACAGCTGGCTGTGCCCGCGCACAAAGGGTTGCGCCTCAAAGGGTTAAAGCATGTAGAGGCTCAAGCACAGGTCGCGCCTCAAAGGGTTAAAGCATGTAGAAATTGCTCAACTTATCTAAACAAGAATTAAGACTTTTTTTTGTCCTGCAGAGGCAAAAAAAAAGGATTTGTTACTTAAATTTGTTGCATGACATGCAGCGCCAAGTAATCTTCAACAAATGAAATTCAGATTGAGAGAAGAGAAAATATGAAACGAAAATTAGTTCGTTAAGAAATATTCTCTATTCCGGAAAAGTATGTACATACATGACAAGAGCCACCGCCAAGTTAATGTAAGGACTTGCATAACAGCTACGTATTTAAACGTAACCCGTCACCTTCTAGCTTCCGGACATAAACAACTCTTTATTTTATAAATAATATCAGCAAAACGCATCATCTTTTCAATATAAGAATGGTGAAAACAATACGATGCCGAGCCTGAAACATGAGACTTAAAACAAAGAGACCAAAAAAATAAAAATAATAAAAGTTACATATACGCGCATGGCAACAACAATGAAGTTCAATCTACGGACGCCGACAAGAAGGGACTGGGAATATATGTAAAAGAATAGACCTGTCAGCTAAATATTGATGACGACCATCGCATATGCATGTTAAAAAAGATTCGCTCGCTTCCGCCGCCATACATCTTTGGCACTGACGTGAATTTGTTTATGCCAAACGCTGTCCTTCACTCCACTTTTTTTTTTTTTTTTTTTTTGGCAGCGTCAAAGAATATGGGTTGCGTATCAAATAATAAAAAAAGGGAGGACTACTCAGACGCAGAAATTTTAAGAAAGCCCTATAAACTTTGCTACTGTGGTAAAACAGAGCTCGTCTCAGATTTATAGAGATTTTCTAAAGGATCTGAATTAAGTTCATGACACTTTAGGTAATTTTTCCTTCCTAAAATTAATAGTGAAATGAATTAATTTAAGCAGTTTTAGAACCTTTTTAAAATAAATCTAGAAAATAAAACAAAATGTTAAAAGGTTTTCCAATGCTTAAAAAGCGATCGCCTTGTACCTAAACTTTTAATTATTGTGGCTTATAAAAGAAAACTGAAGTAAATGCAAAACATAATCAGGGTTGAATGCAATTTAGAAGGGCTTAATCCCTCCAGCCCTTACCCTGTTACACCTATGGCAGTGCGGTATGTGCATATGTCAGGACAGATTTAAAAAAATATTGCAGGCTCTTCAAAAAATTGATCTGTGAGCACGATTAGGTTATAAATTACAAGTACGTTTAACCTAAAGTTTATAGGAAATTTTTATAGAGGATATGTCTCATGTTTTGTTATTGTTACAAGATGCTCAAATTTTAGAGTTTGACCTTGTTACATAACAAATTTTTTTTAGATGCTTTAAATGAGCTAAAGTTGTAATATTTCCTCGTGAAGATTTGTTGCATGGGTTACTGATAATTTTATACTTTAGCTAAAACCACATTTGGCAGGAATTGCTGATCTATAAAAAACTATAATGGCACAACATGAGGGCCAAGGCATTAATTACTAACCACGCCTTCTCATCGTAAACCCAGGGTGGCAGAAACATATACCCCAGGCAGAAGATCAATCTGTTCTAAAAGCAAGCTTTATCCTCATTTTATGTACCTAATCAAGGGATTATATACTGCACATATGGGCAACCCGCGACCCCTGGCCGGATGTGGTCCGCCATGGTTTTTTATCCGGAGGGTGGAATATTTAAAATTTCTACAAGAAACCCATAAAAACCATTCAAAATACCACATCAATCTCAATTATATGGCCCGGGACTTCGGAAACACCTGAAAGTTTAAGATGCAGCTTTCCAAAGGTTGCCCATGCCTGATATACTGAGTCAGTCTTGACCAACTCGAGGATGGAAGCTCCAAACAGTAGACTGATAGCGAAAATATGATATTCATTACGTCATTGGACTTGTATCTGAAGAAAAGTTACTGTAGTGTCCGCCCGTCGAATTGTCGTTAAGCTGCAGTTTGGTAGCGGGAACTGCTGACCATTCCACGGTTTTAATACATGTTGGGGATACAATTAATCAAGCCTGATGTCGAGACTAATCATTTATTATATATACAGATATAATCATATTTACAGGTTGGACTTTAAATATATATATTTGACATACAACATCCTTCTGATGCTATTACATCGGAGAGTCACGGGAACTCCCTAATTTGCGTCCGCATCGGTGCATCTCTCCGCTCCAAGTCTAGTCATCTGTTTTTCTCTTTCCCTCGCCTCCTTAGATGACCCCCAGGACACAAGCCCCTTGCTTCGCCCCCCCCGCGTTCTCTCTTCTCTCTGTTCGGAGAGCATCACCGTGGGTCATCATATGTTTGGGTCATCCTAAAAGAGGGGGTGAAAACTCAGTGGTTTCCCTACAGTTACCTTAAGGTGAAGTCTTAGTAAGGAACAACCCCTATATCCTCTACGTTACTATCATCTGGACCAGTTCATTTACAAACTGTTTTGTATAAAATCTTGAAATTTGGTTAATATGTACAAAAATGATCACTTTAATAAAATGACATAAATTATAACACGAAGATAGCGCCTGACAGAGACGTAGCCAGAAATTTTTCATGGGAGGGGTTACGACTACTGGAGCTCACAAATATGCATACATGTGTGTTATAAGGAAGTGAAGAATATACATTTTGTATGGCAAAAGATTCCTCATGGGGGGGGGGGGTTATGACCTCTCTAACCCCCCCCCCCTGGCTACGACCCTTGCGCCTGATACATTTTATTTTTCACTTTAAATATTTATGTCAATGCCTTATTCTCCAGATGGCGCCACTGCGCAGGCATTGATAGAAAGGTTTCAAATTTAAAATAAAGCTATCTCAATATTTTTAATTTATGTCATTTTATTAAATAATTATTTTCATACCTATTCACCAAATTTCAAGGTTTTATACAAAGCAGTTTCTAAATGAACTGCTCCAGATGATTGTAACATTGCGAGTATAGGGGCTATGCCTGACTAGGACTTCACCTAAATAACCCACCACCTTTTTATACCCCATATTTTCCGGCTTCTTTATTAGATTTTTTCTATTCCACGAATACACTCGTATCAATTTTTAAATGATCGTTTAAAAGCTACTATCCAAAACCCATAAATCATTTCGCCATCTCTGTTCTAAATGTGAAGAGACACAAGTAAATATTTCCAAATGTGCACATATGTAAGACAATTCCCAAGGAAAAGTCTCTTCCCTCTCCCTTTCCTCCCTACAACTAACTGTACCCATCGATTCAATCTGGCATCCAGATTAGTACTTCCCAGCAAATTCCGACAGAGGAGCATTAATTGAATACTAGCTTCCAAAGAAATTTCTTCCACTACCCTCTGATCTCGCCAATAACAAAACGCGGAAATCGTAGGATTCTCCAAATAAGAAATGACAATTCTCGGCGTTTCGAGCGAAAGGCAGTGGAAGAGAAGAGGAGATGGAGGGAGGGGGGGGTGACGGCGCCACCCTGTAATTCTTCTCACTCAATTTAGGGATGGAAACACTGTCCCAAATTTTTGTTGGAGATCGATTTGCTATTTAATCACGTAGAGCGGGAGCTCTTAGCCTCGCTCCATTAATTTCCGAGCGAAGAGAACACGGCAGAAAATCTGGAAGGGATACATCTATTCGCCACAATGTGCATCAATTCTTGGAGGGGTCTGCAAATGTCAGAACAATAGAAATAAGAAATTTATATGGATGCTGATGGTGAACACTTGCTGAGTGAGTAGACGATATCCGCCCGCCCTCACCTTGGAACGTGATAATGTGTGAAGTAATGGGAAGGGATTGGTAATCATATTGTCACGGGAGCTCTGGAATTCCGAAATTGTTAATCGGAATGATTGACTGGTGGAACTGCTGGAAGGATGCAAGTGGCGGTCTTTAGGGGTAAAATTCTGGGTGCAATAGTGCTGGATTACAACAACAACAACATTACAATTTTCCACCAAGATCTGTCGAATAAGCGTGCTTGAGAGTATTTTAAGATATATAGCACGTTAGAACGGTATTCTCCATCCTTATTTACCTGCATATTAGTTTTGACAAATTGTAAATAAAATATTGAAGAAATGTTGACTAAATTGCTGTAAAGGAAAACTTGGCACTGGATTACACAAAAATATAATTCAATATAACAATATTGACTGCAGGATAATCCTGATTGAGTGCAGAATTTTTGCTGCAAGTACATTCAAAACTTTGGACTTATAACTGCATTTAGGTATGCATCACATTAAATCCACTTTTTTTTTCCCAATTATCATCAGTATTGCTAAGCTAAGAAGGCGTTAACCATATACCCTTTCCAGCAGAGTTCTTAATCAGTCCGTATGTAGGAGATATAAAATTATTATTACATTAATAGTTAATTGTACGTTTAGTAATTAATGTTAAAAAATTACAACTATTTACATTCAAGTTACTTAATCTATTGTTTTGGTGGCTATCCTTTTTGTTTTAAAGCAAGCTTGTTTTCGGCAATTTTTGTAACACTAAACGTTTTATTATCCGTATGATATTCAAATTCGTTAACAGATGAGTCTTGGAAAGGCTGTTTACCGAGAAAAATTATAAATCATTTTAATATACAATGTTACAGACAATATTGAGGAATCATAATATGCGCTTAAGCCGGAAAGATTTGCGTGGATTTTATTCATTCAGTTTTTTTTTCATTTAATTTTTTAGAGTACGTTTAACTAGAGTAAAATATTAAATAAAATGCACATTATTCGACGAACCAGTAAATGAGTTCATACCAATGTTGCAAGACATAATTTATCTATTGTGAAAACATTTCTTTAATTGGGGAAAACAAACTTCAAAACAATGCAGCTTTCCTCAATAAAAAGAAATTTTGTTGAATTGGACCACGCTTACTAATTTTTAAGTGGCATAACCTCAAATTAATCTACGGTAGTCAGAAATCAATCAAATATATTACAGCGTTGACATTTCTTCTCCACAAAAAAAAAAAATTTTTTTGCGCATTTTTTTTTTTTTTTTTCAATTTATTTCAGTGGCCGAGTCTGCTGACGACATTTTTCGAAGAAATTTCATTCGTATAGCCACGAAAAACATTTAAAGGGGGGAAAATCTGAAGGCTGAAAAAAAAAAAAAAAACTCTTGAGCATACTTTCCAAAATACATTTTTCTACGACAACAGCAAAAAAAAAAAAAGTATATATAGCCTGGAGAAATATTTCTTCATTTCATACCTGAAATATCAACTTATAAACGAAAATGTCCCGGAATTTGCGATGAAATACATTTTTCTTATTTTTGTTTTAAAAAATATTTACCTTTAAAAAAGTATTTTGACGCCACGAGGAAAGTAAACTATAAAAACACGTCGGGGTTGTGAATAGTTTTCTGGATTTAACTCTAAAATGTTGTTTCAGAAAAATGCTGATTTATAGAATCTGCAAAGCAACAGATAAAAAGGCTAAAATTTAGAGACAGATGCTAAATTTTTGTAATGCTTTTGATGAAGGTAAGGAAATTGTGAGATAAGTGATCATCTGATATTTGCAGAGCTGTATGAAAACAAACGAAGGGATTAGCCAAGAAAGATAAATCATGCCAAACGCAAAGATTGCAAAACACTTTCCAACATGATCTTGTTTACGCTTTCATTAGTTTAACCTATTCTGTCTCCTCGTTCCAACGATGCAACAGTAACGATTCCTCTGCAGTTCGTCGACTCCGAATATGTCGAATTAGAAACAGAAAAAGACATCTTAGTGGACAAAGATTTGGTGAGCAGAAAAAATTTAACATCGGTCACCTTGAGATTGACGATCATATCCATGTTAGCAGGGTGCGAATTGACGGGGGGGATGCCGGGGATCGTCCCCGGCTGAAGAATGTAATATCCCTGGCTAGAGAAACATTAATTGATCCCTGCCAGGGATACTATTTATCCCCTGCTGAAGAAATATTAAACTGGGGAGTGAAGAGTTTGGGATTCAGATTGAGAAGTCAAGAAGTCAAAATGAAGGTGGTATGTTATCGTTTGTCACTATACTCTAAGGAGACTGCCTTAAAATTTCGTCTCTTTTCTAAGCTAAAAACCCTCAAGGGTGGCCTGCAATACAGGTACATTGTATGCAGCTTGTGTATCTGTGATTCCATAGAACAAACAATCTATGACTTTTGTTTGAATATAAGTCAGTTCCCACACATGTCGGCGACTGCATTTGTCAAGTAATATCATGTGAGGGAAGCATTTGCACCTTCCCTCCTTCTTTTCAAGTGTCCCCCCCTGGAGAATGTTTACTTTCAAATGTCCCCCCTGGAGAAAATGTTCAGTTCGCACCCTGCATGTTAGGCAAAAGTTCAGAGAATTTCTTCGTAGGAAGAATACAGAAGGCACTACCCTGATGCTACTCAAATGAAGTTCATGGTGCGTTTGCCTTCCACGAGTGAAAATTTCGCTTTTGCACTCTCGTAAGAGCAAAGATACCTGCGTCCATCATATAAAGTGCTATGTCTCCCACTGCCAGCTTTTCTAGGTGCAACAGCGAGGTGTAGACATCGATACAATTTCATTTGTAAAAAAAATCTTTTTGATTATACTGTACAATATAAGCTCTTGAGACAACCAACCCCTAAGTCTGTGACATCCTTCCCCGGTTTCTCCGCTTTGGGGTAAGTTGTCTCATCCGGAGTTCAAATAAAAAACGATGATTTTTAATACGGAAAAAATGTTTCCTGGTTTTTCATATTAACGAGAATTTAAGACAACATGTGACCAATATATAGGCCACAAATTTTATTTAAATAGTATTGTTACGAGTAGAGTTATTTAAGTGTGAGAACACCTACCCCAAGAGTGTCACAACCTACCCTCATTCCCTAGAGACTCTCAGGAGTGGTCAAATTTGACGCACTGCCGGATTTTAAGTGGCGCATTGCCATAGTGGTAGTAAGGTAAAAAGCAAGTGGCGCTCTTGCCTACTTATTGTTTTGAGATTGATTGTAGATTTTAAAAATAATTTTGTGAGAAGGAAATATTTTGTTTCTTATAATTTATGATGCTGCATGAAAAAGAAGCATTTGCACAATCCTAACTACACTGTCATCAAAAATCGAACTATTTTTGATGCCTTACCAAATATCCAAAAAATTAATTCTGGAATTCTCTTCCTCGGGACAACAATTTCAATCTCATGCTCACACGTTACAACTTTCCCTCCCCTAAACTAAAGCCTTAGCAGTATTGACATTTTCCAAATCTACCCACGAAACGCAAGGAAAATTACGAAAAGGTTCTTGAGTTTTATGGCGCATCTAAACTCGTCTTGCACTGGCGCATGATATGGAAAAAGGTTGTCCACCCCTGAACTAGATAATGTTCAATATTGTACAGTTTTATTAAAAGTGGTACAGTCAAATTCGTTTACAACGAGCCCTGATTGAATGAGAACTCGGATTCAAAGAGGAAATCTGAAATACACACTTGGTTAATACAATGTTAAGACTATGTGAGAGCAAAACTCGCTTTAACTGAATGAGTAAACCCCGGTTTTAACGAGCAATATTTTTGTGATTCATAAAATTTCTATTGACTACCCGCCTCTTCAGCTCAGCTAATAATTTCTCGGAAAATTTCCTTTAAGATTCCGTAATCAGTGAAACTGGCGATGAGAAAGATGAATGTGATGAGAATTTCAACATGAACAGCCCCTCAACATGGCTGTTCGCAGCCTAGAAAAACCTCAAACTTTTTCCGAAGGCATGGGTGCAAATGACGTTTTTCCGGTCACGAATCTTCTTCGAAGAACAACAGTAACACAAGAAAGAGACAGTAAAACAGTTCAAAGCAATTAACCAACTTCCGTTGTACTGTACAACAACAACAAAAGAAAAAACTAATTATATGAATTTTTAAGATTTTTCCTCACAAATCCGTCTTTTAGGAGCACTTTGTTATAACAAGAAAATAACGCTGTCCCTTCACCTTCCTTATAAGTGGATTCGATTGTATTTCTAACAATTCTGCGACACGTTTAACATAATGTCCCTTTTTTCAATGTATATACTTCGAAATAAAACTGAAAATTGCTTTCACTTAGGCGAGATAACTATTTTGTTAAAATTGCTGTTTTTATCACATTTTGGGTTCGAAATCCAGTGGAGCACTTACAGATCAACGCGATGAAGCAAACCTATGCCCAGAATAAAAATCTGATGCGTCTATGCTTAAGAATATTTTCAGAAAATTTCACAAAATGCACTGACACAGGAACGCACATATTGTGAAGAGACTTCCTGATTTTTTCGAGTCCCTGGCGCAATTACTTTATTTTAATTTGCGACCGATAATGTAAAAGGATGAAAGATTTCAAAAAATCTCTAAAAGCAACCAGGTGTTTATAAAACGAAAGTCCAATTTCACACAAGCGTATGACTTTGCTACCACAGGAAACTCCACCTCGCCAATTTACATCAAATTCGGTAGTGATGTTGGCATAGCAACACCACAGATGCAAAGCTGTGCGGTAGTATTCCCTTCACAAATGTAGCCGTGATCGATGGAACGACAAAGCGGAGAAATATTTTCATGGCACAGCCCAAACCTTTGTGCACAAAAACGTTATTCGCGCACGTCAGGGATCAATCAAGCTCTAGCAAACACAATAACATACCGCTGTTCTTCATTCTCCAGAAAAACCGAGAAATTAAGTTTTTGGGAGCACTCTGAAAAAGCTTAAGATAATCCTAATTTTGAACGAAGATAGTATCCTTTCCCCCATTTATGCATAATACGGTTTAAAAGGAGTAAATCAAATATATATATTACTTAAAAAACTCGGCTGTTCTTGCCTCGTCAGGGGGAGGACCTCCACCCCCCGAACCCCCCTAAATTTTTAGTTTCATTATTGCCATATTAAAACGATATTAATGGACTATGTCATTTTATAGCTCATCTTTCGTGTATTTCGCCTGGTAACCCTATGTTGAAATTTTTATGATTGTAACCTATTTATAGAAAAATACATGTGATGCCTATTCTACAGCTTACGAAATATTGTAACAATAGATTAAAGCTGTTGTGAGCTAATAGTATTTAAAAATATGTAAAAAAATACATGTGAAATATATTCTACAGCTTACGAAATACTGTAACAATAGATTAAAGCTGTTGTGAACCAATAGTATTTACCCAGACAGCACAGCAAACTTGCATCAAACTTGCAGCAAGCTTGATTTATCAAGTCAATAAGCTTGAATTAAGCTTGAAAATTTCAAGCGTGTAAGCTTAATGCAAGCTTGAATCAAGTGTTCTAGTTTACACTTGCCCAGCTTGCATTAAGCTTGACATTTCAAGCTTGAATCAAGCTTGACATAGCAAGCTTAATTTCAAGCTTAAAAAAATTTCCTAAATACACGGGGTGCCGGTCGTGTCACTCGCCTCACATATTTTATCTTCCACGCATTTTCCCCTCTACGCTGAAATTTCAATTTAATTTAATCTGTTTCCATCAAGTGTCCGTGGCTAGAATAGAACCCGGGACCTTTCGGTTGGGAGGCGAGCGCGCTATCGGATCTGCCACTAAGCCTCGCGCAGCTATGACTAAAGTTAAGTTTGAAGTGACTTATCACGCGTTTTCTGGCCAGATTGATAAGTGGACGATATGTTATTTGTTTTGTTTTTTTGTTTTTTCCATGGGATGCATCAAAATTAAAATAATGTTATGTGTGATTTAGAGACTCTACTAATAGGGAAATAAACATAATATAAACTTAATAGCAGCACACGTTTTAAAACTTTCAATATCGCAACACTCATGAGCAATACTGCTGGCCAAAATCGAGACAAACGACTGATTTTGAAATCAATTTCGTAGTATAATTGTATTTTATTTTGAAGAATTTCCATATTTGGAAATATAGGATCTTTTTTTTTTTATTCTATGGTGAACCACCCATAAAGTGAAGTATATTAACTAACAAAATTGTGTTAATTATATTAAAATTTATTTTTAGGGCTAATTAATTAGTTAATGGAATTACTAATGTTAATTAGATGTAAATAAAACTAAAACTCCCATCGTGTTACACTTCACAGGGGCCTATCCCATTCATGCCTTCCCCTTGCGTGTTCTAATGTCCAGGTTTTGTGCGTAATAAAATAAAACACATCTTTTACGAACTTTCAGCAAATCTGAGAAACGCTAGACAATTAATGTCCATTCTCTTTCACAGATGGCGCCATCACTGCACACTTTCGAAAGCTAAAATAAAGCTAAAGTAAGCTTGTATTAATACGTCAAATTCAAGGAAATGTCAAGCTTGATTTAAGCTTGTGTGCTGTCTGGATAAATATATGTAAAATTATGTCGCTTTTTTTTTTGTACACATTTTTCGGACAATTTTCAATAAAGGGGGTGAGAGATAAAATGACATAGTCATTAATTTAAAAAAAAAAAAGAAAAAAAAAACATGATTTTACCAAACACAGTAAAAACAGCTTTTCAATTAAACTTTTAATGCAGTAATAAAATAAAAGTATTACATACATTCACAAACCTAATCATTCTAATGACTCACTGGGCCTCTCCATGGCCGATTGGAGAAGACACTGGACATTGGAATAGGCTGAAGTGTGAAGGTCCAGCGTTCGGGCCTACCGCGCGGCTGTTGATCTAACGTTCTGGAATTTCGGTCGGTTTTATCTAGCTGTAACCTGAATAAGCATTAGTACCCCTTAAAAAGTCCTCCTATCAAGGCACCCCTCCGTATCCAGATGCCCTTCGAGTAGGCTTGAAATAAGAGAAAAAAAAGTCCTTAAAATCTACGTAGGACTGGATGCGGGGCGAAATAGGGCTGTTTCCTATTACTACATAGAGATTCCGCAAACGGACTTCAGTCTATAGGTCAAAAATTTTAATAAAAACGAAATAATATAAAAACTCCGTAAATGAAAACAGCTAGCTTTAAAGCAATTAATGTTGAAAATCTTCTGGCTCTCCGTTTTAATTTCAAATGCAACACAAATGAACAAATTTTCAAATAATTTTAATTTTCCATATATTTTTAGCTTCAGAAAATACTAAAATATTAGACAGTGTTTTTGTTTGTTTGTTTGTTTTTTTGGGGGGAGACCATAAAAAGAAGGGGGCATTTTTAAAAGTCATCTTAAAAGACGTTTAAAATTAATTTATCTTTTTTCAATCCAGTTATTCATATTTTGGTTTATTTAAACCATGCAATTCGATCAACATACATTTAATCACAATTAAAATTCCAGGGTAAAACGACATGTGATATTTAATCGGTGTTATCTTAGATTCCACTTAACGATGTGTCGTTTCATATTATCCTGAATAAGAGTTTGGGGGGGGGGGGATCATGCCTTGCAATCTCTTAATCAAATATTGTACTTACAACAAATGAAGGGTAACATAAAGAAAATGGTATTTTTTTCAAATTATAAGAAACATACGTTGACAAAAGAATAATAATCAGATATTTTATCCCACAATATGACAATAAACCAAATCCTGCAGCTGTGAATCCTGTGTAAATACGTACTTAAATTAATTTTCTTTTCTTTTCTTTTTTTCCCTTCTCTTTTTTTTACGATAAATTATTTCATACACTTATTGTTAAAAAAAAACCCTAAGATTTTAGTTCATTAATCCCATGAAAATATATCTCAAGAGATATAGTTTTTTTTCTTCCCGGAGCAGTAAATATTAACTTAAAGTCAGTATATATGGCATATTTCATAACAAACTTATGTCAGTAAATACCGAGAAACTCAATTATCATCTTGACAACACGTCTCTAGTGATTCCTACTTGAACATTTCGGTGAGGAAAAAAATATGTATAGTTATTCTTTTATCTTTGACGTTATCAAAAAATAGGATTTTTTTTTTTCTTTCTTTCTTTTTAATGCTACAAATACTCAATTTTTGCATGCATGAAATCTACATTTAAGAAGATGGGGAAAAGTCAAGAATTTCCTATGAACAAAAAAGCATTTCTCAAATTTTGAGAACAGAATGGAAGCCTTTTCAAAATTCAAGGAAATATCAACGGTTGTAAATCATTAGAAGCCCAAACACAAATAAATCAACAGAAAAAAAATGCTTTGCGAATTCAAAGAAAAAATGAACTCAATTATTATAGGAAAAAGAAACCGCTACTTTTTGAAATAGCTGAAATAGTAGTTCTTGAACAATGAACACTTTCGAGTTTACTTTTTGGACAACAAAATTTTTTTTCCTTGTATTTTTGGGTTACTTTAAATTTTCATTAACGTTGCTTTTGTTTTAAAAAAATTAATAACTAATTTAAAATCCATTACCAAAGTTAATAGCAAGTACTCTGTTCGTTACTCATCTATATAAAATCGTGCATGCTTCAGTTCTAGCTTTTTCAGAAAGTCACTCAAAGTAATTTGGACACATTAAAATCTTCGAGCTATAATTGCGCTTAAAACAGCATTCTCGAGGTTTATAGTTACATATTTTTTAAAAACTAAAAACATTAGCATAAAATTGACATGAATACTAGTCAATCTATAAGAGTCTTGTCTTAGTGTTAAAATAATGGACTAACTGATAATAAATTTTACAGGGCTGTTACACATAAAAAGCGCAATAAAGCCCTTAAAAAATATTTTATACAACTGCATTACAAGATTTAAGTACGGATATTTTAAAAAGCACTACCTTAATTTAAATAATAATTTTGAAAATTATAATTGATAAATATACTTCACGCATAATCCATGAATTCAACATTTTCCCTATAACTCTTTGAGGCACAACCCTTTCCCAATGCTGAAAAAAGGGCAGCCGTTGCCGGCACAGCCAGCTGCGTCAAAAAAGGGTCTCTAGATCTGTGGCACGCGATAAACGTTTCGATCGTCCGCCATCTTGCTGGTAGTTAAGTCGAGCGATGGCAACGGCTGCCCTTTTTTCAGAGTTGGGCAATCCATCCAGTTGTTCTCGCATTCTTCCATTTTTCAGCAGATGTCTGTGCTGATAAAAATAATCGTGACAATATTTTTTACGGGAAATGACGTGCTAAAAAGTAACGGATTCTCGTGGAGCTATGTCACCCGCAACTATTTTTATAGAAATCAAATCTATTCTTCGTGACTGGCAACAGTCAAAGCGTAAGAGTTTGGTGTTCCCAGAGCGGGAACACTGCGCGTTAAAGGGTTAACGGCATCATTTAAATCTACGTTAACTTTCAACCCGTTTCTCAGATTTTTTTTTTTAACTTCAATCGCAGATATTAGACAGGTTAATTTCTTCTTTAACAGGTTAAGTGCTTTTTTTTCTCAATTCATTTTGGCAGCACAGTCTGCAACCAATGGTTGCCCCTAAAAACATTCATCTATTAAGGCTCTAAAAGCATCTGAGGTCAGAAACAGAAAAACTCTTTTTTTTCCGAAGGCCATTTTTCCGTAACATACGATCCTATAAATATATCCCTAGAAAGCTATTTTTCAATCGAACGCTCAAATTCTTAAGAAAGGGAGACGGAAAGAAAAATGAAAAGGGCCCATACAAGAGCCTATAGAGACACAAACGTGTTGAAGGCAAAAACGGTTGGGTTGTGAAATATAAGGTAATGGATTTCTGCGCGTGGATGGAGGGGGGAGGGATAAGTAAGCTGGATATGGGTAAAATATTAGTTTTACAACTCCTTCTTAAAAATGAAGGAATTGCCAAGCAGAAAAAAAATAATAATAACGTAAATAAATCGATAATGTCACACGCATATAAATGGAGAAATAGGAGTTAGTATATTTTTATAAATTTTTGCTAGTGATGGAAAAGGTATACAATAGAGTCTTGACTTACGCGAGGAATGCGTTCCAAGACCCCTCGCGTAAGTAAAAATTTCGCGTTGTGAAGTAGGGTACATATGCGACTTTTTGAAACACACACAAAGTTACTTTAGGCACTTAATAAACATCCCTCAACCGTTTTAAACCTTTCCCTAACTATATTTATTACCATTTTCTGCATGAAGTAATAAATAAATCCAGGTATAGACTGGGACAGTTTCGGTGCTTCAGTGATGCTACGAGGCATGAAATACTGTTCGCTGATTGGCTCTTTTCCTCAATAGCGAATCACGAAGACGGTACTCACGTTTATCAATTCGCACTTCTATTTGCGCTTCCTATTGTTGGCAAAAAACTCTTTCTGTGGACGAGGGCCCGCGTTAGCATCTGAGATGCGTCGTTTCGCGTGAGAATCTCGCGTAATGACCCATTCGCGTAAGACCGCGTTGCAGTGCGAGTCCACCACAATGGTATTTCTGTGAAAGAGTTATTGTTGAAGATTTTTCTCAATCAATAATGGAGTAAATAGACACAAATTTTAAAAGGCACAGTATGCATTTATTCTTATTATTAAATGTTCGATTAAGCATACTTTTGAAATAACAATAAAAAAGTATTCAATCTCTGTTGAGAAATAATAAATTGGAATAGTATTGTAATATTCTACATTTGTGCGGTTTCTGTAAAATGACTAATGTTATCAATTTTAGCTGATGGCAGACTAAGTCTAATGCAATTATTATTAATTTTAGTGTCTTTAAATTAGATAACTGTGCATGTTGTCGTTAAATTCGATAACCGTGCATTCGCTGTGAAATAGCTAATTATTGGATTTAATAATTTATGAACTTCTGCTGGGGGTGGAACATATTTCAAATGCTTCAAAACCTAATTATGAAACTGGGTAGAGTTACTTTATACAATGTGCAGTTTCGATAAAATTAGTGAATAATATTTGTAAATTTCTATTGACACTGAGCAGTTACAGTAGAGATTTTAAAATGCAATACAAATACTGAACTTCATAATTATGCTATTATGCTGCTGAATGGTTAATTAATGCTGATTAATTTCTGCCGACGGCAGAAAACATTTAAAAATGTGATTTTTAAGAGGTTTTTTTTTTTTTTTTTTTGTTTTTTTGAGGAAGCATCCAGTGAGCGGTTATCCCCTATGAAAGCAACGGACAAGTTAACGCCCAAACCGGAAATCGAACCCGGATCCAAAGCGTGAGACAGTGGATATTTAACCACAATAACACCCGAGTGGCTGTGATAAAATGTAACTGAGTTGTAAATAACAGTAATTTAAGACTTCATGCATATAAATTTTATCCCACAAGAAATATTTTGTCATCATTCCCGGTTTTTTTTTTTTTTTTTTTTTTTTTTGTTGTATGATTTAGCTACAGTATTTTCTAGAACACACAGAAAAGATTAATAAATAAACAGCCTAGAATATAGTAAAATTCTCTGAAATTATTTTTAAAACGACAAAAATTCGGAAGAAGCTCTACACGATATTTTACGTTTAACATGATAAAGTTTCAGTGACAATTATGCACCTGTCTTTTAAAATTCATCAAATGCAATTCAAAATTCATCAAAAAAAGAAAAAAAAATCACTCGATACGAAAGAGTTCCTTTAAAATATAAATGCATCGTGAACATTCCATAATTCTACAGCATGTTTCCCAGAAGAATATACACCTCTTTTATCTTACTTTATCATTCATAAAATACATAAATGTACGCTCAAACTTCTGATAAATAGTTCCATGGAGGATTTAATGTATCGGCCGTCACTATTTTTGCCTCCTATAAATTCAAACAACCGTAATATTTTTCAAAGGAGCTTTCTGCATACGCGTTCTTTTGCCAGAGATATGCAGCACAAACATATCTCACTTAATTTACATGATGCAAGAATTTAAAGGAGGGAAAATTTGGAATCCCGGAATGTGAGGCAGTGTAAATTCGATGCAAAACATTTAGAAAAACAGCCGCATTTCTTATATTTTTCAGGAAATTGTTTAGAAGAAAGCATATTTCAAAGATAACTAATGATCTAAAACAGCTTTTTTTTCGTGGGTGCTCGGAATCTTCCTTGGTTCTTATATAAATATACTCAAAAAACTCTAGTAAAAAATCAGTTAAATTAATTTGAACTAAACATACATAAGAGAGAAAAAAACTCATACTCGGCTTATTTGGCTCTCATGCAAGTTGTATATACTATATTTTTAACGCCTTGACTTATTTTGTAAAGGTGAACTTAAAAATTTGTGTGTGTGTGTTTAAAAAAAAAAAAGAATTGTAGATCACTAGTAAAATTTCATCGTTGATAAAAATTCTTATCGCGATATATTGTGCAATGTTACAAAAACTATGTGTGTGTATGAGTTGTATATACTTTACTAAACATAACAATTTATAGAAGTTCTATGATATACTCTAAATAAAATTATTTGATATTTTATTAGGTTGTAACGAAAGTTTCCCGCCACCACAAACATCGTCAGCACACACACAGTTCGGGTTGGCGTATTTTGGCGCATTTGCTCATATTTTGTCAAACGATGTTTGGCATTTGAAAGGGAGAGACTTACTTTATAACACTGTGTTGTGAAATCTGCAAAAAAAAATATAGTTATCATTTAGTACAAGGTGTCTCAAATGTAACTATTACTCTGGCGGATTAGAAGCATCATTTACTTCCAGTTCTGTTGCAAAAAGTTTGCTACAGAATGTCAACGAATTATGTGTACAGCTTTAAGTACTATTGTTGTATCATGTGACACTGTGCAGGTTTGGTACCGAAGGTTCAAAAACAAGGACTATAACATTCAAGAAGCAGAGAGCTCTGGCTGGTCTATTGATGTTGATGAGGCCAATCTGTGAGAACTTGTGAAAGATCAGTCATTAACCACTCGACAGTTATCTAAGGAGTTAGAAGTTAGTTTTCCAAGCATATTTGGCGGAAAACTTTCGTTACAACCTGATATTTTGATTATCTGATATTTTATTTAATTTTATTTTGACTTTGTTATAATTTTATTTAATTTTTTAATTATAATAATCATTATATAGATATATTTATTTATTTTCTGTTTATTATATTCTTACATTCTTTTAATGTTTTTAATTTTCATACTGTTTTATGAATCTTTTGTTTCATATTTCTCTTTTTAACGACATGGTTTATTCTACAGTTTTACTTTGTTATTTACAAATGACAACATCTTTTTTTGAAATCTCGTATTGGCATGTTATGCTCACAAGAAATAGTCGTTCCATGGGTTGAATATCATGGTTCTTTTTCCAATGCATCCTACAGAAACCTTGCTATTTTTGTTTCTTTTTTATTTTTTAGCAGTGGTACCTGATGGTAAAGCTAGTAAATACAAATTCAGTTCCATCTCTTAGTTGTGTTGTTTAGGCTTAAGAAATCTCCCGTGGTTTCAATGGAAGTAATACAGCCTGGGATTCCATTTTGTTCTAAAGTTTTAGAGTTTTCTTACTGTACTTGTTTTTAATTTTCTTTCCTCTTCTTCTTCTTTTTTGTTTTTGAGAATACAATTGCTCGATGGTTATTAGATAGATATTCATATTACGTTAGTTTAGCTGTTTTACATTACATACATATACATTTATATATGACAATAATGTTAATAAATAAAATAACTATTTTAAAAAATTAAATACCTATGAAAACTAAAATTTCAATTACATTGGGTAATAAATACACAGTTTAAAAATACGTAACTTTTTTTGTATTTTAACTATCAAAATTCTTTTACAATAAAATGCCATTCCTCTTGATAGTGCTGTGCTGCAGTTGAACTAAAACTTGTTTCAAAGCGAACTATGTAACAAAAATCTTACTTCAAAATACGACTATTGGTATACGAACTGGTAAAATTAAGCATATCTATATGGCATTAAGCTCATCAATGATAATGAAGATTCTGTATTTAAAAAGTAGATATCTCTAAGTAGAATACAACTATTTAGAGATACATCTACCACTTACAGTTTTTAATTTTTTAATTTTTTTTTTTTTTAATCGAGCTACACCAATGAATGCGACAGTAGAAAAAATCCTCCAACCACATCACCACCATCAGATTTACGGATTAAAAGATAAACTATGCTACATTTTATTGAAAAATATATAAAGACTATAATTTCAAGGCATATTTTTATGGTCCATCCGTTTATACGCTTGCAAAAACCTTTAAAAATGCCCTCCGATTCCAGCTATATAAAAATGCAAAGCTTGGGTCACTTGAGAAAATACTGAAGATTTATCAAACACATTCCTGAACTTTCAATTATTTGTAAAATAAACAACTCGCACTTTTAGTTTCAGAAAACTTAAACATCTGCTACAATTTATTTCTCAAATTCACCACGGATGTAATATTAGCCCTCTTACTGACCTGCAAAAATAGGGAACTATGAAGTTCGTTTTTCGATGAAATATTCTTTTAAACACCGTAAAAAACTTTAGTTTCACGGTTAAAAAAATTTCAAGAAAGTTAACTTACGGTTACCTTTTTAAAAAATTTAAATTTTAAATTCTGTCAAAAAGAGAGCATGTTTATAAATTTAAATAATACCTGCATAAAGGCTTGCATTTGTTTGAGAAGTTTAATTCAGTGAGACTGACTGCATTTGATTGATATTTCCATTTATTTTCATAGTAATAGATGGCTAAAGCAATTGTTAAATTAGTCTATTCATTTACAGTTTGTTAATTGCTTTCGAATACTTCGTGCTGTTGTTTTAGAGCATTGATTCAACTCGAATTTTGTATTTTTTAAACGCTTTTTAAAATCTTAGGAACCTTTCAGCTTATAAGATGCAAACTTTAGACGAACACACGATACATAACATGAACGAGAGAGATACGATTACACTATTGCGTAAAAAGATTCTTTAATTTATTTGTAAAATAAATAAGCATTTTGGCATAAAAATTCATTTTGTTTTCAAAGTTTAGTACTAATTAATAAAATGAAATGCCAGTTATAAATCTAGTTAAGTATATTACGAGCAAACTGCTATATTAATCAGATTAGAAAAGTAAAACCTCGATTTGAAAATATCTGAGCTTAGACGTGCAAATGAGCCCAACCTATTTCTTTTCTTTTCTTAAGCACACGAACTTTTGTGTTTTAAAAAACAAACCACACTCCTTTTTCATTAAATATAAATTCAAACACCTTTGTAACCTATGAGTAACAACTGGCGTGTTTTAATTCAAGAATTAAATTTATTGGTGTTGCCATAAAGTACTTCTAAAATAATGATATTAAAATACTAAAACAGCTTGACATTTGAATGTCTTAAAATTAATAAAGAAAAATGGACTTTTTCTTTCCAACAGTAAGTTTTAAATCTAAAAATCATATTTCTATTCATTCATTCATCTGGATTCAATCCAGCATAAATGCCAAGACAAATTTTTTCTCATTGCTTCACACCCAATTTAAATAAAAATTCGAGAACTGTCTGGAAAAAGATATTTATTCCATGGAACAACTTAATGAATTTCTAGGAGTGAGGTACGCCAGACGATAAATCTTGGTATATCATGTCTCCATTTAAAAAGTTTTAAGTTTGTCAAAAACTGATTCCGTCTTTCAAAAGGAGTGATTTATAAACATATTTGCTTTTATATGCTGCTCCAGATTAAAAAATAAAATAAAAAATGAATACACCAAAAATAAAATGGTGCACAAGGTCCAAAACGAGGTTGTCATCAAATCAGCCTACCTACTAGGGTGGGCCGAAAAATCGCGTTTTTTTTTTTTTTTTTTTTAGAAGTTGTAATAGCGCGGAAAAGTTGCGAATTACATAGACAAAAAAAAAAAAAAAAAAAAAAAATTATCAAAATCGGTTGACATCTTCCGTTCGCGCATAGGCCCTAAAGTTTGACAAAATGTGAAAAAAACTTGATTTTTGCGAATTTTTTTAAAATTTTATATTAGAAGTTTTTGTAATGTAATAGTTTGTAATTTCTCCAAATAGAGCCTAAAAACACTGTGTTTTAATTTTGTTTAGGTCTGTTGACATCTTCCGGTCGCGCATAGGCCTTAAAGTTTGACAAAATATGAAAAAAACTTTCCGATTATTTTCTTAATTTTTGAATTAGATGTTTTCGTAATATAATATTTTGTAACGTTTTCAAACAGAGCCTAAAAATATTGTGTTTTAATTTTGTTTAAATCAGTAGATATCTTACGGTCGCGCATAGGGCCTAAAATTTGCCAAAATATTAAAAATTTCACATTTTTATGAGTTTTTTCTATAATACATGTTTTTCAGCGTAATAGTTACAGTATTTTTATTTTTTAACATAAGAACATAATGTTTTATTATGGTGTAAATAAATTAACACAACTTCTGGTCGCGCATTCACCCTCAATGCTATAGAAACACAGTACCTGAAAGAAGATAGACATGACATGGTGGAAGATGACAGTAACAACGGGCATGGTACTTTTCGACTTGTTCTATATTTAAAAAGCTCAAATATTACAGTATAGTTTTTAACAATAAACTTGCTTTTATACAAACGAAGGTACTTTGTAGACTGATTTGAAGAATCAGATTGTACATAAGTGAAGAAAGCCCTTCAATTGAACTTCAAGAGCCAGTTTTGTTTATATAGAAATCATATAAGCCAATGTGGTTTACTATCAAAACAAGTAAACACTTTACAGACGGCCCGAAACTTGTTTTCCAAGCAATACAATGTACCAGGTATTTGCCAAAACCTTTGCTTGATGTTGTCGATCCTGTGATCGAACTGAATGGTTTTTTTTTTTTGCGCCCAGAACACTTACCGTTAGCCATGACTCAAGATGACAAGAAACACACAAGAGAGCTCGGACTGATACCAGAAGGAAAATAGTAAGAAAATTCGAGCCACCAAAAATAAACTTCAATGCGCAAGAATAATCAGAAATGATCAAGTGGATGGATTGTGAATTATCTTCTCCCCCATTGTTGGCAGAAATCACTGACAAGGAGATCAAATCGTACATCGACAGTGACTCAATCCCTAACTGGAACATCAAGCAATTCCCAGTTCACACGCAGGCTGTAGAGCGCTGTGTAAAACTTGTCACGGAAGCCTCAGGAAAAGTTTGTGGACTTGAATCCCGAGATAGGTTTATAAGAACCACCCTGCTGTCCAGACCATAAATGCCTAACTTCACCAGCAAATCAGTCTTCTAAGTACCTTCTTTTTTATAAAAGCGAGTTTATTCTTATTTGCATCTATCTGCCTTGGCTTCAAAATTCTTCGAAGTCAGAGCTCTCTTGTGTGTTTCTGGTCATCTTGAGTCATGGCTAACGGTAAGTGTTCTGGGTGCAAAAAAACCATTCAGTTCGATCACAGGGTCGACAACATCAAGCAAAGGTTTTGGCAAATACCTGGTACATTGTATTGCTTGGAAAACAAGTTTCGGGCCGTCTGTAAAGTGTTTACTTGTTTTGATAATAAACCACATTGGCATGTATGATTTCTATATAAACAAAACTGGCTCTTGAAGTTCAATTGAAGGGCTTTCTTCACTTATGTACAATCTGATTCTTCAAATCGGTCTACAAAGTACCTTCGTTTGTATAAAAGCAAGTTTATTGTTAAAAACTATACTGTAATATTTGAGCTTTTTAAATATAGAACAAGTCGAAAAGTACCATGCCCGTTGTTACTGTCATCTTCCACCATGTCATGTCTATCTTCTTTCAGGTACTGTGTTTCTATAGCATTGGGGGTCAACGCGCGACCAGAAGTTGTGTTAATTTATTTACACCATAATAAAACATTATGTTCTTATGTTAAAAAAAATACTGTAACTATTACGTTAAAAAACATATATTAAAGATAGGAAAAAAAACTCGTAAAAATGTGAAATTTTTAATGATTTGGCAAATTTTAGGCCCTATGCGCGACCGGAAGATATCTACTGATCTAAACGAAATTAAAACACAATATTTTCAGGCTCTGTTTGAAAACGTTACAAAATATTATATTTTACGAAAACATCTAATTCAAAAATTAAGAAAATAATCGCAAAAATGTTTTTTTCATAATTTTGTTGAACTTTATAGCCTATGCGCGCCCGGAAAATGTCAGCAGACCTAAACAAAATTAAAGCACAATGTTTTTAGGCTCTATTTGAAGACATTACAAACTATTACATTACAAAATCCTCGAATAAAAAAAATTTTAAAAAAAATCGCAAAACTCAAGTTTTTTCCATATTTTGTCAATATTTAGGGCCTATGCGCGAACGGAAGATGTCAACCGATTTTGATATTTTTTTTTTCCTTTTCTTTGTCTATGTAATTCGCAACTTTTCCACGCTATTACAACTTCAAAATTAAAAAATCAGATTTTTCGGCCCACCCTACTACCTACCTTAGCTGTAATCAGGTCATGGAAATAGATTGCAATTTTATCACTTCAAGTATTTAGTGCTAAAATTTAACATAGTATCACTTTTATCCCTCCCTTTTACAGATAGCCCTAGAACACTTCGCTTGTACAACAACAACAAAAATAAAAATACGGTATTTTGAAAAATTACACATTCTATTTAAAGTTTACGTGAAAATTTATGCATATATTTATATAAAATGTTATCTTTAATTGTCGTAAAGTAATAACTGATTTACTCAACGTTACTTTTTCATTTTTTTACCAGTATTTATAAAAAATTCTGTAAGATATAAAACATTCTTTATCCACATTTTTTTTTTTTTGCATGTATATCATAATATAATTAAATTTTAAAAATTTAGCCGAAAGTTTTCTTTTCTTTTTTTAATAGCATGGGATTTTCCCCATATTTACCAATTATTGCTTTCCACACGACATTAAGAAACAATGGGTTACTTTTTTAAGCAGCACACGCAATAACTGCAGCTACGAGCCGCCATTGCTCCACGATAAAAAATAAATAAAAGAGGAATAAAATTTTATTATTTGTGTGTTGTTTTATAGTAAGCAGGGCCGCCGCTAACAGTAATGGGGCCCGATCCCAATTTTAATGCCGGGCTGCCTTAGCGCCTCTTTTCACCGCTACTTTCACTCTCTCTCGCACTTACATACTCCAAAATGAATCCTTTAAAATTATATATATATATATATATATATATATGTAATGTATAAAAAGGTAATTTGGGTTTTACTAGTTTGGGTATTGTTCAAGCGGGTACTTTCACTGTAAGTTTTGCTTTCCTGTCATACTTGCCACGCGCGCTCTGGAGCTATGTTTTATTTATTTTGTTATTTGTCAAACATCAGGCCGTCGATTCTGAGTTCTTTAGATGTACACGTGTCCCCACGCCCTTGTAGCCCCGGATGCGGGTCATGTTGGTAAATATGTGTGGTTCGTTCAGAGATAAGAGAGAGGCGGAGTTATGTCTTCGCAAACCACGTGGTGTGGTAAGCGTAAATACTCCCGCACATCGAAAATCGTCGGACTTCTGCCTCTGGAACTGCTTAATGAGTCCACGCTGATTCTTGTACCCGTCTCCCCTCCCCTCTTCTCATTCTAAATTGTAACTTAAATGTAATGTTCAATAAACCATATTACCTGCCTTAACTCTGAAACTTTACTTGAAATATCTGACGTCTCATATATATATACTTGATGCTGTAGTTTTTTGAATAACTTTTAACCGAATTTTTAAATTTCAATGTATACTTAGTAATTTGAAGTTCGTATAAAAATATATTTACACAAATAATCTTCATACAGTAGAAATGTGTAACAGGGTGTCTACCAAATTTCTGAAAGTCAATTTCCTGACTTTTTCCCGACTTTTGGGAGGCCCGGGAAAAAAATTCCTGAGCAATGCATTTTACTTAGGGAAATTGCACAATGCCCCTCCCTTGTCTTTATATTTGCATATTTTGTACAACTTCTTTAAATCAATTTTAACTGAAGTATACAGGATTAAGCTTTCATCAATTGAGAAACAGAAGTAGTTGCACTTTCTGATAGAATTAACAAACTGTTCTTGGAAATACGGTCCTAAGGTATAAGTTACCAAGTAAGCTAATTTGTCTTTTACCCTCCCGTCGCTATTGATGAGTCCCCCATTTTCCCCTCCTTATACAAACACATCGCTTGATGCTTTCGCGGTCCGAAAAATGCTTTGCAGTTTCTTTCGGTTTCCAGTCTGACAATTAGAGAGAAAGAGTTTAAAAAAAAAATTGATTCTTTTGGTGAATTTTCCGGACCCATTATCCAATTTCCCGGTTTTTTCCAGACTTTCCGGACCCATTTTCCAATTTCCCCACTTTTTCCAGACTTTCCGGATTTTCCGGAGCGGTAGACACCCTGTGTAAAGATTATTTGTGTAAATTGACAAAAAGGAAGAGGTCAAATAATATTTTGAATGACACATTATTGAGAATTTCTAATACTTTAAGCATAAAAACAACTTCTGAAAATTCGCGAAGGCTCATATTTTATTTTTCGTTTCAACATTCTTTTGTTTCGCGGCTGCTGCAGCGTAAGTTTTTTTTTTTTTTTTTTTTTTTTTGGGGGGGGGGGAGGTGCAACCCTTTAATAAACCCATACAGATAGAATCCTCAAGAAATATTTTCACGCAATATAAATTTTCAGAGTATAAAATATATTAAAATTTTTTCGATGACTTTTTTAACAGCTTCAGGATCTTACGGGCCCCCCCAAAACTTCCAGGCGCGGGTACTATTTGACCAAGGTCCCCCTTCACCCCCCCCCCAAAAAAAAACAGCGGCCCTGGTTGGCAGTAAGCAGAAAGTGCACAATTCTGTTTGACAGAAACAGTTTAGCTGACCAGCTTCCATAAAATAAATATTGAGGGAGATTTTAAGGATATGTGAAATTAAGGGTCTAAAAGCTGTAAAGGTATCATCATCTGTCTGTAGGATATCCAGCAGACCAAGCACACAAGTTTGATACCCGTAACAAACGAACAAATGCATAAAGTTTGCCTCTTTACCTGGCAAAGGAACTCCGTTAAGCAAGTTACAAAACAATGCCATTCCTCTCAAATGCATAACGCCACTTAATAGTTATTTCACGTTCCCTTAATTACGGTAACATCTAAATGAGCTGCCTGCTTTTAAAAAAATAAACATATAAATAACAACTGAATTCAATAAACTATGAAAACATTTGGAGAAAATCATCTTTAATAATTCATTAATCTTGATTTTAGAAAATTGCACGTAAAGACTCTCGGTGACGTTTTCAAACTCTGGAAAAAGGAATATGGAGCGAAAACAGCTTGGGTTGGGGGGAAAAAAATGGCATAAGAAGAAGAACTCCAATGAAGTATCCCACTAATGAATCCCGGAAAGACTCCAGAAAATGAGATACAAAACCATAAATCTTCACGCTTTTCCCGAAATGGCGAAGTGAAATTTTAAAGAATACGGAAAGGGGGGGGGGTATCAGTCGAAAAGTTCGTCGGGCGAATGCAATGATTCATGGATAAATTTCAATAAGACAGATAAACTGGGACGATTTATTATTTTTTAAGTGAGAAAATGTGTTCGAAAGACATTTCCTGACTCATAAAAATATGTGGGTTGGGGGGGGGGGGGAGTAGAAAAGTTGATAATCCAGAGCTGGAAAGCATTGCATTTTTAATCGTTTCTAACGGTGAACATGAATAAATAAGTTACATCGATATAAACAGTGACTAAGAGAATAATTAAATTCTGTTTCATCTCGTTGTCATGGCAATCGGTTTAAACAGTTAAGCGTCGGTAGTGTAAATGTGAAAGCATACAACTGTGTGCTTTAAATTTACATCCCTTCGGATAATGTCTTTCCAATATTATGGTCATTTGAGACTATTTCCAGGCAATGAAAATTTTCTTCGTGTATATTCCAGCTTAAACAGATGCTAGAAATATGAAATGTGCACTGTGGTTTACATAAAACAAAATATGCAAATGTTTTATAATTTAAGCGATGATTTAGCACTCTGTACCCTAAAAATATGAGATAAACTATTATTTGCATTTGAGAAGAACATTTATAAATATTTACGACAACCATCCACCAATTACCATTGGCGGATTGTCAAAATGGTTTCTTTTGACAATCGGCCAGCGAAAAATGCTATATCGATTTACATTGCTTTTATTTTAGAAGAATAGTTTGTTTAAAAAATAAGTGAGAAAATTTTTGCTTTTACAGCCGTGGTAAAAGTTAATGAGACGCAAATTTCGATTTAAAAAATATATTTTAATCTTTAAGTAATCACTTCATGACTTGGAACCCTCTCTAGGTTTTTTAAATTACTTTTAGTCGTGAAGTTTTAAAATGTTTGAAAGACTATTTTAAGTTTAAGAAAAAGGCACAATTCGCGTCATACGTTTAGCACAAACCCCTTGTCATAAAACAGTTTAGGTAGGTAAGAAAATGTCTATTTACTGGACAAATGTCTATTTTCAAGGTCAACATCCGTCAATTAAAAATTTAACGCTAAAAAAAATGACAACTTCTCAACTAAATTCAACTTATGAAGGGAAAAGCTCAGTAAGAAAAATTAAGTAATAATAGTGATAATAAAGAATTATCACAGTTGAAATTTCGCAAACAATTATTACTTCGACCGAGCTTATTTGAGAGGGAAATGTACAAATATACTGTCAGTTTGTTTATCTTTTGTTTTCTTTCTGTCGTAAAATTTTGTAAAACTACATTAAAAAATTTTTTAACATCATTATCAAAGATTTAAAAACAACAACTATGAACCCTAGAGAGTATAAGCTTTTTGCTGCATTATGTACCTAAAAAAATTGAAACAAAAGGCTTTTAAGAAAAATTTCATAAATAATAAAACATCAACGAAAAACATTGATTAAGTTTTCACAAGATACATAGAATTCATAAGTGTAATTAAAAAAAATAAAACTACACGAAAAATTGACTAATTATCCTTGCTAGCAAGATAATGTGCAGTGCATTCTTGGAACGGATTAAAACTTAACAAATAATACGCTTAATTGTTATTTAAGTAATTGTACGTCAATTAGTTACATAAAAAACTACATTTTAATTACTTTTCGATGAAGCAATTACTTGTATTTTCAACATTCCTTTAATCGGAGAGTATCATGTCAGATTCACTTCCTTAGCATGCATGTGAAAAGATATTTTAAGCTAATGGAAAATGGGTGTGGGAACCGAAGACCGAAAGAAAATATTACTATAAAAATTAGATAATTATCGTAAATGAGTTTATTAAAAATATTGAAAACATAAGGGAAGTTAGTATCATTAGTGAAAATAATTTAATTGAAGTCAGCCGGGAAAAAAAGAGAGTGGGTTTTCAGTTATGTTTCAAGAAAATTGTGCTACGGTTATTACATATTTGTATTTGCATTCCATTTATTTATTTAATAATTTACGAGAAGTTTCAAATAAATTCCAACAAATTCACGCTCGATGTTCATTTTTTAAAAATTTTCTTACTCCTTTAACAATCAAGATCTTTTTAATTACTTTATTTAATTAGTCACAGCAAATAATTGACAACAACTTTATAATAATTTAAATTTTTACATTATTGTAATCAAATGCATACTTAGTTGTCTTTATGTTGATGGCCATACTATTAAAAGTAACATAATTAGTTCAAAAAGTTTTGCAGGACTCAAGAATCTGTTCATCCGTATAAATGCACACCTTTACGTGTATTTGATTGAAAAGTTTTAAAGGAAAGTTAAGTTTTGTCAGTAAGAACGAGTCGATTATTTAATTCTTTTTTGTCAAAGATTGTAACTACTCAATATTTTGTCAAATGGCATGGTAGCTTAGTATTCTTCAAATTTGTAGTTTGTTTGTAAAATTGGACATATTCCAAAAATTATGTCAAACGTTGTGGTAACGAAACAGTTCCATCTTTAATTCTTGAAATATGTTTTAAAATGATGTTTTATTCATTTACATAAACTATTACTCTTGTGTCAATTTCTTTGCGTAACGTCACAGGCTAGTTAATGGGAACTAAGAAAACTGACATTTATTTATATTTCAAAAATTTCATCCATTTTTACACGAGTTTTTGCACTAAACAAACACACAAAGAAATTGGTAAATGGGTTCTTAACAACTGTAAATACACACACACAAAAAAAAAAATGAAAATTTAAGCAAGAATAAATTTCTATGGGATCTGATCTAATGTTATTCATTTTTTTCAAACCACAACAAAACTTAAAACGGCTTAATTTACAAAAGTTGAAATTTATTTTGGCACAGAGAGTTACTGCCTAACTTCAAAAATCTCATTCATCTGTACGCGAGTCATAAGCGTAGCATGACCGATTATTTATTGGGAGGAGGGGAGAGGTACACAAAATATTTAAGAACATAAATAGCAATGTTTCTTCAGGTTTTGGAAGAAAATTTGAAAATGAATAGTTTTCTAAACAAAGTCGAGGGCACGTGCTCCCCCATGATTCCCCCCACCCTCCCTCATTCGACGTCACGTGTATGATGCAAGTTATAATCAGATAATGATAAAAAAATTTCCTAAAACCATTATTTCTAAAGCCAGTCTTACTTGTAAAATTGAATACATAGGAAAATAAATCTACCTGCGCAATTCGAGTTTTAAAAATTGTGATAAGCACTTTTAAAAACTAAATGATTAAATAATATTTTTTCCTAAATATAGAAATAATTTACTAACGTATGATTCCAGTTCAAAAATTCTGACATTTTAAAATTTCCCTTCACGTTTTTTTTTTTTTTTTTTTTTTTTTAAGCACCAGAGTGCTATTAATTTCAACCTTGCTTTTTGTGTAGACACGATTTTGGTACAATTTTCGCGTCGAGTCACTTTTCAAATGTGGGTTTTTTAAGGACTTGTCTAGGGTTTGCCTTAGTTCCCAATCTATATTCTTGCGGTTTATGTGGGTTTTTTTCCCTTTTACGTTATTTTTTTACCTTATTTTGTACATACTTTTTTTTTAAGACACGAGCGGTGTATCACTTTTCAAATGTGTTTTTTTTAAGGACTTGTGTAGGGTTTTTTTTAGTTTCCAATCTATATTCTTGCTTTTTAGGTGGCTATTTTACCTTACGTTAGAATCACTTTTCAGGAGTGCGCTGATAGAAGACGAAGAATGTAAAACAGTTTTGGTAGGGAATTTCAACATAGATTTCAATTCTGAAGGAAAAACATTTGGAATTACGAAAAATCCGAAACATTATTCTTCAAAAGAATCCACAACAATAGATGCAGTATTTTGAAATCAAAGTATGAGAACAGACTTTATATGAGTGCCTACAGCTATCACTTCCCTTTATATGGGAGAATTGACTAATAAAAAAACTGGACCCAGCAAGCACTCTGGTGCGTAAATAAAATCTGAAAGAAATTTAGATTTTATTTCATTTTTTTTTAAATAAAATCACATTTTGACGCCTACACTTCTTTTGCCAAAAACATACTATTAAAATCATTAAAAATAAAAAGACTGATAGCTTTTAAATCCATAAAAGCACTATTTGTCAGAAAATCAATATCGACGAGAAACAGCTTTTCGACGTTCATCCTTCAATCAAAAGCTGATTCTCCAAAAATCATTAATGGCGCCCGGAAGAATCGTCCTGGCAACAGTTTTCATTCCCATTGCAGTAATACCAAATTCAGAATGGCAACATGATGAAATTATTTCGCAATTACCATAGTCGAGGCATTTTAATTTCCCCGAGAAGTTTTAAGAACGCGTGCAGAAACTTCCGACAGTTGATAAATAATTAATGACAGTACAATATGAATTCACTGAAAATTATATCTAATTAATGAGCGTGGAATAATTTATTCTTAGTCGATCAGAGAAACATTATTTTTAGCATATTCATTAAACAACACTTTCCCGGAGAACACACACATACGGTTGAATTATCAAGTTATGGCAATTAATTAATCATAACCGTAATATTAAGAATTTGGGGAGAAAACAAAAGGATAAATTTGCACATTCGAAACATTAATTAAAACATCAAGGAAACGCAATTTTGGATTGAATATTACTTTGTTATACACGAAACAACAATCGCTGTTATAAATGTAACTAATCAAACACTAATTGCAATCAACTATAGTACATAAACATAACGAAATAATACATCCGAAAGTTATTAAGAAATTCTGTAGTTCAGAAGAGTGAAGAGAGTTTACGGGTAATGTGTTAATTATGTTATCGGTAAATAATTACAAGTACAGTACGGTTATCGATGTTCTGTTTCTTATAGCATGTCCAGAGAACAGAATTAAATTACCCAAATAATGATAAATGTGCTCTTGGTCAGGAGACAATTAGGCCTTAAGTCACAAATCGTATAATTGCAAGTTACTAATAACGGGAGTTAGTGACGACACATTTTATTACTATTATTAGTGCTGGGTATTTAACATGCAAGATAATCATTATTCATAGATTTATCTACTTACGAAATTTACCATTTAAAAGAAAAAAAAAACTGCTAAACACTTTCTTTCACCATAATTTTTTTTTTTCAAGATCAGGATATAAAATAGGAAAATGAATAGATAAAAATGCTTATGTTTAATAATTTCCAACATTGTTCTCGCCTTTTTGATTTAAACTGAAAATTATTTCCCTCATATTTTTCATTTATAAAGAATAAAATAAGTAAATATGTATAATTATACAGTGCTAATACTGTAATTATATTCATTATATATTTAAAGAAGCTATCGTAATAGCATTCATATATTATCTATTATCAATAATGTCTTTTGGACGGACATAATTTTTTAAAACATTTTCCAATATTTTTATCATAATAGTTTCATATTTTTAATTACTAATTATTTAAATATTATAAATTCTTCAAGAGCTATTTGATAAATGAGGCGTAAGTTCGGAAGACCTTCGAAACCTTATTTTGATTAATTCTTCTTAATCTGCCCCCAAGACACCAATCTACAGGGCATAAATTCAATCGACTCAAATTTTTTGTCTAGAATATTGCATTTTGCACGTACAGTGTTTTTTTTAATTATTGGGGACTATTTTTCTTGTTAGTTCGGATGCACTTGACTACAGTTTGAAATGACATAACGCTGCAGATGTGTACATAATATTACGCAAATGCCTACAATTTAAATATTAAGTGGTCGATGAAGTTTTAGGGCTGTTTTTATGTTTCAAAATATTTTAATTGTGAAAAAGCTGGAGAGTGATAAAGACACTGTGGTATCGCAACCTGATGTACGTGACAATGAGCTAAGATTCAGTACAGGGTAGTTTTCACTTACGCGAGGGATGCGTTCCAAAACCCCCCTCCTCCAAGTATATGAAAATTTCGAGTTGTGGAATAGAGTATATATATATATATATATATATGCGACCAGGGGCGTGGCCAGAAATTTTTCATGGAGGGGGGGGGGGGTTACGACTACTGCAACTCACATATATGCATACATGTGTGTGAAGAATATACATTTTGTATGGCAAAAAATTCCTCATGGGGGGATTATGACCCCCCTAAACCCCCCCTGTATGCGACCTTTTGAAACACACATTCAGTTACTTTAGACACGTACAAACACAACTGAAATCGTTTTTAAACCATTCCCTAACTATAAATTACCATTTCCTACATAAATTAATAAATAAATCAAGGTTTAGTCTAGGACAGTCTAGGTGCTTCTGCATTCAGTGATGCTACGAGGGATGAAATACTGTTTTCTGATTGGCTCTTCTTTCACTAGCAAATCAAGAAGACTATATAATCGTGTTGCGGATGAGGAATCCCGCGTTATCGCTGAGATACGTTACTCTCTAAAAACTCGCGTAATATCCTACTTGATAAGATAGATCGCTTTGTAGCTATACTTTTTTAGCTGAAAATAATGAAGGAGTGTACAATAAATAAGATTATTTATTCTATTCAGCCAGGGGTTTTGTAGGGTTTTTTCCGTAACTAAAAAAAGAGAAATATCATTTTTTTTTACTGTCTCTAATAATTTGGCAGATTATTGTAAATATATTTACATATACAGTGTATACCACTGTAAATACACTTATTGAAAAGCACTCAAAATGTGCATACACTTTCACCAAGCACACGCGTTCTTTTTTTTTTTTTTTTTTTTTTTTAAGATAAGACTTAGAAACTACATTTAGTAATAATGGATGAAAAACATTTCTGAGTAAAGTTTTGTTTGTAGTCACAATGTAGTAGTAGCTTATAAGTTGATCTGGAGTAGATACTTTGTGATTGTTTATAACTGTAAACAACTATACTTACGGTTACAAAGTGTAGTTGCGTATGTGTTGCGATAGTTTTCTACAGTGTATAAGATACGTGACGTCGTAGTTTTCTTGCACACACAAACCAACTCCTGCGCGAGTGCATTTATCACACAGAAGGGGGGTAATGAGAAAGAAATTTCCTGGGATGCCCCAAAAGTGAAAAAGGTAAGAATATCTCACAAAAATGCTTTATTAAGTGGCATCTAATCAACAAATATTCAAGCTACACAGTATTACTGGCGTATGCTCTGAGTAAAGATAGGCAATCCCGATCCATTATCAAAAAGGAAGAGATTATTTTTTCCCCTGGTTTCTCTTCAGAGGTCTTGTTTGTCGAACTCTGTATTTTTTCTGCCACTTGCACTGTCAGTGTTACCCTAACGTTAAGTGTGCCCATCTCTCCCCTTTTTTTTTCCTAATTTGCAATTAAAATGATATGAATGCAATAATTATTGAATTTTAATTCATTTTATTGCCACGAAGATTCTCAATTTTATCGTCACAATTATTGCCCCTTCAATCGATTTGAAAATGTCTATACGTGCCATTCGAACTATTTCTATAATCGATTACTAATGTTCGAATAGAATCAATAAACGATTAATCAAATAGTGAATACTGACGATTTTTAATATTCGAATAATATACGCGATTTCTATCCGAACAGTGATCGCAATTTCACTGTTCGAATAATATTCGAGATTTCGAATTCCATGGGCTGAGCGATCTGATGCATACAGGTTGGCTCCAATGAATAACGGTTAAACTTTTAGAATTGAATGGGTGTCTATGATGATCATAGGGTCCGGCGGCAGATTGCAGGAGCTATTTGCAGGAGCTATGATTAAAAACCCGGGACTCCGGCATAGGGGGAAAAATCGTGAATACTATTAGAATAGTATTTGCGGTTTCACTATTCGAATTACAACTTTCAAAATTGTAAAAAAGAAAAAAAAAGAACGTGTTAAATATGCACTCATGTCCATAAATTAAGGATAATGAAGTTCAGGCAAAGAAAGAGAAAGAAGCAAAACAAATTTGACTTATTTGTAAAGTCTATTTATTAAACAAAAAGTAAAGAGCAAAAAAGATGCTATATGTTTGACATAATTAATAAAAATTGCAAGTTTTACTCCTTTGACCAAATTTTAAAAAAGAACCTATTTACAAAAAACAGTATAACATGGTTAGTAGGATGGTTAATACGGAGTATGTCTCCCGGACGATGCAATACAGGCCTGACAACGCCTAGGCATGCTGAGTATCAAATGATCAATCTGATCTTGGGGAATATTACACCACTCATCAAGCAATGCACTCCGAAGTTCCGGTAGACAGGTGGGAGGGGGTTGACGGGCTGCAATTCGTCGGCCAAGCATATCCCACACATGCTCTATTGGATTCAAGTCCGGTGAGTATGCTGGCCAATGCATACGGGTGATATCCTCCGATTGAAGACATTCGTCTACAATGTGTGCACGGTGAGGACGGGCGTTGTCATCCATAAACACAAATTCAGCACCCATGGCGCCCCGAAACAAACGTACATGTTGTTCCAGAATGACATCCCGATAGATGTGGCCTGTCATCGTTACACTCTGAACATGCAGGTCAGTTCTGGAACCAAGAATAATTCCTCCCCAAACGAGCCATCCTGCACCACCGTAACGGGGTCTTTCAATGGTGTTCTCTTGGTGTACGGGTACCTGGCGCTCTCCAGATGAATGTCCGGCGAGAATCAGACTCCAAACTAAACCTGGACTCGTCGGAAAACATCACACAAGACCACTGTTGCGGTGTCCACAATGCATGTCTCTACTCCAGGTTAATCGCAGGCGACAGTGAGTTGCGGTAAGTGGAACACATCTGACAGGCCTACGAGCATATAGACCAATGTGCCCTAAGCGTCTGTACACGGTCTGCCTTGAAACTGTCGTACCGGTTGCTGAAGAGAGCTGACGAGACAGGTCTGATGCTGTACTCCGTCTGTTTCTTTTGGCAGTAACTGCCAAATAGCGGTCCTCATTCGGCGTTGTAACTCGGGAGCGACCTGTGCTGTAACGTCTACTCACATTACCATCATCTTGGAATCGTTGCCAAAGCCTGGAGATGACACTCTGGGCGATTCCAAGTTCCTCGGATACTTCCAGCTGGGTACGTCCACATTCCAGTCGTCCGATAATTCTGCCACGTAAAACATCATCCAAATGCTTCCTTTGTGCCATAACTATGCGGTTTTTGCACTGAAAGGCTTTCACAGCGCTTGTGAACAATTTTACTTCTTTGCCACCATTCCTTATATACCCCTCTCTTACACTCTCGTCATTGTGACGTACCATCCACGCCATCTGGTGGTTTCCTGAAATTTGCATATTCTTCTTCAAGATGTGTGTGATCATTCCACAGGTGAAATTTTTATTTTAGAGATCAATTTCTGTGTGATTCTGAATTATCCTTAATTTATGGACATGAGTGTATGTATCTATGGTCAAATTTTACTAAGAACAATATTGTGTGCAATTGTAAACCATTGTAAACTAACTGCTTGAACTAAAAATACTGCTTGAACTAACTAAAAATGAGGGAACCCACTGCTTGCTGAACCTGAGCCTAGATCTAGGGTTCAGCAGGACAGTAAGACACTTCAGGAACTAAAACAGGCTTTAAACCAAATAGGTAGACAGTTCCTGAAGGTAGTATCCTATAGTATCCTATTCACTATTCGAATAGTAATCACAATTTCAGTCTTATAATATTCGAATATTAATCGCTATTTCACTATTCGAATAGTAATCGCGATTTCGTATGCCATGTGCCTTCGAGTACTATGTGCTGAGCATTAGAATGGATTATGTCGAATGCATTTAATAATCAGTTGATTCGAATAGTCTCATATTCATATATGCCCATCACTACTAGATATGGCACTGACATATGGAAATTATAAAAAGGTTCCAGGTTATTAACGAAGAAAAAAATGCATCTACAACAAAATACGAATCCAGCACGTAATACCACAAACGATTTTTGTTCACCACATCAAAGGAAACATGAAAAGGCTTTTTCCCCTTCTCTCCATGCCCCCAATAACACTGCAAAATAGATTGCAAAAGGCTTTGGAGAATTTTTCATTTTCAAAACAATCGGTGGGCATAACGTTTTTAAAAATTCAAAAGGGAAAAAAACATAATAAACAAAAATCTTCTGCCAAAGTTAGCTCAAGAATTCTACGGGGAAATTCGTCAGAGTGCACCGAAGTTAGGGAGAATAAAGAACGCAATTCATACTCAATTGAGTTAAACATTAATTCCTGTTACGCAAAGCACCTGACATAACCTTGCCACTCAGTTTTCATCAATTACGCTCCAAGGACGTAAGTGCAGCCTAAGTGCCAGCTTTCGACTCTTCCAAATTTAAGTGAAAGCGTTATTCGTTTTCCATCTACGTGTTTTCTCTTCTTGTTCTTTTTTTTTTTTTTTTTTTTTTTTTTTTTTTGGGTGGTGGGGGGGGGGATTTTTTTAACACGGAAGAAAGTGACTGTTCGTATATATACAAATATATATGCAAACAGGAAGCATGGCTGAGTAGAATTTAAAATACTCACTTATATCATAGTTATATCATCGATATCATAGTTATATCATAGTTATTATCTTAGTTAAAAATCACTCAGCAAGACTTCTGAAAAAAGACCGCGGATGAATGACGGTCATAAAAGTCCAGTGCAGGCATTCAATTTATTGTTTACTGTTTCCGTAAGGTAATGACTGAAATAATTTTACAGACAATTGAATTGTAAATAGCTAGATATGAAACAATCAACTGATTGCAGTTTGAATCGATTTTAAGCGAGATTTGTCGAAACTTTTTATGTCGAGTATAATGATCATGTAAAATCAATGTGCTATTTATTTTCAGTTTAGATTCCATTGCAAAGAAATATTCGAATGTAAATCAAAATTCCCATGTTGGTTTCCTAAATACTATACTGCTGAGCGAAAAGTTTAATATTTTAAATAAACTTTGTCCAAGAAATTTCTACCGAAAATATAACTTTTCTGAGATTCATACATTATTCACAAAACGAAAATAGGAAAATCAACTTAGAGGGGTGTCCGCAGTTTAGCCATTACCCCTGTTATGGCCACTTTCACAAATTTTGTGATTTTTAAGATTTAACATAAGCTATAATAAATCAAATTGTAAACTACAACAAGCTTACATACAATTTCCTCTTAAGTAGACTGTCATTAGTTGGTAATAACATGAAAAAAGAAGGCATGCTATTTTATTTTAAGTTGGTTAGCAGTGTGAGAAGAGTTTCTAAACAATTTGCTTAAGCATCATCTATTTGCAACAGCTTCAATCCATAGAACCTATGTATATTTGGAAGGTTTTTCCACATTTATAGGTAAGATAAAACCATATTGGGTCATTATTTTCAGGTATAATAAGTGCAAATTTTAAATTTTAGAAGTAAATAAGGTGGCCAAAACTGATGTCTGTATAAAAGCAATTTTTCTAGTTACAGCCACTGAAAAGGGTTATATGCTATACCAGTTATGGCCACTATTTATTTATAACCAATGTTTTTTTAAAATATGTACTAATATTAAAAGTAGGTATTAAATTATTATAATGGATGTTAAGTACGAAAATTATTGAAACATAATATTTAAGTTATACTTGATAAAAACTTTATAAGTAACGGTACACCCACTTATAAAATTATACGTATGTTTAGTCATTGCTTATATTAAACATTAAATAAAATTCACAGTAAACATTTACAATTATCAGTATAAAAAGATGTTTTTTAAAAGACAAAAGAGGTAAAAAATTAGACATTACAGATATATAGTACAGCTGTTTCTAAGTGTTAATAACTTGTATATGAAGATGTGAGGTATGTGAATTTAAAATTACAAAAATCAAGAAAACGATAGAATAAAGATTGAGAAAAAAGCTCTAGGAATTAAGAATCAGCAAATGAAATTAAATAAAAATTTAAAAAGTAAAACAAAAAATTAATGATAAAAATTCATCATCAGAAGAAGATTGGATAGAAAACCAGATTAATGAAGATGACAATAAAACAAAAGGAAGTTGCAACAGTTAAACTGACGGCAAAAGTTAAATCTAAAACCTGGAGACTTGTAAAATTTACAAAAAATGCCATTGTAAAATTTACAAAAATTGAAAAAAAAGAAAGCCTATTGTTATGTTGTAACAGTTGTAAAGGTTATTTCTTCAGAAGAATTTCAGATTAAGTTTTTAAACAGTGTAAATTTTGAAAAAAAGAATTGTTTCGCACACATCGAAAATTATGTTTGTACATGCAATATAGTTGATGTTATTGGAAAATTAACAGAATCTCAATTCATCCTAAAAGAACATGTTTCCTGGCACTATTGATGTCTTTAAAAAATTTTAATGTTATACATGTCGATCATTCAGTTTTTATACTATTGATCATTCTACATGTGAAAAAAAGTGACTAAAACATCTACATTTGTATTATATTTTCCCATTAAATTTATCAAAATGAAAGAGTATATATTTGCGTTTTTCATAAATTCTTCGTTTCAATCAGGATTTCTGTGTAGACATTAGCGTGTCGAGTCACTTTTCAAATGTGTTTGCCAGATAATGTGGAGAGGGGGGGGGCGTTAATAAAATGTTGAAAGTCGCACAAGGTTTGCAATTTTTGATAATTGATCGCTCAAGGTGGTGCCAAAACGTGACAATTTATTATAAATATATTTCGCGTATAGTTAGAAAACTCCTGGCGTATATTGTAAAAGAGTTTTATTAGGGGATTTTAATATAGATTTCTATTCCGAAGAAATGCTCTGTGGAACAAGAAAGGAAAATATGGTACACTCATGGATTATGATGCCCATTCCAAACAGCATTTAAAATGTCTTTGCGGTATAGTTGGAATATGCCTACAGGAAGAATATGCCTGGCGAAGATTGTAAAACAGTTTCAGTAGGCGATTTTAAGATAGATTTCGATTCCAAAGATGTGTTTTATGGTACAAGAAAGAGTTGATTCCTATTTTAACGCCCCCACTCTCGCCAACCTAAAAAATCCCCGTACTTTGGCGAGCTTTGCAGTCATGGATCTCTGGGAGTTATGCACAAGTTTCAACGGTACTTACGTATTATCCCGGCGGTCCGCCAAGACAAGCAATTTTTCACCAAGATAAATGCCGGGCACATGAAATTGTTGATGGTTTGGAATACGATTGGCAACGTATTTAAAATCTACGAAAAAGTAGTTTGGCGGAAGTGACCGCCGGGATAATACGTAAGTACCGTTTCAACGCACCCAAAAGAACTAGGTGATAACTAAAGTAAACAAACTAGCGATAAACGCGCCAGTTAAGGAATTTGAAGACAATTATTAAAACTACATTAATTGGTAATCCAAAATAAATAAAAATGTAACGGCATGCTGTACTTACATGTTGTTCCAAATCGCCATTTTAATTCTAAATTACGATTTCTACATAAATGCAAAAAATCGTCATGGTAACTGCATATGTTTAATCATCGCCTCCTTGGCGAGAGTCGAGGTGTTAAAGTAGGAAACAATATATAAAACGGTGAAGTATAGTTGTGATATACTTGGCGAAGATTGTAAAATAGTTTTAGTAGGCGATTTTACGATAGATTTCGATTCCAAAGATGGGTTTTATGAAATAAGAAAGAAAAATACAGCACAGTCATAAATAATGATAACACTTTCCAACTTAATGGAATAAGGACGAAAAATAGGGACGACGCATGAATTATGATACGATTTTAATATATAGCACTATAGTGCGTATTTAAAATCTGAAAGTGTTTCAGATTTTCATCCTTTTTTTGGAGGGGGGAGGGCCAAAATTTTTTATGGAATGACTATCAATAAGTCTCAAGGCCAAACTATGTCTGTTTGTGGATTAGATTTGAGCACACCATGTTTTTCACACGGACAGTTATACGTGGCATGCTCTCGAGTGGGCAAACAATACAGTGGGCATCCAGTTTGTTTGTGTTATCTAAAGATGGGATAACAAAAAATATTGTACACTCTATTGCGTTGAGGGATTGATATTATTTTTTAGTAAAATTATTGTAATTAGCGATATATATAAATTTAAAGAATAAATTACAATGAATTAAAAATATAAATGTTTGGTATTGTGTTATTTTTATATTCCAGCATCGTTCACAGCGCTCCATGCCTCTTCCACTCATATACCACATCCTCACAAACTTACAATAAGTTAGTTATTTCTTTCTACTAAAATAATCCTAGGAGTAATGTATATGGCAAAACAACGTTTGCCGGGTCAGCTAGTATATTGTATATTATTTTCAAAATCATTCGATAATTTTTTAACACTGAAAAGAATTCTTGAATCTTTAAAAATGCTAACAGTGGCCATAACTGGGGACACCACCCTACCCTTGATTTTTTTTTTTTTTTTTTTTTTTTTTTTAGTAGATGTGTACAGTATACACTATACGCAAGTTGCAAAAGTATAATGCTCATACTAATAAAAAATGTGACTATGAACCTGAAATATAATCCTATCCTAAAGCTAGAAAAAAATTTGAATTACAATCTACTTATCTATTAGTTTTCGTCCGCGGTATGCATCCCACTAACTCAAGACTGCACAGAACATTTTTCGCGTCAGGTGACGCAAACTCACGTCACCTGACAAGACGTGCGCGAATTGAAGAGCCTTAAATCAAAATTAAATAATCAACTGGACGTAAAGGCCCTTCGCAAATTCACTGTATGCGGCCTCATGTGCTCATTGGATCATATGGGGCCCCTTTTTTTACTAAGCGTTCTAAAGCTGGGTTATATTTTTTCCCACAAATCTTTCAAATTTTGGTATTTTTTTATTTGCGTAAGTAGGTAACTTAAATTAATTTAATACAAAGCTAAAAAGTGTAATAAATTTTTTTAATAATAAATATTATTATGTGCTTTCGGTTGTCTTGGGCTGGGGCCAAGCAGCCCGTGGGGTCTTGCCAGTTCTGACATCCTATTGCAGGTATGGGCAACCTTCGAAAAGTTGTGGGCCAAACTTTAGAATGTTAGCGAAGTCGCGGGCCAAACTTCCGGATTTTAGCGAAGAGGCGGGCCGTATAATTGAGATTATATGGGATATTGAATGGTTTATACGGAATTTTCAAATGTTCGGCGGGCCGAATCAAAAGCCGTGGCGGGCCACATCCGGCCCGCGGGCCGGCGGTTGCCCATATGTGTCCTATTGCTACGCTACTGGTAAATGCTCTTGAACAATTATGCTCCATCAGCACGAACAATCAGTCAGTCAGTTTTTCATGTGTAAACATTTTTAATCTTTTTTGATTAAAATACATTTAAGGTTTAAAGCGTCCCACTTCCTAAAAGATTACATCTATAATCGAATTTTTAAAAATATATTTCAGAATATCTTCCGTCATGGAGAAAAGAATTTGGATTATATTTTATTTACGACACGTTACATCATTCACCGTAAATAGATTTCTGGAGGCAATTAAAACCTGTATATTAACTCGATTTCAAAGGTTAACAGATATTAAATGCAAGAGTCATATTAACTACAAGTTACAGGTAAATAAAACCGTATTTTTTTCTCACTCTTTAAACTTTTAAGAATAATAATATGATGTTTTAAAACGAAAGGAGATGAAGTCAAGATACATATAGGAAGAAGGATTCTTGATATCTTGCACAACTTCAATATATCTTGCACAACCGAAAAAAAAAAAATTTTTTAATTTTTAACAAATTTTAAGATTTAAATTAAGTGGTTCCGGTTGAATTTTACCTATAGAAGATTATGCAAAAGTTATAAAAGATCAGATACTTTTAGTTAGCTGGTGCTGATTAATTCGACAATGACAATGAAGAAAAGTGACAATAATCTATCTTTCTCCTGTAATAAATCAATTACAATAAGTAATTTTTGAAAGTTGCGGTTTTTACTAATATATTTTTATTATTATAAATATGAAAACGCGTTTAATTCAACTGATTTCTCACTCTTTATTCTGCTATCCACTTAATTATTGGAGTGGAACTAGTAGAAGTCCAAATAATTTTTCAAATAGAAGCTATATTCATCAAACATATATATATGAAAGGTAAAATAAATTTCCAACTCAAAAGCTTTGTTTCATTGATTATTAAATTTTGTGCGAGTTTAGCTTAAGCAATCAAAAAATATATTGAAAACGTATGGGGGGAACAAAATCAAACCTCACCTTACCCATTTCTTATGAACGAATATTCGGTCTAAAGTTCGACAATGTAGGGAAGTATAAATTTAGTTAATTTTCGATACATTTGGCCGGTTCATATCCGTTTTCTCTCGGTAAAAATAACGAACTGTTCGGCAGAACAGTTAATAACAGAAGTTTCGAATCCTTTGAACCTCTATGTAATCGAAATGAACTACAAATGCTTCGTTACTTTCATGATTATAAAACCATTTTACTAAGCTCTTTTTTTTAATAAGATAGTCACGATTTTCCTTCCCCATTGCACTTTTATTAAACATCCATTTAAGCCTTTGAGAATACGACCGAGCGTTGCAACACAATGGAAAATTTTACCCGAAGCTCCCGTTAGAAGATACCATCAAATAATGGAACACTGTATCGTAACTAATAATCGAACGCTAAGGAACAAGTTATTTGTAGCCATTCCGGCAACTCCGTGTTGCCATCTGTGCCGGAGAGTGGTTAGAACCAAAGCGGAAAGTAGCTAGAAATGGCTAAAAATGTGATTTTGAGCTGATAGAAAAATGAATTACTCATAACTGATTCCAATAACAAAATAAAATTTGTTTTTACCTCGTTTTTGGTGAATGCCTGTCCTAAACAGAATGAATTGTGACATCAAGTGAAAATTCCCTATTGTGTTGTCGAAGTCCAGACAGTCGCCTGCGAAGTTTTATTTCGCTGGCGCATATCGTCTACGTTTTTAAAAAGACCAGTGCCGGATCTAGGAGTGGGTATGCCGTGGCTCCTGCCCCGGGCGCTGCTAGCAGAGGGGCGCCAAATCGTCTCTGAGACAAAGAAAACTTGACAAAATATAGGATGGAGTGGGCGCCAAAAAGGCAGAGCCTTATTATCGCATGGGCAAATCGGGACTTTGCCCAGGGCCCCCGGCTCGAAAGGGCCCCCAATATCCAATGTTGCACTGAAATATTCTTCTCTATATCAAAATTTTATGAAAAATAAAACAAATTTCATAGATGGCGCCCCAAAATTCACCAATGCCCGGGGCCCCCTGTTGGTCATAATCAGGCTCTGCAAAAAGGTATCTTGCCCCGGGCGCCTGTTCTGCTAAGTCCGCCACTGAAAAAGACTACAACGGTGAAATTTTATACCCTTAAGTTTGCACATGCGCATTTATACGGTAAATTTAAATAACATTTAATAATATAAATAGAAAACTACAGATACGAGCGAGCGGAACGGACAGTATGATCAACAGCGGTTGAAATGGCTAGAAATGTCCAGAAATTGGTTATAACAGAAAGAAAATGGCCAGAAATTGCTTAAAATAGAAGGAATACGGCTAAAATAGCTACTAATAGATTCGAAAATTTGTGGCTGGTTAGGCTCTTAAAGTAGCCAGATCTAGCCACAAAGTGGCTTAGTTGGCAACCCTGCGGCAACTTCTGGGTATGAAACATACGACATAGCAAGGAAGATGATTTTTTAAATGCCCGAAATGAATAGACTGCATCGCAATCCTACTATTTAATTATGCTGATCCTGACTCACAAAATCACTGATTCGCTAACAATTTCGGGCGACCACTCCAAGATATAAAACTTTTATAGCCATTACTCCAAAAAGATTAAAAAGTTAAGCACAAAAAGCCTAATAGCATCTACACCGTTTGTACGATCCGCGTGAAATATTTCATAATTATGCATAAAAATATAGAAAACAATCTACTACTACTTTAAAAATCTGAAAATCCACCCGTTCCCTAATTTTTAGGCGATTTTTTGCTATTACCAGTTCCATTTAATTTCCAAGAGTAAAAAAGTTAATCATTTACTTAACAAAATTTTCTGTCGCATTTGACATGACGTCATATGGAAGTCACGGTCATCAGGCTTTGAAGGGGAAGTTGTGATTTCAATTCGTTTTAAACAGTTTTTCCAGATAATATAGCTTTTTTTTTTAATTTTAAAATGATCGTCTGTAGGAGGATTGATATAAGAGGGTCTGCTTGCACAAAAAGAAATTGATCGAAGTTTCAGCTCGTTTCCAGAAGAGCATTAAATTCGATTTGGGTATGTAATAAAAAGTGAATATGAAGTTATTTATTTTGAACGAAGATGAAATACTGTAAGTGTAGACATATTTTTGTCGAATGTTTTTTCTAGCGCCCGTTGTAATTGCCTCCACAACAGGCTTTGACTTCTAGCAGTGGCGTAGTCAAGAGGGGGACGGGGGTTCCCAACACCACCCATGAGGTAGTGTATTATAGTGTAGTACAGTAGTATTAACCCCCCCGCCCCATGAAAAATTTCTGGCTACGCCACTGACTTCTAGTAAATGCAGATAATGATCAAATAGTGAAAAAAATGTAATAAACTAATCAAAACACGTTTTAAAAGAGAAATTTTAATTTCAGAAGGGAATATTTCTGATGATACAAAAAATAAATACAAAAACATTTAGAGCTGGCTTAAGGTAGAACGTGGGCTTTGATTATGTATTGATATTTTTTATAATAGCTCATGTATTTTCAAACAAGTCATTTTAAACGTCCACAGAGCCTTTAGATAATTCACACATAATTACATCAGCTTATCACTTCATATATAAAACTCCATTTCAAAATCAAATAAATAAGAACTAGAAAATATTTTAAGGACGAAAAATTGCTTTTGCTAAAAATCAGTGATTAAACTTTAATGCTAATTATTAATAAGATACAAATGATTAATATTTGCACTTGCTCCTCCTTCTTTAGTAAGTCTATTTTCTTCCCATGTATAATGCATACATTAAAACTCCCCAATCATTTATTAATAATAATTACCTATCCACAATTATTTCTTAATAATTATTTATTAGTAATTATCTATTAATATTATATCTAATGAATTATAACTTTCAAAAATATTTTTGAACAGTTTTACAAAGGATGGATTTCTACAGGGAAGTCGGTAAGGCAGCTGGTAATCGAGTGCTGAAGTGGACGGAAACTGGGCAAAATGTTATTGAATGTTTAAAATGTTTCAGAATGTACGATAATATTGTAGAATCTTACTCTAATGATCGAATTTAAACATTCTGAAAAAGTGTTTGAGAATGTTATAAAATATTCTAAGACGTTCGGGAATGTTCTAGAATGACCCAGAAAGTTCTGAAACTTCGGCGCGTTTTGCGGACGGAATGCTTGCACTGCCTTATGTAGTATCTTACTCATCATCTTAATCGATCGATTTGTCGTCTTGAGGAATTGTGCTGGACCCGGGCCAGCGGATGGGGTTCAGCATGGACAATAAGACATTTCAGGAACGCCTTAAACCAAATAGGTAGGCCGTTCCTGAAAGTAGTACCCTGAGAAATCTCACGCTTTGTTATCTTTGACTGTGTAATTCAAAAATCGAATTCAATTCCAAAAAGTCTTTTTAAACTATTTTTCGAAAATTGCTCCTAGTTTCATTTAATATTTAAAAGCTTTGTGATTTTTCGAAATAATGTCATTTAAAAGTTTGAGTTTTTTTTAAAAAGGTAGCTATTCTAATGAGAGCGCTCAGCTACAGTTTTTAAAAAAAGTACATAGGATATAAAATATATATTTAAACCCATTTTAGGTTAATACACGTGCAAAATAAAAATTCTGTTAGTAAACACATAAATATACCAATCGACACGTAAATACGCAACCTAAATTCAGATTAAAAATAAGCAAAATTATGTGACACAAACATTAATTATTTATTGCGCGTCCGTCACGAATCAAGTGCATTTATTAATGCCACTTTATTCATCAGACTTCCGTCAAAAATAAATATTTCCTTCTTCTAGGAAAGCTTACAGCTAAAATAACAGACCAAAATTATATCGAATATCAAAAAGAAAGAAATGGCGAGAAAGCAGATACAGCTAATTTCATTCTGTAATCTAATTTCTGCTTCCGGAAAACGAGAATTGGATTACTTCAGTTTTCTTGCAATGTGAACGCATGCAATTAAAACAAGAAATTGTAAAGTTGAGTAGTTTCTCAAAGGATGTAGAGAAAAAAAGTATTCGTGGAATAATATAATTTTTGAAAGAAAATAAAGCACTGAATTCTATTGAACTGGATATTGTAATGGATCACAGTGAAAGGCTTCGGAAATAGCATAATGAGTAAAGATTTTTTTTCATTTTTCTTTTCAACCACTGTCAAACTACTATCAGTTCAAGGAAACAGGGATTATGTTTGATTATTAAGAGAAAAACACAGATAGTTTTTATAATTACTAATTTTCTTTTTCTTTTTTTCTTTCTCTTTTATAACTTTTTTGTACATGTGTGTTCTTGAAGAAGAATCAGAAATATGAGGGAATCAGAATTATGAGGGGGAAAATTTTTTAGAACGATGGACAGTGCATCAACAGCACGTTCTATCTTTTTTGAATTCCAGTAGGTGGGATATATTTTTAACTACTCAGTTCCTCAATTCGAAGTGACTTTTTGAATTTACAATGAAAGTTTTGGAAACTAAAATAATAAAGCATCCATTTGCCCTTTTATGAAACTAAATGAGTTCAGTTTTAATAATTTTTAGGTAATAGTTTTATTATATAGTTAAAATGTTAGATAACATTTTATAGACTTTTCATAGATTGACTGTTTTCAAAGAAATTTTCTTTAAGTGATCAGATACAGAAATTCAATAAATATATGTGCCAAACAAGAATCTTTCATATAAAACCAATTTTATATTCATCTAAATATCATAAAATTTATATATTCTGTTTTAATTTGACAGACATCTGATTTATGATGTCTGTTATTCAATTTAAGAATATTAATATTTTACACTTAGCTGAATTGTGTGTATTTGCATTGGAATAAAAAATGTAAGCTGTAGTGTTAAATAGTTTAAAAGCTATTTTTTAAATGAATACTTGAATTTTAAAAAGGCAATGTATTCATGTATACACAGCTGCAAGCATCAATATAACTAACCACTTTTTGTCAACAGCAAATTTCGGCTTAGACAATTGCAAATCTCGAGTTAAACGTGAGAGTTGGTTTCTATTTTAAAAGTATATTTTTTTCAAAATTGCTGTTTACAAAAAGTGGATAGATATATTAACTAGCATAGTATATTAATATTATATTCTGTAGATGTTGGCAGCTGTGTGTGTATATTACAAGTACCCAGAAAATCGGCTATGATGCTATTAACTTTGCCCTTCACAGAAATACAATCGATTTAAATAACCCTTCATTGGTATTTTTAACGTATATTTCAATTTGTTTCGTAAGCTATTTAAAGAAAAAAAAATGTGACTTACGAAAATTCACAAAAATAGTTGTTGAAATTCACGAAAATAGGTAATGAAATTCAAAAAGTAAATATATTGAAATTAACAAAAATAAACAGTTTCCACAAAAATGGGACCCTGGAAAAAATTCCTGAATGGACCCCTGTAAAATATATATGTATATATTTGAGTATAAGCACACATTTGATAAGCATAACATTTAAAAAACACAGTTAAGAAATTTAATTGATGCTTCATCGCTGTCTTTATTTTATCAGAAATTGCTCGAAATGTTTCCGACCCTACATTGCAGTATGATTCATCTAGGTCACATATGGGCAACCCCCGGCCCGCGGGCCGGATGTGGCCCGCCAAGGCTTTTGATCCGGACCGCGGAACATTTCAAATTTTCATAGACAATCCATATAAACCAAATCAAAATCCTATATAAATCCCACTTATACGGCCCGCAAATTCGCCAACATCCTAAATTTTGGCTCGCAACTTTCCGAAGGTTACCCATGCCCATACCTGATCTAGGTGTACCTTATCCCTCTTAGATGCGTTTGTAACCTTGATGCTGAGACCCTCGGGAAAAAAATGCGTGTCATTTTGCGGTGGTGAAAGGTGGAGCCGTTACGTAAAAGTAAACAATATCAGTACACTGACACATTACAGCATGAGCAAAATTTTTCATCTTTGATCATCAAATATGCAATGCTTAGGTTAGAATCCACAAAATGAATGCATTACAGAAAAAGAATCATTTGTTAAAATTAAGATAGATTATTTATTTTTAGCTATACTAAGAAATCATGTGTCACTTTCATGTGTGATAACAGATAATGTGAATGACATATTAACTAAAACTAACATTGAGCTACAATAGTTTACATAAGAATAACAGAAGAATTAAAATGTGTTAAACGTAGTATCTAAATTCAAAATAAGAAAAGCTATATTAACAAATCCACATCAATAAATGAGTTTCTTTTTTTTTTTTTTAACCTAAAACAAAAATCTTTAGGACACTATACAGCGCGTGTAAAAACTTTGAGGCCAGGTAAAGTTTCTTCAATTTTTTCACATGTAAGGAAATATTTACTTTAAGCTAGTATTAGAATGTTTATCTTTTTGAAGACTAATGCGACAGACTATATTTTTAATAAAGGATTATTACAGCTAAAAATAATTGGAAAATGAAAGACACCGTAATTTTATCGTGTAAAAACTTTAAGGCCACAAGTTAAAATTTCACAATATTTTTGTACAAATAAATTAAATACTCTCGAATTGATTTCATGTTTCAGAATACAAGCGTAAAAATATTTGAATAAGGTAATTGGGTCACTCCAAAATTAAAGTACCCTTTTATGTCCCAATACTTTCTCATTTTATATTTCCCATAAATTTGTTCCAAACTAAAATTTAAGCATCCAATAAGATACCGCAGCTATATTACTATTCTGACATAATTATTAAATTTCAAATTTCTTGTATTTTTTGCTTTTTGAATAGTTTTATTGAACATTGTGTACAGTAAAAAGCCCTGTACCCTCAGCATATTTAGCTTTATGAATTATCTTTTTTTTAAAGTTATATATTTTTTTAAATGCTTCGTGATGTGAACTTTGCTTCTTCCATTATTAAGATAACACTTAACTGTTCAAAACATAGCACCCTTTTTTATTTTTCATTTTGTAACGCAAATGCCTCTGTCCCCCAATGTTTGTCCCCTGCGTTACTCTTACTTTTTGTTGATATTGTGGAAAGAATTTTTTTACTGAAAGTTAGCAACAGTAGTCACCTATACACATTAAAATATTGTCATTCAGCACTGGAAGCCATTTTGTCTAAAGCTGAATTTAGAAGAATTTATTAGAACATAAGTGATGGGTGTGCTTTTACTGTCTCCTGCGTTACGCTCGATTTTTATTGATAATTAATTATAATTTTAATTTAGGAATTTTTAGATTATAAGTATCAGTGAAATGAAACAATCCATGTAGTTTAATATTATTTCTATAAAAATATAAACACAAGGTTAATTTTCATATCATTTTGACCCCTGCGTTACATGGTATTGGTGACACAGGTTAACACAAGTTTTAAAATGAAAGGAGACTGAGTATTCTATTAGTAGGTGTACATGTTGATGTCTGCGAGAAATAAATTTATAAAACCTCATTTCTGAGGTTATTACGTTCTTGTTGTTTTATAAACATTTGTCCTCTTTAGTACTTTGCTGTCCCTTGTGTTACTTTGTCCCCAGTATAAAAAACTTTTTTTTTTTTTTTTTGTCTCTACCAAAAGAAAAAAAGAGCTTTGATAAAAAAGAAATTAATAAATCCAATAGAACGGTTGTATGGTAAGTGTTACTATAATTTTACAATATTACTGTATTTTTTACATAAATTATATAGAGTTAAATATTGGGAAATGCCAGAAACGGTAACGCAGGCACGGTCCCATTGTGACAAACGGCCTGCGGCAGAAGTTTCAATGGGGGCCCCCTACATGTTGTCACTGTGTCGGACAACTACTTTATGTAATTTTTGTGATCGCATATATAAATCTTTGTCATGATTAAATGTAACCAACATGAAATATACTAATATTAGACAAGTGAGAATGTTTATGAGCATTAAAATAAACATATGAAATAAGCTTTATTAAAAATGAAGACCTTAAAAATACAACTAAAAGCCTGACTTTTTCATAATATTAATAATCATAATAGGCAAATTCCTATTCATGCCCCATTCTCGCTGTGTAGCCACTTAAAAAACTTCAGTGGGTCAGGCAACTTACCGCGTAATCACTTAAAATCTAGGAGCCATCCTAATTACCACTTCTTTAGGCAGAAGTAGTTAATCTGCTGTGATATTTTTTCCATAGAGAGGTAGAATTAAAAAAAAAAAAGATTTTGACTATTTGTAACTTGTAAATTCATAACTGTAAAAAATTAGGCATTTACTACAAACATTCGAAAAAAAAAAAAAAAAAACTAAATTCACATACTGTAATAACTAGAGGCCCCTCAAAATCGGGGAAGGGGCATATGCTCTCTTGCCCCTGCCATAATCAGGGCCTTAATGCAGAGGATGTAATATGTCAATATCTCTCTCTCTCTCTGACAAGAAAATAAATAAAAAATGATTAAATAAAAAGGAAGTATATTAATATCAAAATGGTAACAAGGTAAAAGTACTTTCTTACTTGCATAAGAAAGAATGGAGTGATTATTTAAAAGTTGGTAAAGCAGGAAACATTTTTTAGTCTGCATGTTTATATTTTCAAGTATATTAATAAAAATTTAAATAAAAGTGTGCTACTGATATTTAATTTCTTTTCACAAATAAGCATTCAATCACTTCAAAGTATTTTGGCCATCTCTAAGTAAATTTTTTAAAAAAGGGTTGCTTTAATTTTGGAATGCCCTAATTATCGCTTGTTTTTGTGTGTTTAAAAGAATTCCAAGAGTGAGATATTAACCGAATATGAAAAAAGTCATATTGTTACTCTCGTCAGCAGGTTTGAGTATCCAATCTACATCGAATAAGATTGCAAAGTCTAAAACTGTTACAAATAATTTCTTTAATTTGAATTATAATTATGACAAAACAGACTCTGTAGGAGGCCTATAGCTTTATCATCCTGAGGTGGAAAAACAGTTTTGCTACTTCTTTCGACAATAAAATATTCAATCACGGAAATTATTAAGTAAATTAGTTTCAATGTTTGTAGAAAAACTATTCCCAATATTGTTAGAAAGGCTGGTAGTTTGAAGAACGCAGCAGAACTTGTTAAACCCCCCTTATTACCCGTACATATAATGCAACGTTTATCATTCGCTCGTGGGACAATCACTTGGGACGACCAGTGGATCCAGGTAGTTTTCTCCGATTAACAAAAATGGAACTTAGATGGCCCTGATGGTTGGAGATATTACTGCCACGATTCGGAAAAGAAAAGGAAAAATTTTCCAAACGCCAGTTCTGTGGTGAAGCTATTATGACATGATGCTTTCTTTATTTCAACAAAAATTAACATAGACAAGGGGCATACCAAAAAGTTCTGGAAGACCACCCATTGCCAAATGTAGTTGATCTGGCAGGAGAAAAATGAGTTTTCCATCAGGATAATGCCCCGATTCATGATGAAAACCTATGAAAACCTGGTTTAGGTGCAAAAATATTCAAATTTTTCATTGACTATCCAGAAGTTCTGATCTCAACCCCTCTGAGAATCGCTGAGGTAAACTTGCTCGACGCTTGTATAGCCATGGAAAGCAGTATTCTGCTTCCATCGAATTAAGATCTGCAATTGAAGACAAATGGCAAAAAAACTAATTCGTTATTGTGCCGGAGCCTCATTCCAGCCTTGAAAACGAGAATATTCCAGCTGATTAGGAATATTGGAAGTTCAACAAAGTGCTAATAATTGTTTTCTGTATCGTTAAAATGAATTTTTGTTCCGTGGTCTTAAAAGTTTTTACACAGGACGTTGTGAGTTAATTTATAATATTATTGACATTTTGCAATAAAATTTTTGCAAATAACAATTTTGTCTGCTTAATGTCTTTTTTATAATGCATACTAAGCATTAAGAGTTAAATTTTTCAGAAAGTGTTTTTTTCTATTTGAATATTCATGATAACTTATACTGGCCTTAAAGTTTTTACACGCGCTGTAATTACGATCATAGGTTTCGGTTAGTGCGTAAAACCTTCGCAAATCATCAATTTATAAATATGCTTAAAATATTAACAAAAACTTCATTGGATTTTTTAATGTTAATTTTCATTATTTTTACGTTAGTAAAACACCAGAGTTAAGTAAATTGAAGTCCTTATTGCACATATTGCTATTGAAAGAAATCTACGCCTGTTGATTATCGAAGTTATTTACGAATTTAATTGCACTTTTTTAAAGTAATAATGCCAACGATAATATTGGTCTGCAACGTTTTATGAGAAAACAACGCAATAAAAAACGAAAAGGAAGATTAAAAATAATATGTAAATTAGAAATACGTGAACTATTAACCACAAAATTTTTAAAAAAGTTTTAATCGTCCATAAAAATACCGTTGAAACTGTAAACAATATGTGTATGTTAATATTTTCGAAATTCTTTTTATAATTTTCCAAATGCATGCGATTTTAAACTTTTGATTGAAAAACATTACACTTCGAAATAACAAAAATATGTGTGCAATTAGTAGAATTTTTTTTTCTCGAATATTTATGAACGAATACATGAAAATCCAGTAAAGGAACAATTTTAGTTTTTATCAGGCGGAAAAACGTTGAAAATAATTCGCATGTGTTAATGAATTGATAATAATAAAAAAATACTCTGCCTCATTTATTAATAATAATAACAATAATGGGATTAAATTATTTATATGACAGTAGCGGAAAGACAGAGATAACTGAAATTAAAAATACGCAAAATTACACACAAAACAAATAAAAATAATTTGAAATTAAACAAAAACCAAATCAAGATTGCAATATAAATAAAGCGACAACGAAAATTTGCAACATTTACCTGGGCAAGACCAACAGCGATCCAAACGTTAAAAAATCACAGGTGTTGTTCACAAAATGTATTTTCCCGTCACTGCTTTTAAAAATAAATCCAGTGTAAAAATCTGTCAGCACACAATTTTCAAGCAAAGAAATAAAGAAACCAATGGCAGAACGAGCGCAACTGGTTAGCCAGAAACAACAAATACACACACACACACACTGCAAAGTAGAGCCAGCTCTGCCGGTCTCACAGACAGAAGTGACACAATTTTCGTTGCTAAACAAGGGTTTTATACGTAACTGGTTTTCGGCAGCTAGGATATTTTTCTTTGCCTTTGACAGGAGTTTTCAGATGGAAACGTGGAGAGCGAGAGACATCTAGCGGTGTAAGGAAACATCAAACAAGGGGTAAATTCAGATATCGAATAGGAAAGATTTATCTGTGGTATAAAATAAGTGAAAAAACAATCCGACTCAGTTGCGAATCAAAGGGGTAACAGTAGCCAAGCTGGACAGATCTAGTCGTAGAGTGGAAAGCGAGGTGGGGAGCGAACAAAGGTCACGTGCAACCCGCCAGCTTTGTCTAACAAATCTTTTCATTTAAAATATTATTTTCGAAATTTTAAACACTTTTCTTTTCTACTCTTGATTTCGATATGTGCCACTCACTAAAATTTTCAGTCATACCACGCTTATGTGGACAGAGACCGATTAAACTATGCTAGGCTATAAAATGTCTGAGGCCTCTTCAATTGCCTAGACTTCAGAACCATTTGTAAATTTTATTCCCAAAACTTTCTATGTTCATCAGAGCCCAGTTTACCCATTTAAGGGCCCGGGGCTGTGATAACAGAGGAGCCCCCCCCCCCTACATTTTTGTTCTTCGAAGAGATAGAACTCTCTCTAATTTGGAGTTAGCTCTCTCGGTTTCGCAATTTGATATCGGTAGAGTTAAATAAATACGTAATGCAATAAACATATAAATGTCATTTAAGTCGTTTTTAAACATGTGATCATAAATATGTATCGGTGATTTTTTTTCTAAACTACAGCTTAACAAATATTGTGAAAATTGAATGACTTGGATTTTGTGGCTTCAAAATCTACTTCTCCTCCATAAACTTCAAAAAAATTATCAACTGATTCTTCATTTATTTATTCGAGACCTAATTTAGTAATGAAATTGAAAATGCTGCATACTAGTTATAAGTATCAATTTTTTTTATCATTTCTGAATTTAATCTATCGGCTATCACAAATAAAAGTTTCAACTTTAAATTTTTCAAATCCTTGAAGAGTTACATGGGTAGTTTTTTCGGATTTGCCAGTACCATCGGTACATTTTTTTTCTTCTCAGTCTTTTCCCCCGATCCTTAGGTGAAGTTTACATATGGAGATAGCAATTGACGGGTTAATTTCTCTGCATACTCCTGACATTTGGACGCCTAAACTAACTCTTCACTAATAACATTAGGCGTCTCTGTTGCACATTGTCTGTCAATACAATGGAATGTAAAAGAAGATTGATACTGTGTGAAGCTGGTGTTCATTTACTCCAGTTTCTAGCATGTCTAGCTGTTCATGAGAATCTATGTGTATAGTCTGTTTATTCAGGCAAAAATTTTGTCTCAATAGATTTTGAGTTTATCCATGAGAATATGTTTAACAAACATACTCAATACCTTCAATCGTACAAAGCCATCGTTTGATTGTAAAATTTACAATCACGACGCACTAACTTTACTTTTATTTTCCATTAAAATAATTAACCCAATCCATTTTTAGGTTCACATAAAATTTACATTTTTTTCTATTTACTGGGTTTTCTTGGCCCTACCTAGGGACCCCTTGTTCACTGGGCCCGGGGCTTCAGCCCCCCCCCCCTTAACTGGGCTCTGATGTTCATAAGAACAACCCCCCTGATTATTACACGGGTACTAGGGGGCCCATGCTCTGGGCACACATGCAGAACCAATGATACCAAAAATTTGAATTTAGAGCTGCATATAGGACAGAAAAACTGAGCCAGCTCTATATAGGGGCACAAAATTTGAAAAGTGACCTGGACACAAAAATGTTATACAGGCTCTTTCCTCGAGTCCAACACAGCTAGAAACTAGACTTAAAATTACATAATTATAATTCTGTTTGTGTATACGAGTTATGCTACAAGAAATAAAAATATTTTATGTAAACAAATTAATACTACAATAGGATTATGTACTTAGAAGTTCTAGTCATGGCCCCCACATTCGATTATGGGTCCTGGAACCAGATCAGAGAAGGCCCACTCTTTTTTTTTTTTTTCTTTTTTACAGCCGTGTGCTACATTAAAATCGCACTGTTATTTTTTATGCATACACACATTTTAGAATGTAATTTAACCTGAAAATACCGGAATAATTGTGGTAATTACTTTATGTCCAAGCTAAACTTTACAAAATTATCTTACTTAAAAATTACAAGTACCACATGAATGTATTCAGTTTCATACTAAAAAGGCTAAAGTTTAGGCTTACTAATAATGGTTAATTTTGACTAACCTTATTTTAAAAATATTTTCACGTGAACAAAATCGTAAGAAAATAAATCACTTTCATACAAAATACAAAATAACTGTGAAACTTCATCAAATAAATATTATCAAATTCAAAAGAAGGACACAAAAATGATAGAAGTGAATTCACATCACAGAATTGACAGGTGGGCTCAAGTCCTAATTATCAAGTCCCTGATTGCGGGCACTTTGAGCGCGTGAAATGAGCACTATATGCAGATTTAGATAGAAAAATTGAGCTTAGAAAAATACACCCGTATTAACATGGCCATTCAGATGCATCACAAAATTTGAGAGGTGTCTTGGGCACGAAAATATTGTAGTCAAACCCAGTATGGGCTGGAAAAAAAAAAAAAATACCCAAGGAGGAAACAGTCTAGACGACAAGATTTTCAGGCCCCAAGGCAGATTTTAGAAGGGCTCTCCGCCCCCCCCCCTAAAAAAAAATCTTCAATCTTCCCATAAAATTTTTTAAACAGTGTAGAATTAGTACACTTTAAATTTACCAAAAGATACATGTACAAAACTTTGTACATGATAAAATTTCCATCGAATTACGCCCCCTCCCCCCTAAATCCTGATCCTGGGAGCAATTATCTCACCCGGGCCCGGGCTTAAAATTTAAAATAACGTATTTATGATAAACGATTTATCGTAAATATTTTGTATTAAATTTTAAGCTACAATTATCTGTAAAGTCTCTTCAAATTTTATTGGATAAAAAATATATATTCAAAATAGATTTTCTAGTTTGTATCAGTTACAGTAATTAAAAAATGAAACTGCTTAGTGCTGGACTCGGGACCCTCTTTAGGCCCGGGCCCTGGAACCAGGGTTCCACCCAGCCCTACCCTTATGGGGACCATAGTTCTAGTGCCACCTTCATATGAACTAGCATTTCAAACCTGTAATATTATTTTTTAAAGTAATTCTATAATGAGGTTTTGATGAGTTGCAATACTTTTTTTATTTCTTGAATTGCCGTTTTTCTCCTTTGGGAGTCTTCTTCGGAGCCTCTGAAAAAGGTCGGGGCCCACAGGCTCTATCCTATGGGCTCCAATTAGATTATAAAAGCATGTTGCTGCGAATTATTCATAAAACAAATAGCAGAGCTGAAATAAAACTTTTAAGTTTATTTTCAGGTCATAAAAAGTACCCTAAATTCAGAGAAAATATTGCTTTAAATGAACGATTTCTAGCCATTAAGTTTTATCAATTAATATTGTTGCATAAACTCTGATTAATTGTCGTTGTTGCGATCCGTAAAAGGAACACCTTAAAAATATTGGGGCAGGTTAAAAATAAGACATCACTGATGTAATTATATGTAAAAATTAACTCAGTATGAAATAAATGGAACTTAATCGCAAAACACGACAAAAAATATTTTATAAGTATCTATTACAACCTTTGAGTTACACAAACCTTATTAGAAATCAGTTCTTTATAAAATGTGACATTATCGTCCAGACTGATTTCTTGGAGGGGACCATTGAACATTTTGCATAGGTCTATAAATTGTTCAAAATGCAAATTCAACGTGCGAAATCGTGAAGTATGCGAATCTCAAATTGTAACACTTTTTTTTGGGGGGGGAGGGGAGGATAGACCCCATGCCCCCTTCACTGAAACCGCCCTTGCGGGTAATTATGGCACTCATTTTCCTTAATTTTTTATGCACTTGGTTATGAATTTGACGGACGCTTTAAAAAAAAAAAAAAGAACGAAATACCAACAGTTGCATGAAGATAGCATTTGCGACCTCTTGTTCCACAGCCATTATTTTTCAAGCCGTCTTGATATATTCTCTCAGCCCTTTAAAGTTTGTCGATGTTGCTCACCCACTCAAAGTATTCGAGTAATAGCCAAATTTCCTTTGTCAGTTTTGTGAATAACTAATCAGTTTTTGGAAAACTACAAAATCTGAAAGTATGGGAAGTTACTGTTATATGCGACATGATTCCTTTACGGAGAACAATATTTTAAATATTAAACTTGACATAGGAAATTTGACTTAAGGTCCACTTCGAGAGGAGTCAATCAATTCCAACGCACATTAATCTTTTGTCGGTAAACCTCCGTGGTCATAAAAAAGTCGTAACTCTACAGCGAACAATGTCCGCTTACTCCCTTAACGGTGCGGAAGGCTTTTTCAACATTGTCTCAATTTATAATATTACCCCGTTCGAAAACTAACTGAGTGAACCAACCGTATTTACTGGGATTTTTTTACACGGCAGTCAAAAACGTGGCCTTATAAATTAAAAACTGCGTGAGATTAATAAATTCTGTCACTAAACTTTTGTTTTAAATCAAAGTGAATTCGCGATTTATACATTTCTCGTTAGCTCCTCGAGATTGTACAGTAGGGCGGAGCGTAAAAATAAATTTTCGATTTAGTTTTTGCCCTAGTGCAGAAAGGTTGCGTGATGGTGGGTAGGTCACCAGTGCAAAGTTTCAGAAAAAAAAAAAAAAAAAGAGATCTTCCGTTTCCAATTCGCCTATGAATTTTTGAAGATTTTTACCCTGTTCAGTGTGCCCACTAAAGTCCCTTGTCACCCTCGTAACTTCGGAACGGCTGATGCTATAATCATAAAAGTGATGTCTATGTAAAGAAGCCATGCGCTACTAAATGAAACCGTCGATGGTGCCACCTGGTGGATAACTGCGGAGTTAGCATTTCTATCTTGAACACGGAGCGAGATAGGGACAAAAAAATTACTCACAAATTTGTAGAGCATCATCGATTTAGTACGAAAATGCACCTTATGAAATTAATTCGAAGAACAGAACGGTTAGAACGCGCATTTGTTTTTTCGTGATTTCCTACACCTTCATGTCTGTCAAGTACATTCGATGAGTCTGTCTCGGTGATTATACCCAGATCTTCCAGAACAGTACTTGCAATGATGGCTCCATGATCTGAAACTCCAGCTAAAGCTACTGCTGGGTATCGGCTTGATCGCGACGTCTTTTCTCTTCAGACTGTGTCATCACAACATGAATGTGGAAGGCTTCAAATTATCTATGTCACTATCGAAGTTATTTAGATCCATACCGGATTCTGAATCAGAAGAAGTGAGTTGATGGAGAAGCGGTTCTTTTAAGGCACATTTATTCTAGTTTTTTTTTTCTCCAGGCTGGACAAAATACGCTGCTCCTAGCAGTAGCTTTAACTGGAGTTTCAGATAGGGCTAGAGCCATCATTACAAGTGAAGTTTTGGAAAATGTGGGTATGATTACCGAGACAGACACATCGAATGTACTTGACCAACACTTAGATAAAGAAAGCCTATCAACTCCTACGTCACCAAGCTTTGACGTCATCATTAGGCCTGCATTTAAAAGTTTTATTGTCGCAAAATAAAACTTTTAAAAATTCCTGATGAATTTACTCATGAATAACAACGGTGGCATTCTCCTGAAGTCAAATGTCACTGAAGAAGATCAAAAAGTTTTTGATCGAAATAGCAGTATAGCCCTTCAAGTAACCTTTATGGTGTTACTTTTCAGTTTTTTATTATTTTATGTTTTAAGCACCAGTAATTTTGAGTGTTTTTGTTAAACAATACGCAATCCTACGTTAATATATTCCTCGATAGTTCCAAGAGAAGAAATTACCTGAATGGTTTTTTCGTAGTACATCGTAGATAATAAAGAGCAGTAACAAGAAAATAAAAGCTTTTGAAGAGTGGGTGACTCTTCCTTGCCGCCTGCTTAAACAATATTCTTTTAATCTATCTGTTTACTATTAAATTGAATGAAACCATAGATTTATTGTATTTAAAAAATAACTTTACCAACTGTTTTAGTTCACTCAGAAGCATACAGTTATGCAGGGTAACTTTGATCCACATTTTCTATAGTTTCATTTGCCCCCTCTTATGTTTTAATAGAATTTTCAGACCAAAGGACATAAAATAGAAGAATAACCTCTAAGTTTTAGCTGATTTGAACAAATTAGCAAATGATAATGATAAAAACGAAAATTAATAGGTAATTTACCTGGTTCAAAGTTACCCCGCCATTCTGGGTAATTTTAAACCAGTATCACAAAATGCATATAAAATACCTGGTTTTATACAATCTAGAGTCAGGACAACTTTGAACCACCAATATTAAAATGGAGCTTGAAAACAATTCTTCAGAAAAATATCTAAATGGCCAACTAACTATGCACTATTTTCCTGATTAATTTTCTAAAATATAGAGCAGAACATCGGTATCACAATCACATAAGCCGAGAGCAGCAGTGGACCATGAGCAGCTCTGTACAACTAAATATGCGAAAAACTAAGATGTGACATAAAGTTACCCCCCATACGGAAAAACATTGTTTTGCCAAATCAGCAAACATTTTGTTAAATCAACAAAATTTTCCGGTTGAAATAGCGCCAAAGAAACTTTTGTTAAATTAACAAAACAATTTGTTAAAATTATTTGGTTTTTCAAAAAAGCATTCCGTCAATTAAACCAAACAATTCAGTTAAAGCACACCCCAGACAGCACATAAGCTTAAATCAAGCTTGACATTTCTTTGAATTTGATGTATTAATACAAGCTTGACAGTTCAATTCATTTTAAGCTTGCAGCAAGCTTGGAGAAGTCATTTGAACTGTCAAGCTTAAATACAACTTGATTACTGCTTGATTTGGAAAGCCACATCCACATAAAAAATAATTTATCATCAGTCATAAATGTACTTGACCATAGAATTTAAAAAAAAAAAGATTCTATATTTCCAAATATGTAATTTCTTCAAAATAAAATACCATTATACTACGAAATTGATTTCAAAATCAGTCGTTTGTCTCGATTTTGGCCAGACAAACGACTGATCACACTCAATGTTGAACACTCATGTTGGGCAGTATTGCCCAACATGAGTGTTGCGATATTGAAAGTTTTAAAACGTGTGCTGCTTTTAAGTTTATATTATGCTTATTTCCCTATTAGTAGAGTCTATAAATAACACATAACATTATTTTAATTTTTATTCATCCCATGGAAAAATAAAAGAAACAGATTGGCATCGGGCACTGATCGATCTCGCCAGGAAACGGCGTGACAACCATAACAGTCACTTCAAACTTTAATCATGCCAGCACGAGGCAGATTGGTAGAATGGTTAGGACGCTGGCTTCCCAACCCTTAGGTCCCGAGTTCGATCGCGGACGCTTGATGGAAACAGATTAAATTAATTTGAAATTTCAGCATAGAGGGGGAAATGCGTTGAAAAATAAAATATATGGGGCGAGTTCGCCGACGGGCGCCCCGTATATTTAAGAATTTTTTTTAAGCTTGCTATGTCAAGCTTGATTCAAGCTTGCTATGTCAAGCTTAATGCAAGCTGGACAAGTGTAAACTTGAACACTTGATTCAAGCTTGCATTAAGCTTACACGCTTGAAATTTTCAAGTTTATTGACTTGATAAATCAAGCTTGCTGCAAGTTTGCTGCGCTGTCTGGGACGCTTTGTTAATTTAACCAAACTATTTGATTAAATGGTTTATTTGTAGAGTTATTTTTCCTACAATTCAATTGCCCTTCAACCAAACTAAAATTTTATCAATTTTTTTTACTATTTATCTTGCGGCGTACTGTATCATACGGGTATTTATTTTTCCAGTATTCACTACGAATTGTTTTATTTATGTTATTAAAAAAAAAAAAAAAAAAAAAAAAACTTGCAAAGAATTACATAGGACGTTGTTTACTCAATGTCACGTTTCTAAACTAAATATACTAAAGAGAATTGAAAAAATTATCACAGATATGTATCTATATTTTGTTTTAAAATAATTATCAACTAATATGTCAATATCCCATTATTCGTTTTCATTACCAGAGCACGCTGGAGTAGTAGAAGTACTTTGAAAAATGTACTATCAAAACATGTTCTTGATTATCACTATTATTTATGATTTTATACAATACCCTTTTCCTTCCATTTGTAAATTAAACTTAAAAAAAACGCCTTTCTTCAAAAACTATTAAAATATTTATCCCGTCAAAACGAAAATTTTAAATGGTATATAATTAAAACTCTCTGTATTATTTTACTCTCATATTCCAAAATATTAAATGTTTGAAGTAATTAACGTAAAATGCTATTCTTTTATTTGTTCCTTGATATCTTTTGTTACACATTTTACCCAACCATTAGCTTTATCTTATTGCAGAAAAAGAATTATTATAACTACTTTAATTCCACAATCCAACTTTTTCTTCCATTCTCGGTTTCTCATTTGTTTAAAATGCAGAATAAGAAAGTTATTTCTCTGTGGTCTTCCTAATTACTGGAAACGTATATCAATTTCGAGATGCTATCATCGAAAACCTATGCTTTGTGTGAAGGATAGAATTTCGGAAATATAGTTAGCTTATTTATTTTACAGAGAGATGAAAATAACCGTATGAAATGATTTGAGCTGTTTTTAATCAAAACGTTCGGAGAATGATATCATTTATATAAATCGTATAATATTTGATTATATGCAATCTAGAATGCTCATTCGATGTGCACTGAAGAACAACACTAAAGATGAAAGTTGAACGGGGGGGGGGGGGGGGACTCATAATTTTCATTCCCCATGCTTCTAGGAAGCTATTAAAATCAACTTGCTCTTAAATGAAATTTCAGAGAAAAATAATGGCAAATTTACAGCCAGCTGTCGTCAAAAAAGGGTCTCTAGATCTGTGTGACTCGATGAACGTTTCGATCGTCCGCCATCTTGCTGGTAGTTAAGTCGAGCGATGGCAACGGCTGCCCTTTTTTCAGCATTGGGAAAGGGTTGCGCCTCAAAGGGTGAAGCCGATGACTTCCGTCCTTTCTTTGAGTTGTATTTTCTTCTATATTTTTGTTTTTGTATCCCTTTTTATTATTTGTTCCTACTTTGCCATTGGAAATAATAATGCTCTGAAATGTCATCAATAGTCGAGGTTAAACCGTCCGTCACAGCACACGCTATAAAAACACAAACACATAAATCAGACCCGGACTGGCTCCTTTGGGGGTCCTCGGCTAGAGATTGAGGGAACTAAATATTAGAACATTATATTTGAAAATTATAGGCTTTCGTGCCTAAAAACCACATTTAGCTATTTTAAAGCTGTAAAGACCCCTGACTCTTCGGGGGGGGGGGCCCTCGTGCAGCAAGGTCCTCCCCTATGCCACTGTGTAAAAGCCTAATATTACTGGGAAATAAATAATCAAATTACTCTGTTATATTACTCTGACTTATATATAAAATTACCCTACTTATAAAGTAATATATCCATTTCAGGGAAGACTCTACGGGTGCCCCTTGGGCCGGGAGCCCTCGGCAATCGCCGACCATGATATGCATTTATTATTTACATTTTGGTTTTTACTTTGCGCCTCGCGCGAACACATGTTTGGGTCACCATATTACCCAGATGCCCCAAGTAGGATCGCGCTAACACGAAGTTACAATACCACTGGCATTTATAAAGCACAATCCGACATACGCACACGGCGGTAGTCAGCGATTGATTATCACACAGGTCAACTAGTCCTCGGTCTAGGGGTCCTAAAATGCTTAAAATAGTCTAAATTCAATACTTAAAAAACTAGAAGTCAAAGCCCGTTGTGGAGGCAATTACAACGGGGCTAGAAAAAACATATGACCAAAGCATGTCTACGATCAATATAATTAATTCATCATCGTCCACCTCAAATAAATAAATTCATATTCAATTTTTATTATTTACTCAAATGGAATTTCATGCTCTTCCTGAAACGCGCCGAAACTTTTGGGAGTCGGAAGATTTCGTTTTGGGTATCATAAGGTGACCACGTCCCGTTTTAGGTGGCTTGTCCCATTGTCCCCAAGCTGTGCTTGGGGACACCATAATGTCCTTTTTTTTGTAAATGTCCACTGCAATGTCCCGTTTTTAGAAAAAGAACATCCCACGGTAACGATTTCATTAACGGCCGCTAAAAATCTAAAATGATCCAACGGCAGTGTCTGTAAAAAAAAAAACCTTGACCTCCCTCCTTCCTCTCTTGAGAATTCCTCTCTTGACTCAATGAAAACGCCGGGGGATGAATTGTTTTGTGTTTGTTCGTTTAATGTTCTTTTTTGTCAACTATTTCAATTTTTTTAAAAATTTCTTTTTTTAAAGTCATGCTCCTCTTTTGCTTATCCCCCCCCCCTCCCCTCCCCTCGATCTCCACTTTATTTTCCCTTTTCACTCTGGTTTTTTAAGAATTTTTTTTTTCCTTCCGAATGGAAACTTCCTTTTTTCTGTGTGTACTTTTGTTTACATTTCTCACTTTCCACCTACCTGCCTTGTGTCGGATGGTGTTTTTTGAATTCGAAGAAGGGCCTACGCCTTGTACCACCCTAACCATGCGTCTTGAACTTTTTCTTATAGTATATGTGTGTTTTAGAAAAGTTTTTTTTTCCATTTTATTTTGATATTAACAAGCTTTCTTGCGCGTTTTCTTAACAACTAAAACATACCCAGACCTGCAAATTCAGTCTCCTTACACTAGTATCTTAAAAACAGTAAGTGTCACGTTTTGAGGAAGAAAATAAGTATACCAGTGTCAAAAAATAGTAGATGTCCCGTTTTGAAGGAAAAAATAAATGGTCACATTAGGTATACAGCCTTTTTTATATCCATGCAGACGATTTATTTGTGAAAAAAAAGTGTGTGCGTGTAATCTTTACGCGCGATTGAAGTAAAACTTCTTATGACGTTTACGATAAATATCACTGAAATTATTAAACTTTAACTTAAAATAAATATCATATTATAACTAGCTGACCCGGCAAACGTTGTTTTGCCATATAAATTATTCCTAGGATTATTTTAGTAGAAAGAAATGACTAACTTATTGTAAGTGTGTGAGGATGTGGTATATGAGTGGAAGAGGCATGGAGCGCTGTGAACCATGCTGGACTATAAAAATAACACAATACCAAACATTTATATTTTTAATTCATTGTAATTTATTCTTTACATTTATATATATCGCTAATTAAAATAATTTTACTAAAAAATAATGTCAATCCCTTAACGGAATAGAGTGAACAATATTTTCAGCTAACACAAACAAACTGCATGGTTTGCCCACTCGAGATCATGCCACGTATAATTGTCCGTGTGAAAAACATGGCGTGCTCAAATCTAAGCCACAAACAAACATAGTTTGGCCTCTAGACTTATTCATAGTCATTCCATAAAAAATTTTGTCCAAAAAAAATAATAATAAAAGGATGAAAATCTGAAACATTTTCAGATTTTAAATACGCACTATAGCGCTATATATTAAAATCGTATCATAATTTATGCGTCGTCCCTATTTTTCTCTCATATTCCATTAAGTTGGAAAGTTTATATTATTCATGACTGTGCTGTATTTTTACTTCCTTGTACGTAGTATAAGGAAGTAATGTGATCCCGAAAAATTTTGGGGGCCAAATTTCGACAAAAAAACCGATTTTGACTACCTCTAAATTTAATTTAAAAATTTTTTTCGATGCATCCTATCGTAGGCTAGCATGCACGATCCTATTAACGCGTCTGCAACTCATTTTGACCAGCGGCGAGTCTGCTGTGGCCAGTTTTTCCATGCCGTCTGTACGTACGTACGTACGTACGTATGTATGTAACTCGCATATCTCAAAAACTATTGGTCGTAGAATGTTGAGATTTGATATTTAGGATTCTTCTATGATCTAGTTGTGCACCTCCCCTTTTGGTGGCAATCGAATGGATAGTTTATGTACAGGACCGCCCAAAAGATTCGAAATACATTACGCTCTATGGGCCGAAATTCATTAAACTCGCCTAACTCAAAAGCTATTAGGCGTAGAATGTCGAAACTTCATATTTTGGATAGTTGTAACATCTAGTTGTGCACCTCCCCTTTTGGTTCCATTCGACTGGATAGTTTATCTACAGGACTGCCCAAAACATTCGAAATACATTACGCTCAATGGGCCGAAACTCATTAAACTCGTATATCTCAAAAACTGTTAGGCGTAGAATGTTGAAACTTTATATTTAAGATTGTTGTAACATCTAGTTGTGCACCTCCCCTTTCGATTCCATTCGACTGAATAGTTTATCTACAGAACCGCCCAAAAGATTCGAAATACATTACGCTCTATGGGCCGAAATTCATCAAAGCGTTTTTTAGAGGTATTGGGCTATTTCAAACGACTCAGAAGTGATGTATGCTGTAAAGAGTTAGAAAATGAATTTCTCCATTTAAAAAAGTGTCTTTATCATTTGTAGTTCTGCTACAGGAACACTCAAAAGATTTCCAATACATTACGGTCAATGGCAATTTTAGGGGCATTCATCCATTTCAAGCACAATATCGTCCTACCACATAAGTTAGGTAATGGTCCGACCACGGTCACGTGCCTCCCTCAAGAACTATGCCAAAAGCCGCCAAGCTTGGCGACTTTTGGTGTACGTGTGTGCATATTTAACTCTCAAATCTCAAAAACTATTATGAAATTTCATATATAAGAATGTTGTAACATCTAGTTGTGCATCTCGATTTTTGGTTCCAATCTACTGGAGAGTTTATTTACAGGACCACCGAAAAGAATTTCAGTACCTTAATGTCTATGGACATCTTCAATATAATACAACTGTAGACAGTCATTGTTTGGTACATGCCCAAAATCTCGCCGTCTGTCCTCGACCTTGGCGAGTTTTGGCGAAATATCGCCAAATTTGGCGATAGTCAGTCATTTCGTCCATGCCTAAAGTATCGCCATTTGTCATCATTCTTGGCGAGTTTTGGCGAAATATCGCCAAATTTGGCGATAATCTGTCTTTTTTGGTCCATGCTTAAAATCTCGCCAAATGTCGTCGACATTGACGAGTTTCGCCGAAATATCGCCAAATTTGGCCGCCAAAATTATTTCGTATTTTGTATAACTCTAAAACTTTAACCCGTAGAATTTTGAACTTTTGTCTTTAGAACTATATTATAATATCCAACTGTTTTCAATATCTTTTTTGACAGCAATCGACTGGGAATTTATTTAGAGGGTGAGCCAAATGACTTTAAATACATTAAGGTGTATGGATGCATTCAATTCATTGAAAGTCTGTGGTCAATGACTACTTTGGCTATCCCCAAGATCTCGCTGACTATCTCAAGTTTGTCGGCTTTTGGTGAAATATCGCCAAATAAAGTGTCAGAAAGAAATCTTTCAAATTGAACTCAGCTTGGCGATATCGAAATATTTGGCTAGAAATCGCTAAACCTTACTATTATTGATATTTTATCTCTTTCAAACAAATAAATTTAGAGGAAGTGCGTCGAAAATATTTTTGACCTAATGGACGTGCAAGGAAGTCATGTGTTGGACACATCAGATTTTTTTTTTCTTGTTTCGTAAAACCCATCTTTGGAATCGAAATCTATCTTAAAATCGTCTACTAAAACTATTTTACAATATTCGCCAAGTATATTACAACTACACTTCATCGTTCTATATATTGTTTCGAATGCGCATCATAATACATGCGTATACCATGTATGTCTTTCTTGGGTTGATTCCTACTTTAACGCCTCGACTCTCGCCAAGGTGGCGATTATTATTAAACATATGCAGTTACAATGACAATTTTTTGCATTTATATGGCAATCATAATTTAGAATTAAAATGGCGATTTGGAACAACATGTAAGCACAGCATGCCGTAACATTTTTATTTATTTTGGATTGCCAATTAATGTAGTTGTAATAATAAAATGTCTTCAAATTCCTTAACTGGTGCGTTTATCGCTAATTTGTTTACTTTAGTTTTCATCTAGTTCTTTTGGGAGCACCGAAACGGTACGTACGTATTATGCCGGCGGTCACTTCCGCCAAACTACTTTTTCGTCAAATTTGCTGGCAAACTATTGCCAATCGTATTCCAAACCATCAACAATTTCATGTGTCCGGCATTTATCTTGGTGAAAATTGCTTGTCTTGGAGGACCGCCGGGATAATACGTAAGTACCGTTGAAACTTGTGCATTACTCCCAGAGACCCATGACTGCAAAGCTCGCCAAAGTACGGGGATTTTTTAGATTGGCGAGAGTGGGGGGCGTCAAAATAGGAATCAACTCTTTCTTGTACCATAAAACACATCTTTGGAATTGAAATCTACCTTAAAATCGCCTACTGAAACTGTTTTACAATCTTCGCCAGGCATTCCTCCTATAGGCATATTCCAACTATGCCGCAAAGACATGAAATGGGAATTATAATCCATGAGTGTACAGTGTTTTCCTTTCTTGTTCCACAAAGCACTTCTTCAGAATAGAAATCAATATTAAAATCGCCTAATAAAACTGTGTTACAATATACGCCAGGCGTTTTCTAACTATACTCGAAATATATTTATAATAAATTGTCACGTTTTGGCTCCCCATTTAGCGATCCATTATCAAAAATTGCAAATCCTTGTGCGACTTTCAACATTTTATTAACGCCCCCCCCCTCTCCATGTTATCTGGCAAACACATTTGATAAGGGACTCGATGCGCTAATGCCTAGACAAAAATCCTGATTGAACTTATTAGCACTCTGGTGGTAAAAATTTTGAGGTGGACCGCCCTTGTGACTTAGGGGTATGAGACAAAATCATATTCGCAGACCTAACGAATATACAAATAAAATTTCTTTAAAATCGGTTGAGCCGTTTTGGAGGAGTATGGTAACTAACACTGTGACATGAGAATTTTATTTATTAGATATACCCAATATGAGTTCAATCGAATGTACCGTTTAAACGCTAGAGCACTTTCAAGAATTCCCCCCCCCCATAAGCCATAATGTAAAACAAATCTTTGTAGTAGCCCAGTAGAAAAACTATAAGTTCTATACACATCAAAATCAATGTCGGTCTTACGATGGTGGTTTATAACATATATACCCAATTTGAGCTCAATCGAATGCCCCGTTTAGGAGCTATCGTGTTCACTCACATACACACGCACACACACATACACACACACACACACACACATACATACAAACATACATCTCGTAAAAATAGCATAAATGAATTCAGAAGACCTCAAAACGTGTTAATACATCAAAATCTCGAAGTCGAATTTTTTCATGATTACAATACTTTCCTTACAGGGTACATGTTCGGAAAGAAAAAAGGATGAAAATCTGAAACACTTTCAGGTTTTAAATACACACTATAGTGCTATATATATTATATATATATTAAAATCGTATCATTAGTTATACGTTGTCCCTATTTTTCTTACTTATTCCATTAAGTTTCAAAAGTGTATCATTATTCATGACTGTGCTGTATTTTTCTTGCTTGTTTCGTAAAACCCATCTTTGGAATCGAAATCTGTCTTAAAATCGCCTACTAAAACTATTTTACAATCTTCGCCAAGTACATTACAAATATACTTCATCGTTTTATATATTGCTTCGAATGTGCATCATAATCCATGAATGTACCGGTTTATCTTTCTTGGGTTGATTCCTACTTTAACGCCTCGACTCTTGCCAAGGTGGCGATCATTAAACATATGCAGTTACCATGACGATTTTTTGCATTAATTTGGCAATCGTAATGTAGAAATAAAATGGCGATTTGGAACAACTTGTAAGTAAAGCATGCCGTTACATTTTTATTTATTTTGAATTGCCAATTAATGTAGTTTTAATAATTAAGTGTCTTCAGATTCCTTAACTGGTGCGTTTATCGCTAGTTTGTTTACTTTAGTTTTCATCTGGTTCTTTTGGGAGCGTTGAAACGGTACTTACCGTATCGTACAATCGTATTCCAAACCATCAACAATTTCTTGTGCCCGGCATTTATCTTGGTGAAAAATTGCTTGTCTTGCCGGACCGCCGGGATAATACGTAAGTACCGTTAAAACTTGTGCATAACTCCCAGAGACCCATGACTGCAGAGCTCGCCAAAGTACGGGAATTTTTTAGGTTGGCGAGAGTGGGGATGTTAAAATAGGAATCAACTCTTTCTTGTACCATAAAACGCATCTTTGGAATCGAAATCTATCTTAAAATCGCCTACTGAAAATGTTTTACAATCTTCGCCAGGCATATTCTTCCTGTAGGCATCTTCCAACTATACCGCAAAGACATTTTAAATGCTGTTTGGAATGGGCATCCTAATCCACGAGTGTACCGTGTTTTCCTTTCTTGTTCCACAGAGAACTTCTTCGGAATAGAAATCTATATTAAAATCGCCTAATAAAACTCTTTTACAATATACGCCAGGCGTTTTCTAACTATACGCGAAATATATTTATAATAAATTGTCGCGTTTTGGCACGACATTTAGCGATCAATTATCAAAAATTGCAAACCTTATGCGACTTTCAACTTTTTTTTAACTTCTCCCCCCCCCTCTCCACATTATCTGGCAAACACATTTGAAAACTGATTCGACACGCTGTCTACACAGAAATCCTGATTGAAATGAATAGCACTCGGGGGCTAAACATTTTGGGGTGGACCGCCCTTATGACTTAGGGGTATGAGACATAGTTAAAAACCTATTCTATGACCTAACGAATATACATAGAAAATTTCATTAAAATTGGTCGAGTGGTTTCGGAGGAGTTAGGTGACTAACACTGGGACAGGAGAATTTTATATATTAGATTTAATTACATTTATTATTCATGTACTTTACAAAGATTATATAAATGTTATATTCATATTATTCATTGAAAATAGGAACTTGAATGTCATCATAATATTTTATGTATGAAATTATAGGTTTGTGTTAACTATACTGTGAAACATAAATTTTACTCTCTAAATTTGCTAACTTTCTTGAAAATGCAGCATCTATCGTTGTACCGAAACGCGTTGTTGATTGAAGTCGAGAAGTATTCATAGTTAGATCCCATTTTTCTTTTTAAAAATCAACTGACGGCTGAGATTCTTGGTAGCGAAAATTAACATTAAAATCTCCAGTAAGAATCACCGGTAATTCATGATAATTATTTAGAATCCAGGAAGTGTCCATGTTGTAGTATTATTCTTTAACTGTTTTCTTATACCATTGTTCCGTCGGGAGTTTGGGTTTGAATGGGAGGAATGTCCATAGTCTAGTTTCTAGTATTATACTTTAACTCTGTTCTTTAACTGATGTTTTCCTGTGATTGTTGGGTTCGAATGCAGGTAGTGTAAATTTTTTTTAGTGTTTTTCTATCACAGTATTCTTAAGCGTTGATTTCGTCTGCTGGTAGGTTTCGAATTATTTATCTGTATCCGTGTTGTTAAACTGCAGGTTCTATCTATTGTTTGGGAATGATTGCAGCCAGGGTCCGTTTCTTTCTGGTGTTCCATCTCTGTGTTAAACCGTTGCTCCGTCTTGAGGTTGGGTTAGAATCCACGGAGTGTCCATTTGTTATTCTTTTATTTTGATCTTAAACCCTTTGCAGCCAGTGTTTGTTTTTTTGTGGTGTTACACACCCGTGTTCTTAAACCGTTGTTCCGTCTGAATATCGGGTTAGCATCCAGGAAGTGTCCGTGTTGAACTATTATTCTTTCACCGTTTTCTTAAAATGTTTTTCCGTAGGGTTTGAACCGAGAGAATGCCTTTGTTGTGGTATTTTCTTTAACTGTGTTCCTAAACTGGTGTTTTCTTCAGTCGATTGGTATCGAATGCACGTAGGGTCTACTTTTGCGTTTTTCTATGGCAGTGTTCTTAAACCTTTGTTTTCCTCTGCTGTTTTTGCTCGAAGTATTATTCTGTTTAAAAATTTACATTTGGCTCATTATTATAAATAACTCAAAAACACATGAGCAATATTAAAAGATTACATATTATTTAAGTACAGACAAACAATATTATTTATGTATCATGGCAACCAATCATGTCAAGTTTTTACTCATAATTCCATTAAATATTGTATTAATGCCATTAAAAATATGTGAGTAAAGCAACGGAATGCACCATAGTGCCACTTTCTGTATTCGGTGCGTAGGCCTTGTTTATCGGAGGTGACGGGTTGGGTCGCCGCCTGTAACAACAGTGAGAGACAGTCAGCAGGATCGCCGCCTGTTCAGCGAAATACTTCACACAGTGGCTCTGACAAGAGCCGATCCACTTATCCACTGAACAGGGTCATCAGACAAGATCTCGCTTCAAAACAGGTAGGGAGTAATGCCGACGCGCAGGGAGCACAGTCGACGTTCTCAGGAACGAACGCCCGAGAGCTGTTCCGCAAAAAATTAAACTTATAAATCTGGAAAAAGCTTGTTAAGTGTGACGTCAATATGAAGTAAAAATCACTTGCAATAGCTAATTTTGTCACGCAAATGATTAACTTCTTTGACTCTCGGATATGAAATGTTGCTGAAAATAGCGAAAAATCGCTTAAAAATGGGGGAACGGGTGGATTTTCAGATTTTTAAAAGTAGCGCAGATTGTTTTCTATATTTTTATACATGATTATGGAAATTTTCAAGGGGATCGTACAAACGCTGTAGAAGTTATCAGGCTTTTTGTCCTTGACATTGCAATGTTTTTGCAGTCATAGCGGAATGAAGAAGCAAGGGGGAAAAAGATACGTCATTTCCTTTACTGAGCGTTACTTCCGTCAGAAAAAAAATCTGAGTTACCCCCTAGTTTCGCCTAAAGAAGTTTTACTTCAAAAAAAAAATTAAACTACGTAATCTGGAAAAATTCTGAAAAACTATTTTAAACGAATAGGAATCACACGCTTTCCTTTCAAAGCCTGATGACCGGGATGAATAGGACGTCATATTAATTGCAGCAGCTTATTTTGTCACACAAATGATTCACTTTTTTTTACTCTCGCAAATAAAATGGTGCCGAAAATAGCAAAAATCGCTTAAAAATGAGGGAACCGGTGGATTTTCAGATTTTTCAAGTAGCACAGATTGTTTTTAATATTTTTATACATAATTATGAAAAATTTCAAGCGGATCGTACAAAAGGTGTAGATGTTATTGTGTTTGTCCTGCTTTTTAATCTTTTGGAACTTTTTAATCTTCTTGGAGTGATGGCGGTAAAATATTTACATTGAAGTGGTTGCCCAGAATAGTTACAGAGTGAGTCAGTGATGCACCCGTTCAGCGTAACTATACCGTAGGATTTAATTTGATATAGAAAACATCAATGACACTAAATAAACAGCTCCACTTTTAAAACACATGCAACCTTGCAAAAATATTTGCTTATACTGTATTCAGGATTAGAACATACGTCATGTTAAAGTCTAAAGCAGAGGTTTCCAAACTACTATGTGCCGCGGCACCCTGGGGTACCGCAAGCATATGCCAGGGATGACATCGAGATAATCAAGGAAAGTCTAAGTTTTGGAGGAGTGTAATCAAAAAATTTCCTCTGAACTGATATCCCACAAAAAAGTTTGCTAAGCTGATGACCAAGTGGGCGAAAGCAAAAATATTTCAGTCAAGTACGAGAGCGTTCAGTGTCCAGTCACCTCTCTTTTACAGGAACTCCACTCCGGATATAGTGAATCCGGATATCTTGAACTTTCGGCTATAGTGAAGGCATTTCCTTAATCCCGATCACATACATTTGAAATATACATAGCCTTTTTCGTTTTTAGAGAACCATGACTTCGGTTATAGTGAACATAAAATTTTTTGGACGGTAGAGGCAATGTTGTTAGATTCCCAAGAAGAGTTTTCTTTTGTTTTTCAGTAGAGAGAAAGTTAATCAAGCACCTGTTTCGAAACACAGGTGTATTGCCAGTGTCTAGACTAACTTACTTATACTAAACAAGGAGGTCATAATATTTTTCAATGCTGGAATGCACCCTACCCTTTAAAAACATTCACTCACAAAAGCAGGCTACTTTTGAAAGTGAACCAAAAGCTGAAATTTCGTCTTGACTTTGGACGATTTCATTTTCCATTCTCAATGCAATATCACAGGTTAAAAGCAACAGCCCACTTTGCCCTCTCAATGGAATGTACATTATTTCCATTAATGCGATTAATTGTGCTTATTTTACTTAACAACTACAGCTGCGCAACAACTTAACGAGTTCTACAACCATAAATGCGGCTTATTATGGCTGATTTACTTAATAACATTCAGTACTTGTATAAAATTCTATTTTCTAATTTTGTATGGTTTTATTGTTATAGGACATCGGAACATCGGTTTTAGTGAACTTCGGATATAGTGAACGAAATTTGCCGATTCCCAGAGCCTCACTATAACCGGAGTTGACTGTATATTATAGGCTGTTTATAGGACTCAGTTTTCTGACAGGGCAACAAATGAGTGTTATTTTACATTGTGGCCTATGGACGGAAATTCCCGAAAGTGCGATAGTGTCTATAGGGTGCATTAGATTGAGCTCAAATTGGGTTTGTATATTATAGGTCACGGTTTATAACCTGCATAGATTTTGGTGTGTGTAGGACAGATAGTTTGTTCACAGACTTGCAGAAAGAAATTCCTATATATATTACGGTCTAAGAACGTGAATCATTTAAAGCGAGCTAAGAGGAGAATGTTGAATGTTTAGTTTGACTTACGTATCGACCTTTAAATGCATTCTACAGTAAGACATAGACGTCCCAAGGTCATCCTAAATGTAGATGAATTAAGCGAAAAATATGAAATTACAAGACAATTAATCACTTGAATCGCCCAGGGCCGATCCCACGGAGGGGTGTAGGGGGGTGAGACACCCCCCACTGAAAATGCAGTCGGCAAAATTGCTATTCCAAACTTCTCATTTTAGTATTCAAAAGAGTTTTTAATCGGCACTTTTCCTAACTTTTGTCCCTTTGACGTCCTAGTACTTCCAATGCATACCAAACCGAGTGAGAAATTCCTTTCTCATTCGCATCAGTCAAAAGAAAGAAGTGGGAATGTATAAAGAGTGCTCGGCACTGGGTGGCCAGATACACAGAAGGAGGAGTCGGAAAATCAGCTCTCTGCAATTGACACCACATACATCTCATAGCATCTGTCTCGGCATTTTTCCCTATGCAAATAGTTATCTCACATGTCCATAGTAATCTAATTAAGAATCTTCTGTGCACATCTCTATGGGAGAAATACTGAGGATGAGAACGAGAATGTTCTGTCCCGCAGTGGTCTGGGCGCTAAACTCAGTTCCAATAAGAAAACAGCAAGGGAAGCAGCATCCAGCTTGGCCAGTGCTTGGGAGGGTCAACTTCCTCTCGGTTCGACTACTGTTGGAGCGTGTACGCTAATGGGAGCTGGTGCACGTAAAATCCGTCGTGGCTCCAATGTCCTCCAAGTTTTAAACGATACCTCTGGGGGTGCCGATTTCAGGGGGGTTGGGTCCCTCCTCTGGAATTGGTTCAAAATTAGGGGACTCCGAGCTGAGTCGGACTTCCTCCGACTGGGGATCATTAAAATGGAAGACTCCCCTTCCGCCCATCGCCTGCCTATATGGGGGATCTGGCACCGCCCCGCGGTTGCCAGAGGGCATTAGCAACAACAACACCGAAAATGTTCCAGTCTTATATATTGCCCTGAGACAAATTAAGAAATACCATTCTGTAAGAAGTAAAAATATCGCAAGAAGGCCGCAACTGGCCTGAGGCTGTCACCACCCTTTGGTCCAGCGTGGTCTTTTCTGGGAAATAGATGTATTTTCTTTGCTTCTTTGAAATGCATGGGAAAAAGAAATTCACTTTGAACAGTAGCCCCCTATTCCGGTTAGCTAGACAGCAACCGAGCCAAAGTCAAACATATACTTGGAGCCTTGGCATACCTTGGAATCTAAGCATACTTTGATTAGAAGAAAACCATATTTAGCTTTTAAGATATTATTAATACATCAATTTGGTAAAAATAAATAAATAAAAAAAATCTCTAGTATTTAATAAAATGAAGTAAAAGTTTGCTTCAGTGTGCATTTAAGACAAATTTGAAACCAGTTGTACGCAAAAACATGAAGCATATAGTAGTTGTAAACAAAAGAAACTGACAAAAAGTGCAGTGCACAAAATGTGATATGTAGTTGCTTTGATAATGACTAAAAGAAGAACGCGAAATAACTGTCATAATGGAAAGAGAATTTCTATACAAACTGTTGGAGCTCCGTCAAATCCAAGAAAAAGGTCATCGCCGATTAGATTATATTTGTACTACTTTTTATTATAATTTACTTTCATATCATTCATATAAAACAACCCCAATTTTGTAATTTAATTTGATTTTAGAAAAATAATAGGTCAGTTAGAAGAGATAAAATGCAAGAGTATAGATCAAAGGCCCGTTAAAGTAGGAAGACATGGCATAGCAAATAGTGGGGAGTCGCGACCTTAGGAGCTTCGAAATCAATATGCTTAATTTTCCATTTTCTCTTAAATTACAGGGAAAATTAACTTTTCGAGCTAGAATTACTTTCCTTATTCCATATTTTCCCCTTTAAGCCTCACATTCTTTTTAAGCCTTTATTTTTTAACGCTTTCCAAAGAACTTGAAATGTTTATGCTTTCAGTTTGTCTGCTCCTGCTCAAACTGCCGCATATATCCATCGATCGAATTTTTATGTGATAATGAAAATTACCGTACCATGTACCCTATTGAAAAGGATGTAGGTACCATTTATAGTTCTTTTACAGGAACACACAAAATAATTCCAATGCTTTGCAGCCTATGGGCAGAGAATGTTTAGAGTACATTTTAGAAACGTTCATCCACTTCAAGCAAAACGAAATTGGTATTTATTATTGAGGTTTATGAGGGCATTCTATCCATCGGCATGGGTGGACGTAGCGTTGATACCTATGCAGGGCTAACAAAATAACACTCATAGATTAGGCTTTAAGAGCACTAGTTAAAACAATATTTTAGTTTCTTGCTTGCTTTAATCTGTTCACTACCGTCGTTGCTAAGATACAATGGCAGAAAATTCTCCCTCCTGTATAAATCGTTGCTTTCCGGCATGGGTCTTTGAATGCCCTGGCATGGCCCAGCCATGCGCTTGTGCAAGGCTGTGGCCAGAGCAGAAACATTCTAAGACTCATGCCGGAAAGCAACGATGGACGCAGAAAGGAGGAATCTCTGCCATCGCGTCGTTAACAACGCCGGGAGCAAACAGTTAACTGTTCGTCGTGCAATAGTATTCCAGCCAACATCTAGCTAAGAAAATCCAGTATATTTATGTGGTATCATAATCTTAAAGTCATAATTACTTATCTAAGTCACAAAACATTCTTCGAAATTTTTTCACACATTAAATTTCGCCATTTATTCTATGTATCATTTTTTTTAAAATAAAATTTGACATAACACGACACAGTTATGGTTTTTAAAGTGAAAAGCTTTTTATAACAGCTTATGTTTGAAATTTTAATCACACATAAGGTCGCGATATTAAAAATAGAATTTGTAAAAGAGCTCAGAAATAGAATTCTTTTAACATAAAATGAATAAAACGTCAATGTTTCTTTACATTCACAAGTTTTTCTCAAATGTTCGAAATTTTACAAAATCTAAGACTAAAAGAAGTAGTAAAATTTTGGAACTTTGAACTCAAAAAATGTTACAATTAAACGATTTGCCATCGAATTCTGAAAACTTCAAGAATCGCTCACAAATGTGTTATAAATATAAGCACAAACCTTTATTATTGGACCAAAATACCATGGTATATTTGTCTATATTGAATGAATAGACCCAGAGAGCGGTAATCTTTCAGAATTGGTGGAGAAATAAATGTATCGATTATTAAAGCTTCAAAATGTTAGAAAACCAGGAGATTTAATGTAAAATCAGGAGACCAGGAGAAACCATCAAAATCTAGTACTCTCCTGAAAAATCCAGTAGAATTGGCAGGTATACAATAGTATATACGCAAATAAGACAGTGTTGAAAGTATAAACAGTGCTCTCTGTATGGCTTCCTTTCCTTTTTTTAAGTTAATGTAAAGACTCCATTCAGGGTACCCCCAAACTCATTTTCGACAACCCAAACTATGGCCTGATAGTTTTGTCGCATACGGATAAGCAAATATTCTCTTCAGTCCGGAGATAGTATTTTATGACTCAATTAAAAGTTATGAATATTTTATGAAAATTTAATTACTTGTGACAGAGTCAGGAATGTAACCATTCCTCCCCAACAAAAATGTGGAGTTTTGTTGACAAAGTGATAATAATCTAGCCTTTTTGTAGAAAATTCCGCCTTTTGCGTACTCCCCTCTGCAATTTATTAATGTAAAAACCAGACTGATCATTAATGCGTAAATAATGTGAATCCTCTGAAAGTCGAATGTTAGCGGCTCCCTCTGTACAACTTACAGAGGTATTTATGCTGTTTGTATGTTATGGGTACGTTCTGTTCGTCGGAAAACTGTCTAATATAGGAAGGTGACCAACTTGGAAACTGAATCGGCAAATTTGTGTTTTCAGTCGGCAATTTACTTCTCTTCACCCCCCCAAGATTTTCTTCTGGGATCGGCCCTGGAATCGCCTCATAAATGCAAAGAAAATCGAGTGGCCTCACTCCAGATTTTTTTTTTGCTTAGTTTAGCAGTCTCTCACTGTATATCTCGGTCACCACACGGGTGCCATTATAAATATAAGCATGCCTACAAATACAACGTATTTTTGATTAAAAATGACTTCGGGAACATGTCGCAGAAATTACGTTTGGATTTGAGAGCAGCCTTAAGTAATTTGTATAATTTAGTTTATGGTTTTCCCTTTTTAATTAAATAACGTGTGTTGGAATTGTCGATAATACTAGTTTAAGGAGAGACAACTGTATTTTTTTTAATACATCTTGCAGAATGGAATAAAAAGTTTTAAGGGCAAGGGCTGCTCCAGATTGATATCCCGGAGGGTCCATTGAATTTCTTACTTACGTCTATAATGCAAATTGAACATGTGAAATCTTCAAGTGTGCGAATCTAAAGTTGTAAAACAAAGTTTTGGAGGAGGCCATGGCCCCCTCGTTGAGCCGTCCTTGGATGGTTGCCAGATTCCGTAAGTACGAAAAAGTGTTGCAGGGAAGAAAATTAGAATGCCGCTAAGCGAAGTAACTGGGGTTCGTACACTTGAAAATCCGGCGTGTGTAAAAAATTCCAGTAATTATTCAAATTTTCTGAACAGAACACGAATTTTAGAAACTCGGAGAGCAATCTTTAATACACAGTTCACATAAATTCAAATTACAATGCTTCTGAAGGTACAATACAACGAGGCCAGAAGACCTCTATATGGCTTTCTGTATAACTAGTAAACTCTACAAGGGATGATTCAGAACCGACTGAATGGGCGATCCACTCCATCGTACCAGCTTTCGTAGATGGATGTCTCTCGAACTTTTCCATGTCTTTCGTTCAGTAGCACTTTAGAGACGTTTCTGATCATTCAATTGTGAAATTGTAACGCTTTGCGGGAAAATAAGCATCACAGGCTCAGTCAACGAGATCACACCAAACGTCACCAAGCCCGGCTAGCGTTGCCAGGCGTCCGGATAAAGTCGGACATAGTTAGGTTTTTTGAAGGCGTGTCCGTCCAAACAGAAAACTGTCCGGCTTTTGTTAGGCTTTTGACGGGTGACTTTGGCTGATGAGTCATAAAGTACTCGAACTGATTTCGCATTCGATGTTATTTATATTTCGTTAGAATTGAACAACATTCATGGTAATCATCAAAAAAGCTTGATTTTACATACAATTTTTTTGTTGTACCTATTAATACTGAGACAAAATCCTCAATAGTGTAGGCCGTCCGGCCAAAGTGGCTGGTCTGTCCGGCTATTGGGTTCGGCGACCTGGCAACCCTAAGCCCGGCAGTATAAATAAGTCCCCAGAACATTTTAATTTTTTCCCCAATGAGCGGGCACTTGCTCATCAAGCATTTTGCCCCTACTAAGGCCGGAATTACTGGCCGTTTTATTATGGAGGCACCCAGTGGGCGGGCGGCCAGCGTCACCCCCTATGAAGGGACGGACAATGAAAAATTCAAGCCCAAGCAGAGAATCGAACCCGGAGCCAAGGTGTGATAGAATGGTTCAGTCCCCAAAACTAAATCCAGCCAAGTAACATCACCGCCAACATCTGGCGGGAAACTGCCAATCCCAATGCCATCCTATGGAAATCCCAAAGGTCTCCATCCGGTGTCCCAGCCAATCGACCCACGTGCAATGAAATGCAAAACTCAACCATTTGACATGTAAAGACGAATCCCAGACCAAAATAAACCACAGAAGAGCGGATCACCTAAAAAAATTTGCAACATAGCCCCTTCCTAAAAAACTGCACGTCGCGGGCCTTATAATCCTCAATTAAGGGATTTGCAATACAACATTTAACAAATAAATACGCATTATTATAAATACACATTAACAAACAATTAAATATATCACAAACATGTACATAACGTGCGCAGTGAGTAAAAGGGAGCCGAAGAAAGAGGAAGAGAAGAGAGGCAAGTAAGAAATGCGAGATGAAGAGAAAGAAGGACAGCAACGCCACTGAGACCATTGTCTGTGATCCTAAAATTGAAATAATAACTAACTACAACCGCAGTAAGTGGCTAGGCAGTCATAACGCACGACCGTTGGTTTAGAGTGAGATGGCCACAAATGTAGACTACAGGAGCTAACACTCATTTTTTTTAAATTCATCTCTTAACAAAATTCAATATACGTATACTGCTCAAAAATAATTTCTTTATATTGCACATTTTTAAAAATCATGTATACGGACCAGAAGTCATGGAGGTCTCTGGTCCTCTGAACCACTGACTAAATATTCTAAATTTCTAACCTTGACTAAAAAGTTTGAAAGTATAAAAACTTTGTTATTATTCTGTATAAGATTTTTGCACATTTCTAAAGATAACTCCTAAAAGCATATTGCTCTAGATTTTTCTTCCCCCCCCCCCTTTTAAGAGAGTTTTTATTTTGCTCCGACAATGTACACAAGTTTTTAGGTAGCGGTATTTGCCTGTTCCATTTACGCGCCCGTTCAGTATCAATCACGGTACTGCCATATCGGTAAACCACTAAAATATGTATTTCAAGAAAAAAAATCTGTGGGGCTGAACATACTCAATAGAGATGTGAGGAGGCAAGAATACAAAAAAGAAAAAAAAGCATTGAAAAATAAGAGAAATTTCTAAGATCGACCAATATATAAACCATACAATGGATGAATCTCAAAAGAAGCGCAAGGGCATCATATTCAGGATTCCTTTCAGTCCAAAATGTGACAATAGTGCGGAGTGGGGATTTAAAAAAAAAAAAAAGAAAGAAAGAAAGGGAAAAAAGACGTCTCTGGGGGTGGGGGAGTGGAGAGCGCAATATAAATTTCACAGAATAGGCGAATCGTCTCACAATACGAATAGCAGAGCATAAAAGGGAATGGTGCAGTGACGCAATACAAAGGCAGAAATCGGCTCGCAATCATTAACCTTGACTACAGCTATGCCAGAAAAGACAGTTTTCATTCTTGAAACGGTACTGACGCATTTTGGGCAATCTGTCTGGCAAGTGAAGGCACACGCAAAGTAGCCATTGTGGTTTTATTTCTCTGCGCCTATAGCATATATCAAGAGACATTTTCTTCTACTGGTATTAAAAGGAAGGTAGAGGAGAATCAAGGGCGGTTCTAGAGCTGCAGTCTGGGAGGGGTAAGGATATTTTATAATTTTATACAAACTCAGTGCCTCAGGGAAGGAGTGACTACCAGGGGGCGCAAAAAGGAAAGGGGACCCCTTTGACTGCACAATTCACTTCATATGTGTGAATAAAACGTTTAATTAATTATCAAAAGTGAGATAAATATTTAATTAATCGTATACTTAATGAAGTATGTAAATACCGAATATAATAACCTTGCATCTTCGATCCCATCAATCAAAATTATTGTTTATTCTCCCCTCCTACTAGAGATTAGACGGGTTCGTTCGACTGTAATTCACGATTGTGTTCGAGCTCGGGCTCGTGAGAAATCTGATGAAAGTTGTTCCGCGATCGCATTTTCTGACAGAGACGTATCCGTATTTCTCAATGCGTTGCATGATTCTTGTTCCTTTTTCACATCCAATGAAAACTTCAGAATTTCATCAGAAATAGATTTAGGTTCATTCATTAATTCATTACATTTGGATTTAAATTTAAAAACAAAACACGTAACGTTATTTTTTTTTTTCGTTTACTCATTTTGTTTTAAAAACTCTGCACCGGTCAGCACTAAAAATTTGGACCATCCAACGCAGCGCCGAAAGGTACAGTGACAATGTTTGAATCCTTGAGACTGGTCAAAAGTGTGTTGCTATAGTGTACCCGCGAGGGCGAAGCCCTCGCTTACCTCTAATCGGAACCAGATATATCGAAACAGGAATTTAGAACAACGAGCCTAAATAATGGAATTTCACTCTCCGTGAGGCCATTAGACGCTACCGAAGGGAGGAATTCTCTGCGACACCGTACGCAGAAGGAAAATCGAAGTATGAGTTATGCAAATCGTGCGTAACTCAAAGAATTTTGACAGTGGCAGCAATACACGAATATTACATAATGAAAAGAAAAATATATTAACAGTGATATCTTTGAGGAATGTCGACAGCGATTACCTATCACTCGGGCAGGTAGCACAGAAATGATAAGCCCAAGAGAAAAGAAAAAAAGAGTGGGGACGAAATCATCCGATCTGAAAAGCCAGAGGTCTCTTCATAGATCTCGAATTAGAAGAAGGATAATAAAGAGGTAGATTTTGAAGTACAGTATTCTGAACGTGAACGATGTCCCTCCGAAACTTCATTGTAAGTTTCTTGATAAATTTAAATATGGGTAAGACGGAGAGATAATCGTGTATCACATCAGTTCTAGAGCCAGCGACCGCCAGACCTTCGTCATAGTATAAAAGCTGAAACTTTCTCTGCGCATACCCCCCAACAGAAGTAGGAACAATCGGCCACTCTTAGGGCCCGTTTACATGTGCAAAAATGCGGAGTAAATCCCGGGACTTACACTGCTTTCTACCCCGCTTCCCCTACTTAGGGGAAAAATGCGGGGTAGAAAGATTCCTGGTCGAAAGGAGGGTTAATGCAGAGTCAACCCCGCTTTCCCATGATGCATTGCGAGTTTTTCCCTGTACTCCGCTTTAACCCGGGATTTTCCATTTTCACATGTAAACGGGCCTTTAAAGTTTGGATGATCGTGGCTTTGGCAGGTAACAGGTGGCAAAGGTGTATAAAATTGCCGAAAATTTCATCATTTCATAAAGCTTAATTTTTTCATATGTTCTTCTTCGCAGTACTAGAAATCACTTGATCCCTTGCCAAACACTTTTCCATCGTGGCAAACCACCGCCAGACAATCTCAAAGTCACGGGAAAAGTAATTGTATTACGAGCGCGCTGCAGCATGGTAAAAAAGTTCAGAAGTAGCAGTATAAAATGGGCTTGGCACTTTGTGACAGCTTGACGTACTTCGTCGCAGGAGTTTACGAACACAACAGTTTTCCATGACTGTGAGGTTGTCTGGCTGGGGTTTACCACGATGGAAAAGTGTCTGGCAAGGGATAAAGTGATTTCTAGTACTGCGAAGAAGATGTTACTTGTTAGTGTGATAAAACAAGAACGTTTAACAGTAGAACAGACAATAACATTTATTAACTAAAATCAACAGAAGGCGTATCAACAGAAAGATTAAAACATAAAACATTTAGCGCTTTTGTAGTGAGGAGGGATGCCCCAAACGGCATTCACGGGCGAGCCATCGAAACTGACTTGCATTCCGAGGAGCAAAGCTGCTCTTTTTTCTCCATCGAGTCTGCGCCTGCGCCAGCTGGTACGGAGGATCTTCGGCTCGTAAAGTCGACTTGGAGCGCGCTTTTTCGACCAGCGCTTGCCTTTGAGCGGGCTCTGAAATGCAACGCCACACCACCTCCCCTCCTGGAAAAAAATCTGAAACGAGAAAGACTAGAAGAATTTTAGAGTTCAGGATACTTTTTTGTAAATTGGACCTTACGTCCATACCGGGTTCGATAAACGGGTGTTGTAACATCTGGCGGCACTGTTTCAGTGGCCGTAGAGGGAAGTGTTTCATCATTTGATGGTACCATTTCAGTTGTATGATCTGGCAGAGAAACATCTTTAAAAGATGGGGCTGGAAGAGGATTTGTAGAGGGCATATGAGCAGGTTTCAAACGATCAATTGACACTGTCCTTTCCTTGCCGTTAACAACGATATTGAAGGTTTTATCACCTCGTTTAAGTACTTTGTGAGGCCCTGTATACGGGGTACATAGAGATGGCTTGACAGCATCTACCCTGAGAAAAACGTGTGAACATGTATGCAAATCTTTAAAAATAAAAATCTTTGTTGAATTATGACTAGTAGTAGGAACTGGTTTTAAAAGTTGCATATGCCTATTTAACCTAGCAAAAAATTTACTATCAGGTGTATCGGCTGTTGTAGCTGTAAAAAACTGTCCTGGTAGTCTAAGATTTTCTCCATATACTAGTTCACTTGGTGAAGATTCTATTTCTTCTCTGTAAACCGTGCGTAATCCCAAAAGAACCATGGGTAAAGCTTCAGTCCAATGAATGGAGGTATGGCACATTATGGACTGTTTTAGCACTCTATGCCAGCGCTCAATAATCCCGTTTGACTGTGGGTGATATGCCGTGGTATGTGACAAATTTATTCCAAAATTCTTTGCTAGTGATCGTAGTACCTCACCCCTAAACTGTGTACCTCTGTCAGTTGTTATGCGCTCGGGTATTCCAAACCGCGCAATCCAACCGCTGTAAAATGCATTTATGACTGTTTCAGCTTTTATATCCGGAAGTGGGAAAGCCTCTGGCCATCTTGTAAACCTATCTATGCACGTTAAGCAGTATGACATACCGTGCGAAGATGGTAAAGGTCCAATCAGGTCGATATTTATATGTGAAAAACGCTGACTTGGAACTTTAAATTCACCGAAAGGAGAATGTACATGCCGAGAAACTTTAGCTTTTTGACAGGGAATACAGGTCCGCGATAACTGTGCAATTTGCTTTTTTATGCCTGGCCATACGAAGCGATCCGTGATCAATTTCACTGTTGCTTTAATACCAGGATGAGCAAGACAATGCATTGTATTAAACACTTGTATTCGAAATTCTTCCGGAATATAAGGGCGAATCGTAGCTGTAGAAGTGTCACAATATAGAAAATAATCAGAATTTGGAATAGGTAGTTTCTGTAACTTAAAAACGGTATTAGGATTTGACAAGAGTTCTTTAAGTTGTTCATCGGATTCTTGGGCCCGCGCTATAGCTGGAAAGTCCAAAGGTTCCGGAAACTGCACTTCGTAAATCCTTGATAAGGCATCGGCTACTGTATTTTTTGAACTAGCCATATAACGAACATCAGTGCTAAATTCCGCAATGAAATTAAGCTGATTGATTTGTCGTGGAGAAAGTTTATCATATTTTTGTGAAAATGCTTTAATTAAAGGCTTATGATCAGTAAAAATTATGAAGTTAGTTCCTTCCAAAAGATAACGAAAATATTTAATTGCAGCAAAAATCGCTAAAAGTTCACGATCGTAAGTGCTGTATTTCATTTCAGTAGAGCTTAATTTTCTTGAGAAAAATCCAGAGGTTCCCATCCATCTTTGTTATGTTGCTGGACGCAAGCGCCTATGGCCTTGTCTGAAGCATCACACATTATTGCAATTTGAGCTTTTAAATTTGGATGTTTTAAGGACGTTATCTCTTTCAATACTCTCTTGCAATTTTCGAAGGATCTTTCGGATTCCTCTGACCAATTCAATACTGATTTATCATTCTTTTTACCAGGTCCCAACATTGCATGCAATGGGAGTTGTGTTTCAGCTGAATGGGGTAAAAATCTTCTATAGAAATTTAAAATACCCAAAAAACGTCGAAGTTCAACGACAGTATTTGGCTTTGGAAACTCCTCGATTGCTTTTACTCTGTCGGGTAAAGGGGTTATACCTGTTTTATCAATCATGTGTCCCAAAAATTTTACTTGGTCTGCTGCAAATGTGCACTTTGGCAAATTAACCTTTAATTTGTGTTCTTTTAAGCGAGAAAAGACCTCTGTTAGGTGAAGTAAATGTTCATTTAGGTCGTTAGAAGCTATTAGCAGATCATCTATGTAAACAAAGCAAAAGTCTAATCCTTCCAAAACTTGATCCAGAAGACGTTGCATGGTTTGGGCCGCATTTCGCAATCCAAAGGTCATAAAATTATATTGGAATAAGCCGAATGGCGTAATAATAGCGGTCTTTGGTATGTCTTCTTTATTCATTGGAACTTGATGATATGCTTTTCGTAAATCTAATGTGCTAAAAACTTTCTTTCCGTATAAATTATATGTGAAATCATAAATATGTCGGATTGGATAATTATCAGGAACTGTAATTGCGTTTAAAGCACGATAATCGCCACATGGACGCCACGTACCGTCGGATTTCTTAACCATGTGCAGTGGACTACTCCAACAACTTTTCGAAACGCTACAAATTCCTTTTTGTACTAAGTATGAAAATTCTGCTTTAGCTGCTGCTAATTTGTCTGGTGACAGACGTCTAGCTTTAGCCGCAACCGGTGGGCCTTTGGTTTCTATTGTATGGCAGACATTTGACTTATTAGACGTTTCAAAATTATCATCGAATAAAGAACTGTATTGTTTTAATAACATATCGAATCTTTCAGACGGATGAACGAGGGTTATTCTTTCACACAGTACCTGTGAAATTTTACCTCGAGAAGAAACGCTAGTCAAGCTGTCAATCAATTTTTTAGACTTTAAATCGACGATTATTCCAAAATTATGCAAGAAATCTGCACCGAGTATAGGTCGAGATACATCAGCTATTGTGAATGTCCAAGGAAAAATTCTACGAAGGCCGATATCTAAATTCAATATCTTTTTTCCAAATACATTAATTTTAGTACCATTTGCAGCTAACAAATTTAAAAGAGACTTTGAATTATAAAAGCGCTCATCAGGTGTAGGTGGAATAACACTTAAATCCGCTCCGGTGTCAACTAGTAGGTCTATGCCCAATTTTCTTTCACGTACTATTAAGCGACAATTTTTTAAAGCCTCAACATTCGTCGCTGAAAATGCCTGGCTATTTAGTTTTCCGACGAAAAAGAGCAAGGTTTCGTGCATTTAGTTGCCTTTTCACCAAACTTAAAATGATACCAGCAAGACCTCCCCTCACTGTCAGAACGACGGGTAGAAGTATTACGTTTTCGAGAAACTGATCTATTTCGAGAATACAGAGTAAAAAGTTTATCAACTCTCTTATTTAATTCGTTAATCTGTATTTGCAAATCGTTTAGAGCTTTATTTGTAACATCTAACTTCTCCGGTTTTGAACTTAACTCTGTGCTATTCAAAGACGACAAACTCGTTACGTCAGCAATTTTATCAGCCATTACAGCTAATCTATCCAATTCATCCTCTGAGCTAGCCAAAATAGCTTTTATTTGTGTAGGTAAACGCTGCAACCATAAGGATTTAAGCAATCCCTGACCAACATTCGTTCCCGCTAACTCCTGCATTTCGCGGAGGAGGAGGGAGGGACGCTTGTCTCCTAAATTTACATCTTGCAAAAGTTTTCTTAACCTACGTTCCTCAGAATCAGAAAAAATAGCTATCAGGCGTTTTTTAAGTACACTGTATGCATTATCATCAGGAGGAGAATCAATTATGTCACTAACCTGAGACAGAACCTCTGTTTCGATGTTTCCAATCACAATATGATATTTCGTTATACTTGATGTTACACCAGAAGTTATGAACTGGCTTTCAATTTGACGAAACCACACAGCTGGATTTTCTTTCCAAAAGGGCGGCACCTTGACAGAGACCCTATTCAGAGTAGTTGACTTGCATTTTTGTCAGCCTCTTCAGATCCAGTATCCGTCATCTTGAGTAAAAGCTTTAATTGACTTTCTTTGAAACTTTTTTCCGGGTCACCAGTGTTACTTGTTGGTGTGATAAAACAAGAACGTTTAACAGTAGAACAGACAATAACATTTATTAACTAAAATCAACAGAAGGCGTATCAACAGAAAGATTAAAATATAAAACATTCAGCGCTTTTGCAGTGAGGAGGGATGCCCCAAACGGCATTCACGGGTGAGCCATCGAAACTGACTTGCATTCAGAGGAGCAAAGCTGCTCTTTTTTCTCCATCGAGTCTGCGCCTGCGCCAGCTGGTACGGAGGATCTTCGGCTCGTAAAGTCGACTTGGAGCGCGCTTTTTCGACCAGCGCTTGCCTTGGAGCGGGCTCTGAAATGCAACGCCACAAAGAATATATGAAAAAATTAAGCTTTATGAAATGACGAAAATATTCTGCCATTTTATACACCTTTGCCACCTGTTACCTGCCAAAGCCACGGTCATCCAAACTTTATAGTGGCCGATGGTTCCTACCTCTGTTGGGGGGTATGCGCAGAGAAAGTTTCAGCTTTTATACTATGACGAAGGTCTGGCGGTCGCTGGCTCTTAGACTATTCTGACGAATCTAGTAGCCCGTATATTCCTGCGCAAAATGACATTTTGAAGAACTTGGAGTCTTTACATCCGAGATTCTGGGCTACTACCCCTAACAGGCAGGGCCCGATCATCACAATATTGGGCCCAGGGCAAACACAAATTTTTGGGCCTTTGCACCGGACCATAAATATTTTACAGGAAATTGCACGAAAACAGTATTATGCATCTAAGTTATTTTAGATACATATAGCTACTTAAATATACTGTTTGTTTAAACACTAAATATAAATACAGTGCGCACCGGTTATAACAGATCTGGGATATAACGTACTATCGGTTATAACGTACCTAGAAGCTAGGTCTCGATTGAAGTCCTATATTTATAATGTTATTTAACTTCGCATAATTTTTTATTTGTCATTCATCCATGTAAATGCCTCCTGAAAAGCCCTATCTGTTATGATTCTGATAATAGTGAAGAAGAAACAGAGGAGACTATACCACGCATACCCGACGCATTAAATGCTGAAACATTACCACGATTTTTTGAATGCCGCAGTGATGATGCTGAGACTCTACAAAGGTCTATTATGGATATTCAAAACAGTATTTTTAAAGTAGCATCTGACCATTTAAAACAAAAGAAAGTTACAGATTATTTATCTCAATAAAAATTGTAAGTAATAAAGAATTTTCTCTGTTTAATTTAAATTTTAAAAAATCAGACCTGATTTTAGAATGAAATTATGAGCCTACTTTTTTTAAATGTAATATTAAATCTTACCGCGGTACTTTTTATAACGTACTTCGGCTATAACATACTACTTTTTTAGGTCTCGTGAGAGTACGTTATAACCGGTGTCTATTGTACATAGCAATAAATATTAAAGGATTTTTGTATACATAAATAGCATGTATTTATGAAAGGAAATGCAGAACTTGCCTAACATTATAGGGGGGCTTCAAAATACTGTCACTTCTGCATATCAATATTTGTATAGACGAGTTATCATTGCCTAGCTGAAGTTAATAGGGAGTTAAAGCAACCCAGTTTCTTCACGGTAAGGTTAATGTTAAATGTCACCAGATATTACAGTGCATGCTTGCATAAACAGAAATTTTTTAATGTACATTTGCTGGATAATGTCGAGTGATTTTTAAGTTAATTTTTTAAAGAATATAAATTTTTTAACAAATGAAAATTTTTTATCAAACATAAATTTGTTGAAAAATACAACATTTTTGGGCCCTTGAAATTCGTGGGCCCAGGGCAAATGCCCCGGTTGACCTGCCGATAAACGGGCCCTGCTAACAGGGGACGTATAAGTGATGATAGGCTTGATGTATGCGTTATATAATTGCAATTTAGATTTCATGGACAGACGGCTATTGAAAGTAAGAAGGGGACGAAAGTAGCCTTTGGAAGCGTGAGCTTTCTTTCACATGTAGTTAAAATGACTCTGCCAAGTTAATTTATAATCAAGGTAAACACCTAGGTATTTGTACTCGGTAGCCCTGGGGATCGGGACACTATTGGGGTAAGATAGTGGCTGTAGGCGGTCGGCCATTGTTGAACAAGACGAAGGCACTTCTAGTTTAATTCTCCACTGACGGAACCAGCGAGAGTAACTGTTTAAGTAGGTCTGGAGCATGTTAAACGCTGTGTTTGTCCGCATGTGTCTGGCGATGATGGCTGTGTTGTCAGCATATAATGCTAAGTCAACACCTGTGATACGTGGGAGGTTGTTAATCTAAATATTGAACAACTTAGGACCAAGTAGGGGCCACTGGGGAACGCCTCCTTCAATGGACCAGGACGTGGAGAGAGTGTTATTTACTTCAACAGAAAAGGATCTATTGTGAAGGTAATCATAAAGAATTTTAATTAGTTGCAAATGAAAGTGTAGTTTGCAGAGTTTATGAATTAAACCGTGGTGCCACACCTTATCAAAGGTTCTGCTAATGTCAACGAAGACAATCTCAGTCTTAAGACGGCGACCAAGACCTGAATGAGTTCTACCACTCTTAGTAACTGATGTCGAGTGGCATGTTTAGCCCGAAAGCCGAATTGCCCCGGAGGCAGAATAGACACTGAGTCGCAGAACTCATCCAACCGTCTATCTAGGATGTGTTCATAAACTTATCAAAGGACAAGTATGATAAAAAAGAGATAGGTCGAAGTTGGAAGGGATGTGCCTGTCCAGACCTGATTTGTTGATAGGGACAATTACAACCTTTTTCCAACAGTCCGGAGAAATGTTACCAAGATCAAGCTGGCCCTTAAGGCCAACGCTGACTTCGAGTGTTTTCGGCCAGCCGAATCCAGTAGGGGAACACTTTAATGGCCAATTCTCACTTGTAGCAATAAATTTTACTCACCGCAAAGAAAGAGGGAGATACTCCGGTATTAAACCGACAAAAGGTAATTCGGGACCGTGAATAATAAAGCGATTTCACAAATCCCCCATCTATTGTTCGGTGGAGGACAGTCTATTGTCGGCCGAAAATCTACATTCAAATACATTGTGCGTCCGAAAAACGTTTGAAGTTAGCGTTGCCCTTTACAGTCCACAGTCATTATTTACCCATTGGCCCTTATAGTAAACTATTCGTACGTACGATAGTGTGGAAGAGCTGGAGATAACCTTAGTGGAACTGGACCCACCCCTCTTTCTCCGTGAAAAGAAAAATATCTGGGTTCGCTCTTGCCACTGTATCAGATAGAAGGGCTATACAATCCCCTTTCCCCAGAAGAGTTCCTTTGTTTCGCTAGTAGATAGTATTATTTCTTTATTTCACCCCAGTGAATTTCCCTTGCAGAATTATTTTTCACTTCCGTTTTCAAAATCCTGGGAGGGGTAATTAACCCCTCCCCGTAAAACCGCCAATGAGGAGAATGTTGAATGTTTATAGTTTGACTTACGTATCGACCTTTAAATGCATTCTACAGTAAGACATAGACGTCCCAAGGTCATCCTAAATGTAGATGAATTAAGCGAAAAATACGAAATTACAAGACAATTAATCACTTGAATCGCCTCATAAATGCAAAGAAAAAGTTCCCCTGAGTACGCGCGCGCGCTTACCTAGTCTTATAAATAAAAATGAAATTCTGTTTGTTTGTTTGTGGATTTGATTCGTATACAAATCCACAAAAATGGACCTATCGGCCTGAAATTTAGCACAGATATGTAAAATAATATACACTGCTGGCCATCGTAAATGCAACACCCTGAAGGAAGCATGCAAATAATATGAAATTTACAACATGCATTAGCTGAGGTGAGATATGCAAATGATTAGAATTTCAGCGCAGACGCACATCAAGCGCGCCTGTGGCGCCACCTCAAAGCGCTATTTAAGGCTTGGAGATTTCGACGGTTTCAAGTACAGCAATTGTGTTTTTCTTGCTTTTTTTTCAAAAAAACGATAAATTATGCCTCGTAGGAAACAACGATCATCTTTTGATCAAGTATCCGAGTTTGACAGAGGAAGGATAGTGGCATACCGAGATTGTGGGTTATCTTTCAGGGAAATCGGTCGTCGTATTGGACGAAACCAAACAACTGTGATGCGGATATGTGATCGTTGGGTGCAGGAGGGTACGACGGACAGACGTGATCGACCTCAATGCACCACGTCACGTGATGACAGGCAGATTGTACGCATGGCAGTGACGGACCGCTCAGTCACATCACGAACCATATCACAGCAGATTCAGTCTGTAACGCATCATCCAGTGTCTGCGCGTACCATTCGACGTCGTTTACAGCAGAATGGTCTGTCCGCAAGACGTCCGTTGCTTTGTCTACCTCTGACGCGGAACCACAGACGTCTCCGCCGCCAATGGTGCGATGAAAGAAGGATGTGGACGACAGAATGGAATGAAATTCTCTTTACTGACGAGTCACGCTTCTGTATGCAACACCACGACGGTCGGATTCGAGTCTGGAGACACCGTGGAGAGAGGATGCTGAACAGCTGCATTATGCACCGTCACACTGGTCCTGCACCGGGTATTATGGTATGGGGCGGTATCGGATATCTCTCTCGCACTCCTCTAGTACGCATTGCCGGTACTTTAACCAGCCAGCGCTACATCTCCGAGGTGTTGGAGCCAGTTGTCCTTTCTTACCTTCAGGGCTTGCCAACAGCCATATTTCAGCAGGATAATGCACGGCCACACGTGGCACGCATTGTCCAAGGGTTCTTCGTCAATCACCAGATTGAATTGCTTCCCTGGCCGGCGCGCTCTCCGGATCTTTCGCCGATAGAAAACATGTGGTCCATGGTTGCTCAACGACTGACCCAGAGTTCATCCCCAGCTGTCACACCAGATCAACTTTGGCAACGTGTGGAAGCTGCTTGGTCTGCTGTACCCCAAGAACACATTCAAAGTCTCTTTGAATCAATGCCGAGGCGTGTGGCAGCTGTGATCTCCAACAACGGCGGCTACTCTGGGTACTGATTTTGGCAGGAACCACGCTTCATAGAATGCTGTAAATTTAATCATTTGTTACTTGGTCAACATGTTATCTACACAATAAATTTTGTTGTGATATCTCTTGTTTTTCTTGGTGTTGCAATTTGGGTGGCCAGCAGTGTAGAATAAATCGTAGTCCACTTTAAAACTTTGAAAGTCCACCCGTTCCCGGAATTTAAGAGATTTTTTATGCTCTCCACGCAAAAAGCTTTCCGTAATTGTAACCCCTGTAGTGAAAAAAGTGTGAAATAAGGATCGTGGTTGCCATGTGTGGCGATTTTGCCGAATAAAATGTTTTAAATTCTCAAAGTAAAAATAAAAGAATAATAATTATTTTTTTTTTTTGTTAGTTTATATTCGTAAGGTTATTTTTTTTAAATTATAATATCGTGTGCATGGGAAATCGGAGCAGGAATGAAATGTTTTATACGCAAAACAATAAGAATTGAAGATTTCCGAGGCTAATATGTAAAAGTTCTTAGTTTGGCGAAAAAATAAAATGGCTCAAATGCCGATTTTGAGAAAGTGAGTTCTAGCGGTTTGCACAGATTTCGGCTTGGCGCAATTTATTGAGAGCTTAAGGAAATAGATTTTTGAAAACAAGTGCAAAGGTTTTATTAGAATACAGCGTTAAATTTTAATGATCCGTGAAGAAATAATGCAGTTGTTAAGGGATTTTAAGCGATCTATCTCCAGAATTCTCGCCAAATGAGTACATTGATTTAAGTTGGGGGAATTCCGCCAAATTTCAGAAATTGAAATCTTCTCATTTAGTACATCGGAGTAACGATGAATAAAACACGTTATAGTTGATAATTTTAAAAAATTCGGCTGTATTAAGGGATTCCACTTTTCAAATAAAGGCTTGCTTTACTTTTTCGCGGTCGAACCATTTCCCATATTGATTGCTGCTAAGTCAATGCTTCGAATGATTTCCTGAAAAAACGCTTGCAAAATGGCGTATGTTGGCACTTTGGCGAGGCTTAGATTTGAAACTGGATTTTATTTGAGACTGGGATATATAATGACACTGGTTATAGATAAAAATGAATGTTGGTATGTGTGTATGAGGTTGAAAAACTCCAGCACCGTTGCACCGTCACATGAAATTTGGTTCACCTAAGTCTTTTATCATGGAGAAGCTTTTTATGCTATCCGTTTTCCTCTAACTTGCCACCAGGTGGCGCAGCAGAACGTCAAATTCTATTCCGTTTAGCCGTTTACTATGCGAATATCGTCCAACCGATTTCGATGAAATTTGGTACACGCGGATATTAGAACACGGAGAATATTTTTCAGTATCCATTTTGCTGTAACTTGCCGCTAAATGGCGCTGCAACGCATCAACTTCTATACCGTTCGACCGATCGGCATAAAATTTCTTATACTTACACATTTCAGCACGAAGAATATATTCTAACTGTGTTCCTTTTGATGTTACTCACCACTAGATGGCACTGCAATGCATTATTATTTTAACTCGCCACTAGATGACGCTGCAGCAGGCCAAATTCTTGACCATTCAAACGGTCGCTATGAAAATCAATATACATAGCTATTTGAACAATGAGAATATTTTGGCGTTATCCATTTTGCTATAACTCGCCACTGGACGGCGCTGTAGCAAATCATTACTTTAATTAACCACTAGATGGCCCTGCAGTGTATCACTTCTTGACTGTGCAAATGATCGCTATGAAAATAGGTACACATAGATATTGAACACGGGGAAGAGTTTGGCGCTATCCATTTTCCTATAACTTACTGTTAGTTCCTATAACTACCGTTAAGAGTTTCGCGTTAGATGTCGCGTCAACACATGAACTTCAGGGCTGTCCAGCCGATCGTCCTGAAATTTCGTATCCATCGATATCTGAATGCGAAGAATATTTTCGCCGTATCCGTTTTGCTAAAACTCGCCACTAGATGATTGCGCTACGCCGCATGGCCTTCTGCGCCGTACAAACGATTGCCTTGAAATTCGGTATGCATGGTTATTGAACACAATATAATGCGATATCCTTTTTGCTATATCTCTTTATTACAATGAATAGTAATCACCACAAATCGTAATATCAGAAAGTCCATTCATTCCCGTGCGAAGAACGGGCACTTCAGCTAGTTTTTAATAAAAATAATTCCTGAGTTGACAAAAGTTATTGTTTGCTTTCTCTAAATTACAGCTTCATTCCGCGTGTATGCATCCCCATAAATTATCTTTACGACCATATATATGACTCTCAGAATTTTTTAAACTACCCTTTGAATATCCTATGAGAAATAAAATTATTCTAATACAGTAGAACCTCGATTCATCGTTTTTCATGGGGTGCATAGGTAAAAACGATGAATACGCCCAGCTAGAAAAAGTCTGCACTTTTTTTGGCACAAAAATATAGTTGTGCACAATAAGTAGCTATTTTTGATTATTTTAAAAGTATACACTTTTTGTGCAAATTATATGCAGTTTTTATGCATACTAAAAAGTGCATATTCTATATTGCCAAAAACTGTGCACAAAAAGTGTATACTTTTCAAAGTATAAACTTTATATGTAAATTTTTTGCACAAAAAGTGCAAACATTTTCTAGCTGGGATTTAAGCAGTTTGAAACAACTTTCGCAAAATCTCAAAATCTATTCCAAATAATTAGAAACTCTAGGAACAAGGCCGTACCCAAGGGGGGGACCGGACCCTTTGGTCCCCCCCCCCCCGAAGTTTAAAATTTTGTTAACAAAACAATAATAATGTAGTCATTTGTGAAAAATTTAGCCTTTTTCAACTTTTAGCCCCCCCCCCTCCGAAATTTTTGGTCCTCCCTCCCACTGAAAAATTTTTCTGGGTACGACCCTGTCTCGGGACATTGTTTAAGTTGTATGACCACCTATCGCGTTGCTAAATTTTGCGAACAAAAATTTACCCAGTTTGGAACGATTTTTAGAAGCATCTCAAAATTTAATCAAAAAAAATTTTTTTTTAATCTTACACCTACAGCTTAAATTGAGTGATCATCTATCATGTCACCAAATTTCATTTCTTTCGCTTTAGTCGTTCATATCTGATCTGCGAACAAAAATGTACACACTTTGAAACAATTTTTGGAAAATCTCAAAATCTAATGAATTTTTTTTTAATATAATTCAAGATGAGTGACCACCTATCATGTCACCAAATTTTATTTCATTCGCTTCAGTCAGTTTTAGGTGATGTGCTAATAAAAAAAAGCGTCACGCACAGAATGACAGACAAACTTGTTTTTTTTTTTTTTTTTTGACGGTCGTACTCGGGGTTCCAAAAGCTTAAAATGTAGAAATTGCCTTTTTTTTTTTAAATTTTGAGAGGTGTACTGGTAAAGTCTAGTTTTATTTATTTAAATACATAAATGTTCCAATTCCCAACTTGAAACAACAATTACTTCAAACTTAAGACACATCATTCCGAGTCAACTCTAGTCTGGTGGTTAGAATGCTCGCCTACTAAACCTAGGTTCCTCAGTTCGAACCTAATTCTTCGGAAGTTTGATAAATGGAGCCAAGTCCTTATGTATGATTATAGATGGCAGCACTAAAATGGAAAGAAAGGACAAAAAAGTCATTTGTTAAAATCAACCGACCACGCCCTCTACATTTTTCCATCAAGGTCCCCAGACTGCACTCTTTGTGCACAATTTAGTTTGCACTTTTTATGCACAAGCAGAGGTACCAAATCCGCTCGGATTTTGTACACTTTTGTGCAAACTTTTTCTAGCTGGGCGGGAAAACGACAAATGCGGGTTCAAGTCAAAATACGAAAAAAGCAATCTTTATGAATACTCGCAATGACTGCATACCAACAAATACTAATTTATTACAAAATTGTAAAACAAATATATCGAAAAACAAATAGAAGATGAAAATTAAGTGATACTTATTTTTAAAAAATCAGTAATTTTATGTAGGGTTTTTCATTATTGAAACAGTAAATTTTGAAGATTTACAATATTTTTTCTGGATGTTTTATATGATTTTATGTTTGTATAAAAAGTTCATATAGTTTCAAATACCGTTATTGCTTCAGCCAAACTTGAAGTACTAGTGTAGGCTCAGCCTCAGAAGGATGAACATTATCCTCTGCTTTGCCATTATTTCATTCTTTGCATCATCACACGCTTCTTCCATGTTTAGGATACCGCATGCCTAAGGTGACCATACGTCCCGTTTTTAGGTGGCTTGTCCCGTTGTCCCCACGCACAACTTTGGGAGACCGTAATGTCCTGTTTTTAGAAAGAGAGCAACCCACGGTAATGATTTCAATAAAGGCCGCTAAAAATCTACATCTTGCACTTTTTTTTATAGTATGTGTATTTTAGCAAAGGTTTTTTTTTTCCATTTTATTTTGAAATTAACATTAACACAAGCATTTTTGCGCATTTTCTTAACAACTAAAAGATACCCAAACCTGAAATTCAGTCTACCTACATTATTACCCTAAAAACAGTAGATATCCCATTTTGAGGGTGAAAATAAATACTCTATTGCCAAAAAAGTAGTAGATGTCCCGTTTTGATGGAAAAAATAAATGGTCACATTACGCATGCCTCACAGTCTTGATTAATGTTAATGTAATCATATTAAATTCCACGCTATACACATCCTCTTCAACGCGCAACTACTGTTCATCCGATCATCAATAAACCAAGAAATCATACCAAGAAGCAACTACAGTTTGTATGCCATATTGATCCACTAAACGTTCAATTTCATTTTGGTCAGGAGAAAAATTTTACAATGATGAATGCGGGAAAGTCACTTTTTGGTGAACGATACATGCGGGTTTCTACAATGTTATTCAAATACAATTTGTACAGAGACCATAGAAATAAAAGGATCAATACGGGAAAATGATGAATGCGGGAACGAGAGATCGGAGTTCCTCTGTAGCTATTCCAGAAAAATCAATCTACCTAATATTCAAATGTATCCATATACTTCTGGAATTTTTAACTATCCTATGATTTTGTTACAAAATTGTAATACTATTTTCAGGCATTAATGTGTGTTCTTGGAAAGAGAGTTGTAACGACATTCTTATGTTTGGGCCATGAATTATGGGACACTCTTGATATTTGAACAGTTTTTAAAAATAATTTCGAATGCTGTTGAACTGCTAAAATTTTGTGAGGCGAGACGTGAAACATTAATGGAGATGCACAATGTTATTAATCCTTGTAATACTGGGATCAAGTAATATTACGAAGCAACGTTACTTAAGCATTTAACTTCATTTATTCCAAATATTTTATTTATCATTCCTTACTGAATATGTCATAACTGTTCGCCGCCTTTCTGAATGCAAACACACTTCGATCCAAGCTTTTTGACTCATTGCACAAAATTTTTGATGTTATTGATAATATTTTTATCAGTTGTGAATAGAATAGATCAAAAGATGATAAAAGATGTTCACGTGAACTTGCATTTAAAAAACATATGTTTGCATTGGAAAGTAAAATGAGGATGCTTCCACATTAAACATGGACATATTAAGTAAGCAGCATTGAAACATGTAAACCCTGCTCCCTACATTAAAGAGTGGGAAAGACCAAAATAATAATAATAAATGTGCGTTCCTTTTCATTGATAATCCTGTTTAAGTTGCAGCTAATTTGACATTAGCTCACTCTGTCTGCTTGCTCAGATATCTAAACAGGCTGAAAAATTCCAAGGCAAGTCCATTCAGAAATTACGAATTAAATTCCATCCTTAATTAGTAGTCGAGCATATCATTACGAAATAAGTACATTTAGCCAACTGGGTTGTGAAGTAGCTAAAGAAACATTCTATCACACCATGAGTTCCGAGTTCAATTCCCGGGATGGACTTGCGTGTCATATTGTTGATGTCCATCCTTTCATAAAAGTCAAAGCTGGTCCATGTATTAGGTACTTCCATAATAAGTTACCAGTTTTTTTCTGGCCTACCCTTACAGTAATCCTTGAAATTTGAAAGAGACAGTTTTTGAGATCTATAGCACTTATGTGGCTTTCGTCTCAGTTGTTCCGAAGTACAAGTTCTTTTTTTACAAGTATTTTTTTTATTGCGAAGTACAATTTACAGCACAAGGAAGGACAATTTTACATCCACACCCAAAGCCGGGAGTCGAACCGTCCCAAAGGATGGTAGTAGGGTGCGCTAGCCACTACACCGCCTGGGCAGCAGTAATCTTTGATCAGACTAACCAACTTGCTTATCATCGGTGCCTCTGACAGTCAATAACTCCTCATTACTGATCATCCTTAATATTTCGTTATGTTCATCGTTTCCCGATGATTGAATGTTTATGTGCAGATATGATCCAGCAATACTGTTTGCCACCAACCAACAAAGGTGGTCCACATTGCACTTTCTACGAAGTTTCTGAACGACTCCTAATCCCTTTCTCTCAATGTGCGAACACCGTTATTTGTTTAAAAATGGTGAATGACTAAGCCATTAGGCGGGAAGACTGTGATTTAGAGGAGATTACACAAGGTGATTCATTCTTCTCTCTTGTCTTAAGAACTGTAGGAATGCATGTACTAGTCTAATCAGAACTTATTTTACCTTGACTTTGGTATGTGAAAAGCTACTATTATGAGATTTTGTACTGTTGTCCAGAGCAGGGCTGTATCAAGAATTTTTTTTTTTTTTTTTTTTTTGGGGGGGGGGGGGGGGGGCACAAACTGAAAAAGGCTAAATTTTTCACAAAGTCTTCATTATTATTTTGTTAACAAAATTTTAAATTTTGAGAGGGGGGGGGGGACCAGATCCCTGGGTACAGCCTTGGTCTTAAGGCCTGGTTAGCAGATTTCAGACTGACTGTAATTACTGTGAAAATGGTAATATATAGATATCAAAGAAATATTTTCATTTAGAATTATTCTCTCTCTCTAACATTAATTCTTTTTTTTTTTTTTTTTTTTAAATCAAGGTCAAGATTACAGAATTTTTTACAAATTTAACATTGACTATAGAATAATCTTTTTTAAAACTAACAGTAATCATAATCCATATCTTTTCTAATAATCAATTAAAAGTAGCTGTATAGTCATCTGACGTCTGCTAGCAAATGTATTCAAAAATTCATTTTTCATGAGCACTGAATAGTCCTTTACAAGTAATTACACATTTAAATCCCACTAATATTTCTTATTTCTCCTCCAAATTTTGAAAGCAATGTTCTTACAATGCGAAAAGTTTTAAACTGCCTTTGAATTATTAAAAGTGTAGATTATTCCTTATTTCATAGTGTCTGTCTACCAGTGGACTGATATCTGCAAGATGTCCACAACATATTGCAGCAAACTTTTTTTTTTTTTTTTTTTTTTTTTGGGGGGGGGGGGGGCAGCATCAAACGGAATCCGAATCACTAAGAAACGCGGGTCAAAGACTTTGTTTTTATGCACCAGTTAACAGTCATTAATTAAAAGATATTTTAGTGAAACTTCCTATCATGCTTAAATTCAATTAAATTATTTTTTCATAAGTACTGAACTAAATTTGAACATTAAACATTACAAATGATATTTCATTTTAAATGCTGTAATCATTAGAGAATACACCATTTGTTACAAAAATTGATAAGGTAAATTAACTAATAATGCTTTAACACCATTTGGGAAGTCATTATTAACCGGCAGAGTTGGGCAGTATCGCAAATACATGTATTTCAAATATATTTCCAAAATACATTTTCAATGTATTTTGTATATTTTCAAAATACCAAAAATGCATATATTCCGACATTAAATTAATTGTAACACCTCAGATTGTTCAGATGGCATGAAAGAATGAAATTCATAAAACTGTCGATACTCACTTTTCCCCCCTCTTTTGATGCAATTTATGAGCTGCACCAGAACTCCATGTGATATTGTAACGTGCATTAGAATACCACATGAAACAAAGGCAGAGTTAACGAAGAAGTGTTAGGATCTCTTGTTATGTTTAAATTTAACTAAGCAGGAAGGGGAAAGAAAAGTCTCTCATACTCCTGTTTAAAACAGTATGTTTGGTTTAGGAATGTTTCTAGATTTGCAATGTAAATGAAGCCAAAAGTAATAAAAACATATGTGTAGTGTTGCTATGAGCACAAACACACAGGCGATCTGCCTAGTATGGGGGTGTCTTTATTGGAGGACTTTCTAAGGTGCTCAAACGCGTATTTGCATTACATCTAGAGCAAACCGACAAAAACTCCAGATCGTTAGACCTACAGTAGGGAGATGGGGCCCGAATCGGGAACCTTCACACTTCAACTATTTTAAGTGTCTTATCTACTGTGTCATGATGGGGCCTAAAAACAAGTTTGAATAGTATTTATTGTATTTTTTAAGAGAATTTCAATTTTTAAAATGTGTTGTTAAGTTCCAGAAAAAGTAAGACTTAAGTATTTCTGCAATAGCATATTGCGTTACTGTGGTTAAGAGACAAAGCTACATGACTGCTATCAGCCTAAGGGGGAGATGCCTTTCGTGGGGGACTTTTTAAAGGGTTTTTAAGGCGTATTCACGTTACATCTGAAATAAAACACCCCAAACTCCAGACCATTAGATCAACAGCTTCGCGTAATAGGATGGGATGAATCAGACTTCCATTCTAGAAGATTCTGAATGGAAAATGTTTTCAAACTTAACGAGTAGATAGAAAAGAAACCATTAACAGACACAATGGTCAGAAAGTTCACTGTTGCTTCAGCACCTGCTTCAAAGTGATTAACAGCTCCATGAAGAGAACGTGTTTGACTCCACATTGCTATGTGATTCTGATCCTTATTATGTGTCCTATCTCCCACAATATTTTCTTGAAATAATTTAGATACACCCTGCAGTATATATAAGGGAGGGGGGGGGGGAGGGAAGAGAAGAAAATGCATAAAAAAATCAGCAACTTTTTTTTTTTTTTTTTTTTAACTGGAAATTGTAAAAGAGGTGAAAATCCAGGAGACTCCAAAGCTTTGTACTGGCAATAATTTCATGAATAAACGTTTGCCTATTTTCCATCATAATGCAATTAATCGTCCATAAACTTTTGTGAAGCGCAAGTTTTATGGGCAGCGAACTGCAAGATTAGTGACTGGACAAGGGAGAGACAAAAATGTTGCAAGATTCCACTGTTGCTATCCACAAAAGCAAAAAGCTGGAGAGTGGTGGAAATTTGTGCTTCGAAAGATTGAGCTGTATAACGGGCAACAACCAGGAATGGCACTTTTATAACTATGGCCTTCTCACAATAGTGCATGATTCACTCGACAGGACTGAGACTTATTCTCAAACCAATGTGATGATTACAGTAGCATAAAAAACGAGTACTGTTGGCTCCTGTCCCATCAAACTTTACAAAAGTAGGATGCTTGTCAATGTTCAGTCCAATGCCATATAATGAAAAAGTTATTTAAATAGCCCGTCTTACCATTTTCAATTTTTTTGTAGTAATTTTCCCTTCAGTTTGAAAGCACTCAAAATTTTCCATAGTTAAATTTACTCAATACTCTAAAGTTTTTAAACAGTGGTCTGTGACACCTAAGGATCCCTTATATTATTAAAAATGGTCGTAAATATTTAAAAATGAGGAAAAGCCAGGATTCTCAGAGCATTTAAAAATTTGGGCAATAAATAAAGATATGCTGAGATTCTTATGTAATTTCTGTGATTATGATTTTATTTTATCATTGCAGCTGAAATTATTATTTGTATTACTTAAAATTGGTTTAGATTTTTTTTTTCATGTTTTTATTTTTCCTTTGACAATATAGCAATGCTGTGCACTTGACATTCTTACTAATCTTTATTGTAAATTCAGGGGTTAATGCAGGAATTTTTTCCATGGTCCCATTTGTGTGAAAACTGCTTATTTTTGTAAATTTCGACAATTATCAAAAATTGTATAAAAATTCTTTTTTTTTTGGGGGGGGGGGGTTAAAATAGTAAATCAGATAAAAATGTAGTATAAAATGCCAATGTAGGGCTGTTTTAAGATTGTATTTTTGTGAAGGGGCTATTTTAATCGATTATAATTTTGTGAAGGGGCTGCAAACAGACCCGATTTCCATCTTTATTGACCCCTGAAATTGTTATGAGATCAGAGCCAGAAATTAAATCTGAAGATCATCAGCATTGTAGTATCATTGGTTTGTTTGCTATTCAAAAATTCTGCAACACCGGTTTTTTTAAAAGCAACAGCATTTACTTTCAGAAAATTAGCAACACACAAACCACATTTCAAATAACCAGGGTTGCTACTCAAATCCTGAAATGAAATTCCCTGTATTTTCCCTGTCCTTTTCATGATCAAAAAAGGGGACAAACACGACATAGTGCAATAACGGCATATAACGCAATATAGTATCATCTCCTAATATTTTAAATAGTTGTGCATCTTTAATAATATCACATTGATTATTAGCTTAACTAAATTAAAATTATCAACTTAATTAAATTTAGGGATGAGAATGTATGAAGAGAAAAAAAGAGGAAAAGTGCGTAAGCTTGAATTTAACTTAAAATATTTCGATGAGCATCACACACTTTTTTCCATAAAATATCAATCACACACCAAATTAATTATTTTTATCTTGATTAAAATAATTCCCAGTACTCATGCATAAATAAGTATTTAATAATCAATTTTAGATAGAGAGTGTTCAATAGAAAAACAGGCTATCATTATTTTAAAAGAGGATTTTAAGCAAATTCCCCATAAATCTAAGGTCAAGATAAACAATTTCATGAATGGATTTCAGACAATCTCTTTTTATGTACAAATAAAATAACATAAAAAGGCTGATTTGGAAGGTTTAATATTATTATTATTTACTTTTTTTTTTTTTTTTTTTTGCAAAACTTCCATCAGAAATAGAGTAAAAATTATATTGCAGTGTAATTAGTTTCATTGACAAAAAGTCTTAATTTAATTAAAAAATAAATATTAAAAACTGCATTTACCTTTACTTAAAAGAAAAGCAGTTCTTTTTCTCATAGTCAATCTATGCAAATCAATGTCTTATTTAAATCTCTGTCATGATTTTTTAACTTAACATAAGAAGTTTCAGAAGCATTTAAAATTCAAGAAACTTATAAACATAAATTTAAATAAGCATTTAAGTATTTTGTAGTTGCATTAGAAATGTTTATAAAGAAATACTGAAATGGAAATACTCATTTACCAAAAAGATTGAACTTGAGTTGGCAGATACGAGATTCGGAATTCTGCCGTGATCATATAATCTACATATTGTTTTTAAATAAAAATGGAAATAATTAAAATGCAGAATTCCGTGAATCTGTGGAAGATTTTTATCCCTGTAAATTAAAATTATTACTTATATTGTCAGCAGTTTGGTAAATAACTTGTCAGTAATAGCAAAATGATTGATGAACAAGTGCCTGCTCATTGGAAAAAAAAGTAAATTTTTAATAAAATAAACACTTTCACTAGTAAATCTAAAGATTTATTTATTAATTTTTTTTAATTCCAAAATCTGTTGGTTGATGTTGGACAATTCAGCAGATTGTTCCTCCATAATTTTCTGTTTTTTCTTTTGTAAAATTTTGATTTGCTCAGAAACTTTTCGTTTATTCGTTTCTTCATCTTGCAACTTTTGTTGAGCATCTTTCTTTCTCTGCAAGGCATCATGGTATCGACTCCTTGCAGATTTTGCATACTGAAGCAAGTCTCTAGATAAAGGAACATTTAAAACACCTTCATGTGATTTAACAGCATCATAAACAGTCCTCAATCCTATTAAGGAATCTTCTTTTAAGTTTTCTACTAGCATGTCTTTGTTGATGCTAAAGCCACTCTCAACAGAAGCATTACCATGCGACAATGTCAAAACTAATTTTAAAACTGTCCAGAGATCTGGAAATTCTTCATTGTTTAGAAAAGAGAAAAAAAAATCATCCAACCTCATTTCTTCTGTGAAAGTGGCTATTGCAGATTTGTATTTGTCATCATTTTTTAATTTGTGAAGAAAAGCTTCAAATTGCACATTAGTCCGTTCAGCACAAGCTGGGGAAATCTTCTCATTTGAAAATAAAATTTCAAGTAATTCTTTCATGTGCTTTCCACACAATACAGGGTTACTTTGCAGAAGAGTAGGGTTGAAGCATGAGGCTGCTCTCACAACAGCATACTTTCTTGAAGTCCTTTCAAAAATTTTTTTTATCACCTCTTTTACAAACTTTAAGCAGTCATTCAAAAAGTCTGCTTTCTGACCTTCTGAACCTCCACTCATATTAAGATACCTTAAGGTAACCACCCCAACATCAATATTTCTTCTGAGTCGAAGATTATTAGGATCTTCCATATCAATGGAAAAAAGATTTTCCAATGAGCTAATATCTTCTAAGACGCGATCCTTAACAACTTTCTTCATCGACTGCCTAACAAGTTGGAACAAATTTTCATATAAAAAAGGTACCATAGGCTTGGATGTTTGAAATTTCTTCAAAAAAGGTTCCAAAATATATGCTACGGAAGAAAAAAATCTGATTTTTGCTAGTATCAGTTTATCCAAGCAAGCTTTAGTGACATTATCACATGTGATAGTGCCAGGCAAAGACTTTTTACTGTCTTCAACATATTGCTTTACATGTTCAAAGACTTCAAGAGCCCGTTCGCATATCCGGCAGTCGGCTTGGGAAAAAAGCTGAGGACAGAAACTGTCTGCGAACGCTGCGAGAGCACTTTCTTATGCTTCGCACTGTCAGCGTGGCTCGTTACCGCTTGCTTCCCCATATTGCTGAGGCTAAATTTTTTTTTGCATAACTTGCAATAAGCTGAAAATGGATCCTTTGGTAATTCTTCAATCCACTTGGAAATTTCGGGTTGAATGGACGGATCAGTCCAATCTAGGTTAAATGTCGACTTCGTATATTTAGATGCACTCATATTAAATAATAAAAAACAAACAATTCTTTTAAATATGGATTTGTCTCCAAAGCAATCAACAACAACAAAAACAAAATACACACGAGGTGACAGCAAGACTAAACAGCGAGAAACAGTAAAAACAAACACGCGACGTGTGTCTAGCAGGCCCACATACAAGCAGATGGGGAAGAACTAGAAGGGGAAATTGCACCAGGAGGAAGCGCAAAAGGGAATATCGCCCTTTCTAAAGGAACGTTCCGTAGAGAGATTATACGACAGCGCGGAGCTGAGAGGGGAAAAGGCTTTAGGAAGAGGAATACCCTTTCTCTAGCGAGCTCTCTTAAATGCATAGGCATACCACTGGCACCAATCAATCGCTTCGACTGGCGTGACTACGGCTTTTCAATAAACTAGGGGCAGGTTATGGTTCGCGATCTCACTTTTTACTGAAATACGAAATACAGGCATAATCTTTCCCAAACAAAAATTTAAAATTTGTATTAATTAAAAAATATAAATGAATTTTTCGCAGCAAATATATTTTTCCCTGTACTTTCCCGGTTTTCATGAAAATTCCTCATTTTCCCTGAGTTTTCCCGGTTTTTTTCGCGATTTCTAAATTCCCTGAGTTTTCCCGGTTGCGTAGCAACCCTGATAACTATCAGATTCTAGTCGGAAGTATAATTTATTTAAAAAATTTATGCTGCAGATGTCTGTGTAGAAGGATTACTTTCTTCTTGAGTTAATTTCTTTTTTTAGCACTAGCATGCTATTTTTCTCAATCCCAGATTTTTGTTTATGCGACTAGTAGATATGAACTTTTAAATGTGTTTGCCAGATAACATGGAGGGGGGGGGGGGGCATTAATAAAATGTTGAAAGTCGCACAAGGTTTGCAAATTTTGATAATGGAACGCTAAGTTTGTTGACAAACGTGACAATTTATAATAAAGGGAGACTATAGTTAGAAAATGCCTGGCGAAGATTGAAAATAGTTTTAGTAGACGATTTTAATTACGAAGAAGGGTTTTATGGAACAGAGAGGACAAATACGGTACACTTACAGATTATGATACACTTTCCAAATGGTATTTATAAAGGTGAGGTATAGTTTGACTTTGCCTGGCAAGAATTGTTGAACAGTTTTAGTAGGCGATTTAGTATAGATTTCAATTCCAAAGAAGTGTTTTGTGCAACAAGGAAAACACTGCATACTCATGGATTATGATGCCCTATCCAAACAGTATTTAAAATAGAAGAGGATAGTTGCAATATGCTTGGCGAAGGTTGTAAAACAGTTTAAGTAGGTGACTAAGATAAATAAAACTCATCTTTGGAATCAAAATCTAACAAGAAAGGCAGACAAGGCACACACATGGATTATGGTGCCCATTCCAAACAGTATTTAAAATGGTGAAATATAGTTAATATTCTTACTGAAGATTGCAAAACACTTTTAGTAGGCAATTTTAAAACAGATTTCGATTCCAAAGATAGGTTTTTTTTAAATCTAAATTACAGCTGCCACATAATATCGTCTGCATATATTTAATTATCGCCACCTTGGCAAGAGCCGGGTATTGTAGTAGAAATCAACCCAAAAAGGAAAACGCAGCACACTCATGGATTATGATGCATATTCGAAACAATATTTAAAATGGTAAAGTAAAAGTTGGAATATACTTGGCGAAGATTGTAAAATAATTTTAGTAGACGATTTTAAGATACATTTTGATTCCAAAGATGGGTTTTATGGAACAAGGAAGAAAAATACGGGACACTCATGAATAATGCTACACGACTTTCCAACTTAATGGAATAAGAAAGAAAAATAGGGATGACGCATAAATTATGATACGCTTTTACCATATAGCACATAAGTGTGCATTTAAAATCTCAAGGTATTTAAGATTTTCTTACTTTTTTTTTTGGGGGGGGGGGTATTTTTCTGATTAAAAAAAACTGTCAATGTGGGAAGAAGTCTGTATAATCAGTATTTCTGAGTTAAATTTAATTTAAAGTGTTTTATACTAACATACTTATGCCAGGGATGGTACTTAACTTAAAAAAATAGCCCATATAATGTAAAGTGACAAAAAGAAAATAAGAGTAATATTACATCTAAAAAATGTTTTTTTTTTTTTTCTTTGGCTCTTTTTTTCTTTGGAAATCTGTGGGTTGTGGACTGATGATGAAATCATTTCTCAATCAATTTCTTCTATACTTTCTGGTGATGAGAAGTGGATGTCCTAGAATCACCACCTGTTCCTGCATCCCAAGCTAAAGATGCTGTCCAGTTACAACGGAGCTTCATGGAATGTTTAGAAAACGTGGAAAACAAAGACTTTAGTGCTACTTTTCAAATAGAAAAATTCATTGAAAACCAATCTCAAAGATATGCCGTCAGGTCACAATACTAGACTTTTGAAAGAAATTCTAGAAATGCAAATTCATTTATTTTAATTCTTTTCAATTCAATGTACTAATTTATTTCAACTATTTTAATTAAAATGATTTATGTTGTATTTAGACCTACTGTAAGCTATCATTACATACCTATACAGATGCTCATCTTTTATGACTAACTTTAGAATGTTAATGTTTAGAATGTTTCTGTATTTTGTGTTCTTACTTGATTTTTTTTTTTTACAATTTTGTTGCCTCGAAAATTCGCTATCTCAAATTTTTTTTTAGCATCCTTTCAACTTCGAGAGTATACTATATATAGTTGGGTAACTATTTTTTATGTTTATGATGTCAACTTGCATATGTTTAATATTTTTAGTTTACCGAAGTAAGGTTAAATATTGTTTACAAACACTGATTTTCCAGGTTTTGGGCTAAAATTTGCATTTTTGCCCCAACTTCTCCTGGACTTTTTTGCCAAAATGAAATTCCCCCTCACCTTTTTCAGGTTTTCCCTGACCACTGGCAACCCTGAGGCATTTCAAAAAGTTATTATATACCTATTTCACAAAGGGGATTTTTCACTTCCATGAGGTTTCTTGGAATTCATCTTTCACATAAGTCAAGACTACTGAAAATTATTATCATTTTCAATATTTAACTGTGAAGTAGGCTGCAATAAGTATGTTAGATCTGTCCCCAATATAGTATTTATAAGGCTTTTTATAAATCTTCACTTTTCTTTCATCACTGTGAAATATCTATTTTACTGCATTATGTAAGTATACAAGATACCTTTATTAAAGAAACAGAACACAGTTACATTTCTTCACCCAGCCAAAACAAGGTGAAATTAATATTTGTACAGAATGGTAAATTTGTAAGAATGGATTGTCTGCTATTCTCTCAACTATTATTCACAGTTTTTACAGTTCGGTTGTCTAATTCATTGTTAAATGAGACAATCTCAAAAATTAATATTAGAATAATTATTGGCAGTAATATATTAGTCTATTTAGCTCACACTAAGTGAGAGAAGCCACCTTTCTGAATTAAAAACAGCTAACAAATCTGAGAATAGTGTCACTTAAAATACTGGGACATGGTGAAATAAAAGCAGTACATATTTAGTAAACATTGCACACTAAAATTATAAGCAGAACAGACAAATCTATGCTAACAAATCATAAACTCAATATAATTAATAATTTTGATTTTTTTAAAGATCATTGAGACAAAAAGCATATTGTAAAAAGAAAAAATACATTATGAAATAAATATTAAAGCAGTTGAAGGGGGATCAACATATAGAAAATACCCAAAGACAAAACAAAATTGACACAAAGCTATCGATTGTAGTTTAAAATTAGTTAAGTCAATCTTCAAAAATAATAGTGCTTCAAATTTTTGAAGTCGCAAACTGCTAGCAAAAGCTATAAGCTTCAAGTATTTATTTTGACAAATAACAGATGGCAAAGTTTTTCAGATTAACAAAGTTGCAGATATTTTTAGGCCTCTAAAAAGCTGAAGATAGAGATTTAAAAAATGCCAAGTTTTGTAGCTTAAAGATTTTTTTCAGCGTTCAACTGTGCTTAAATGTTTCAGTTATAAAGTGTTTATCATTAAGATAAGTTTTTAAAGAATTTTTCAAAAATTTTTTTCATGGTTTACCTTAATATTTACACTTAAAATTCATTTACACATAAACAAATCTTAATTACACGGAAAAAGTGCTATCCACTGCCAGAGCTCAAATATTGCTGCAATATTTGTGACATTTAGACTGTATTTTACTTCTTTACACTACCTAAACACGATAGTTTATGACTGTAGTTACATTATTTTACATGAATGCTCAAGAAATTTGTATTCGCTATTTATAGTCAAATGATTCTGGAAATATAAATAACGTAATATAGCTTATTAAAAAAAAAAAAAAAAAAACTTTTCACTTTTATCTACAGAAGTTTCTTATACATTAAGCTAAACAATCTCTACAGATGTTTCTCCTTATAAGTACCAACAAAAGCAAAATTATTTATCACTACAAAGAGCTTTGTCATCTCCTTTGTCAAAGGTGGGAAATTATTTTCAAGGTAGTATTCTAGTAATTTTATATTATAGCTCTTCAGTCAACTATTTTATTCTGAACTTTTTGCAATATACAACTAAGATATGGAAAGCATTCGAAAGAAAAGAGTCAAATTTGATGCTTTTGAAATTATCCAAATTGTAAGAATGCTATGGGTTCATTAAGGGAATTATTTCATGTTAAAAAGTGACTTTAATTCTATTGTGCACTAAAATATGTGTAGAGAAGATGTGCATAAAAGTATTCATAGAATAAACTCCATAATCTGGCAGAAACTACGATGTACACTTGAAAACTAAAAATCACAGTAATTTAAGGAGGACAGTTTTTCCACCATAAACGAGCTTATTAAAAGTCAGTTTTGTTTTGTGCACTAAATTTTTCCAGCAGCAAATATGACAAAGCAGCAACTGCTACGTATAAGGTAATAAGATATTTCTTCCTTATTTTTGTCATCCAATTGCCTTGTATCTGTTTCACCAATAAAAAGAAAAACAAAGATATCCGATCACTTTGACACTTTATTTTCACCTACATGAATTTTTTTTTTTTACAAGTAATTGAAAGAAATTCATCATTAATTTATCATAAAAATGGACAGCTAAAGATGATGCATAGGTCACACGACCCTGTGACAAGTCAAAAATGGTTAGACCCAATTCAAGTATTGTGCTTGGCTACAAATATCTATACTTGTGCACAGATATAACTATCTACTTTTAGATCTTCAGAGTCCCAGCTACTGCAGAAACACAGCACTGAATTGGATATCACTTGGAACTGTTCATTTAAAAAAAAAAAAAAAAGAAAAGAAAACTTTCTCCCTGTACTCCGAGGTTATACGGAAATGTTTTTGAAACAGAACATGCAGGCTCAGCATTGCACGTCAGAAAATTCAATAGCAGAAGTACTTTGTTACAAAATGACAAAGGCTTTCACAAAGGATGGATGATATTAACTGCAGATATTGGACTTTTTTCTTATTTTAATACTACATTTGTGGCAGAATAGCAAATATATATTTTTATATTTGTAATAAGTATGTAACTACAACTTTTACTTAGTGCTAGCACAAAGAATATACTTATAGCATAGCACAATAGTCTACCATACTGAAAAAAAAGGGGGGGAAATATATCAAACAAGCTATTACAACAGAATTACCTATAAACTGTACACATTTGTTTGAATTCCAAGCATTAAATACAATGATCAAAAATAGTACGTTGATCATCAGCAAAGCAAAATAAACACCCACAATGATACAAGCAGAAAAAACAGGCACAAAGACGGATTCACTATCTTTCAGACTGATGTAAAATTGTACACTTTTTAGATAGATATAATGGTTAATTACTAAAAAAATTTAAGTTATGTATGTATACATGAGTCTTAAAAAACATAGAAAGCAAAAAGCACATTTTCATTGAGTAAATATCTGCAGAGAAAAAAAAAAAAAATAAATGAATTTAAAACACTTTAATAAAGGGATACACAAAAAGGAACAAAAATTATCTGATTAAATTATGAGGAATAAAATATTCTAAAAAACACTATTCAAAGTCAATTTTCTAAAATATAAATCTCAGAAAAGAAAGCCACATACTGAAATTTAACATGACTAAACAGACCTACAATGCAGAATAGAGAAATGATTTCATGTACACTAAAAGCTCCATTTTTAAAACAATGTATTACATTTTGAAGCTTTCAGTGTTATAATATTAATGTCTTTCTTCGACGTCAGATGGTGGAGAATGGCTATAATATAATTCATTTAGATTTTCTTAACTTTTTCACCCACAACTAAAGGATTGTTTTTACGAATTTCTTGAGCACCAAGTTGTTTGTAATCAAATGTACAATTGTGCTCATTAGAATATCTATGAACGCTGCAGAATAAACCATTGCATCGGCAAGGGAATCCTAAAAGAAAAGAAAATGTTTTTTTTTAATAAAAGCACAACGAAACAAAGTAAATGTGAAGACAATCTTGTCTTCATATCAAGCAAGTTACCAATTCTGAACAACTTATGACTTTTAAGTGCAATTAAAATACACAGCAAAACTTCCCAAATCCAGACTTTCAAACTCTGGAACTTCTATAACCCGTACAAAATTTGGCTTTAGCATTCGGGCTGACAGGATAACTGATATCACACTGAAGATTCTTTCGGCCAGCACTCGGGATTACAGTTGTCCCAAGAATACTTTACCATTCCTGCACTTTCAAAACAGGTGTGCTTTTATTGGTAAAAGGACACCCATTTTAAAAGTACCTATGGGGAAAAGAACACCTGTTTCTGCTAAATTATTTCGAAACAAAGCATTACAGAGAGCACTTTAACAGACTTTCGAGTTTTTTTTTTTTTTTTTTTTTTTTTTTTTTATGTTGGTCAGTAGTCAGTCACATAGGCAAAATTTAAGGTTTTTAAAACTATTTTTCTTACAACACAAAAAAAATTTTAAAAAGAAAAAGAAATTGGAAATAGGAGTCTATCTTTACTATTACAGTATTGCAGATTAGACTAAAGAAAAAACATTTATTATCAAGGTGGATGGGAAAAGATCGAAATTAGGACGATAACACAGCTTAAAACTTTCAAAATTTTTCCTTCTGAAAAAATTTGATAAAATTATTCAAGTCGTTTTTCAACAATAAAGAAAGAAATCTAATGATCCACAAAATAAACAAAACTGCACACTTTTGCAAATTGCGAATTTTTTTTTTAATTAAATGAAAAAACAGCTGCATTCAAAAAATCGATAACAACCCGATCTTCAGGTAGAAAATTTATAATTAGAGTGCCAACCCTAAATGAACAATTTACAGAGTATTAGGAAATTTTTAGTGTAAAATTCTGTGAAACTACATACATAAACTGTTTATAATTTGGATTTAATCTAAAATTGTGATTTTTCATCATGTTAAAAGCATTTAAACTATTATACAAAGTAGACAACACTTTGTACATTAATAATTTAATTTTCCTGTAGACAAACATTTAATCAGTCATCATAGCTGCCAACCTTGGAGAATGAAAATTAGGGAGACTTTAAAAAACCCTTGTTATCGATGAAAAAACTTAATGTACACATGCGTAATATATCAGTAACCAAGAAAATTACATATACAAGAAAAATTTATAGCTTAAAACATTTATTAAAACAGCCAACTTTAAAATGCGATACTTTTTTAAAGAAAAACAATTTTTTAAACAGTAAATACTTTTGAACTATATGCATTCATGGGCGCCGGCAACATAGGGCAAGAGGGGGCTTGCCCCCCTGGATTTTTGTATGCAGTGTTTTCCCTTGCTTTTTTGTTCTTTTCAACATGGTAACCATACTTTTAAGTAATCTTTGCCCCCCCCCTGTAAAACACTGCAGTAGCCTGTAGATGTAAAACACTGCAGTAGCCTTTAAATCCATGCAGCACTCATACTGGTACAACTGACTTAATCATGAGCACCATTACAGTAATGCATTGTTTGCTACTTCCCACATCCGCAGCATTTATTAGAGGAATAGCCCAATCATAATGCAAAGAAACCTGCATATAACGATACTGTAGGGACCTAAAATAAATCTCGTCGAAGGCAGTTTATCGTTAAATACAGGCTGAGCTTTTCCACATTATTTGAACACTAAAGGTGTTTTCTATAATCAAAATAAAGGTAAAATAGATTTACCATGCAGAATAACACTTAGTCATTGATAGGCATTAAGACAGGCGATTCATTTACTTTACAAAAGTGGAAGACAATACATATTTTTAATGTTTTAATTACCTTGTCTTAAGTTGGGGTTTTACTGTATTGTAAAACTCAATCCCTTTGTGTGCTTTCATGTTTCAATAAACTTAAAATTTTTACTAATATACATAAAAGTATGCATAAAAACGTACAAATTTTAATGGGCTAAAGAATTACCAAAAAATAAATAGACACTTTTCTTTAAATGCAAATGCTTTATGCCATGTCATCATAGGTAAAAGGCTTTAGCACATCAAAAACAAAAGTTCAAGAAACAAGGTGCTATATCAGGGTGTCTACCAAATTTCTGAAAGTCAATTTTCTGACTTTTAGGAGGTCCCGGGGAAAAAAATTCCTGACCAATGCATTTTACTTTGGGAAATTGCACAATGCCCCCTTCTCTTGTCTTTATATTTGCATATTTTGTACAACTTCTTTAAATCAATTTTAACTGAAGTATGCAGGATTAAGCTTTCATCAATTGAGAAACGGAAGAAGTTGCATTTTCTGATAGAATTAACTAACTGTTCTTGGAAATACAGTCCTAAGATATAAGTTACCAAGTAAGCTAATTTGTCTTTATCCCTCCCGTCACGATTGATGAGTCCCCATTTTTCCCTCCTTATACAAATGCATTGCTTGATGCTTTCGCAGTCCGAAAAATGCGTTGCAGTTGCTTTTGGTTTCCAGTCTGACAGTTAGAAAGGGTAAAAAAAATTGATTCTTTTGGTGAATTTTCCGGACCCATTATCCAATTTCCAGACTTTCCGATTTTCAAGAGCGGTAGAAACTCTCTGTATATATATTTTTAAAAATTCACAATTTTTTTCACTCCCATGCTGCAATCCTTATTATTGCATATTCTGGACCATGGGTAACATTTTCCTAAATAGAAGTATATGCTTTGTAGGCATTGAAATTATCGTTAGACAAGTGTGTGTATGTGAATTTCGCCATAGACAGGTTTAAAATGCATTAAGTGAATAGGAATTTTGTCATGACCAAAGATAACATTATTCGATGCTTTATCATATAGACAGTACTGTTATACACAGTTTCACTGTGGTACACAGCATTTGAGAAACAAAAGATGTACAAAATCCATTCAGAAAGGGCCATAATCAATCCACTCTGAAAACAGCAAAATTACCAAAAAGGTAAAGAAAGAGGAACACACACCATTTTATTTTGTTTATTTCCAGCCTAACTTGCTTACGCGAAGTGCTGTCTTAAGTTACAATTTTAATTTCAACCAGTCTTTATTGAAGCAATTTTTCCAACCCTTTTATGCGCAGCAGCAAACATCCATATAACTATATAATTGAAAACATTAAAAGCCATTAAAATCTCCGTAAAATCTAAAAAACACGAACCATTTTAGTGTTTTCGGCAGCTAATCCACTGCCATCTTCAGAACTGAACCCGCCCGGCTCGCTCCCCGCTTCTTCATTAATTCCAGCCACGACTCCTCTATTTGCGCATGCACCATGTCGTTGACAGCTCCCTCTTGTGTCATTATTTCCAACGCTTCCCGTTTCAAACCACAACTGTGGTTATTATAATTGGCTATTTTCTTAACATTTATGAAATCATATAGATTTTATAAATGTTAAGAAAATATAGAGTTGGAAATAATGACACAAGAGCTGTCAACAACATAGGGCATGTGCAAATAGAGGTGTCGTGGCTGGAATTAATGAAGAAGCGGGGAGAGAGTCGGACGGGCTCAGTTCTGAAGACTGCAGTGGATTAGCTGCCGAAAGCGCTAAAATGGTTCGTGTTTTTTAGATTTTACAGAGATTTTAATGTTTTTAATTATATAACTAAGGTATTTCCGTGTTTGAATTTTAACTAAACATCCATGTAACTTTAATGGTTTCACTGTTATAACGAAAATTCATTAGCACTTCTATGATTGATTTTCAGAAAATACTAAAGTATGAAAACATTTAAACCCTCTACTTTTTGATAGATATTAGAAAATTGGTTTTTCACATTACAAACACAGTAGTATACAATGAAAACAATTGTCTTTCAAAAGGATTAATCTGTCAATCCAACTCTAGCTTCATCATTTTTTAATGCTGAACTTTTATTCAGCAGTGCTATTGTTCTGCATTGCATTCAAATTGTTAAAAATATTTAATTTTAACTAATGTACATAAGATAGCACATATTAGGGGGCACTTACCAGTTAACCCTACTTTCTTTTTGCATATGTGGCATCTATTTTTCTTCTTTTTCTGATCTTTTTCCAGTGATTCATCTTGCTGTGAGGAAGAGGATTCACCTTCACCTTTTTCTGAGGAAGTAGGACTTGCAGGAGATGTTTCTGATTCAGGAAGTTGTTTTGATATCTGAAAAAGCAAAATTAAAGCTATCATGAAAGTAACAGAATGGCAGTCACTGATACACCATGAATATCTAAAATAAGAGCTTTTCTAATAAGTACCTCAATTTGTGTAGCCATAGCTTCTTCAGAAAAAGTATAAAAACCATTACAATAAAACAATATTTATAAATTTTTATCAACAGGCAACAAAAAAAAGAGCATTGCAACTTGCCAACCAATATCAAACAAGAAGTTTTCAGAGCAACTACGAAATACAAGGTATGGACATTTTAAATAATAGTTTTTTATATAGATTAGTATACTTACAAATTCAAGCACCCATTAGGAAACAAACTAAACATCAAACTTGTTTTTTCTACCTGGTTATCACAAATTAAAAGTTTGATATTTTTATTTATCTATTAACTGTATCTCTCCACAAATAGCTATCTTGTGTAAGATAAACTGATAAATTTGAACTAAAATAAACCAGGAAGCCCTAAAGTTTCGTGCTTCTATAGACATTGATGTTAAAATTTTTGTCATCATGCCAAAATCTTCAAAAATAGTAAATACTCATAAAGAAAGAAATCCTGCATGAATAAATAAAGTATTACATGACTAAAAAAAAATCTTTTAGAGTGTAATGCAAAAGTGTGTACTTTGTGCACTTTTCTCCAAAATTAGAACTTTCAAAATTAATGGGTGACTGGGACCTATCTTACAAAAACCTCAGTCATAATTGAGAACATACCTTTATATCTTTGTTCTGAACATGTTTTATTAATTAATTTTATAATAATATTACTAAAAAAGGATCCAGAATAAACATATTTATTCTTTTGAATCCCCAAAGACCTATAAATTTAGGAAGTTAGTACAATCCTTGGTACAGTATTTTATTTCATTTACCCACAGTACATATGCACAAACAATCAATTCTATTTAAAAGACAACATTTACTTAATGCAACTCATTGAAAACATTCTTATAATCAGTGTTTCAAATGCTAATAATGTCAAATAATTAAAACGATATATAACATTACAAATCAAAAGCCCATGAAAATCCCATATTTCTAGAACTATGCAGTTTAATTCAGTTGGAACAAAGAAATCTGCATTTAAAAACTGCAATTACTACACAGTCCCTTGCAATTCCTTTGTAATTTTATAGATGGTCCCGGCAGCCAGCCACAAAGGTGTCTTAAAAGTCATAACAAACCTGGAAATACTGCTGCCCAGTTTTAGCTTTTGGCCAATAATTGCAACGCATTTGATCATGCGACATGACCTTTAAAGTTGTTAAAAGGGCCTGCAGCAGATCTTCCGCGTGACGTAACTGCCTAAGAAATATGTGTCCAGTCATCCAATTAAAATAATGTAATCGCAGTTGGAGTTCGACTTATTTCTTCCACCCTTGGCCCAACTGCCAGCGGGCAGCTGGGGAAGGCTCTACACCCGGGTTCCCTTGAGCTGCCTCACATCTCCTGAACCTGACGATGTTATTACCCTATGCCATGCCAACCATGCCCCCCCCCCCCCTCTCTCTCAGGGTGTCTACCAAATTCTGAAAGTCTTTCCTGACTTTTGGGAGGTCCTGGGAAAATCATTCCTAACCAATGCATTTTTCTTAGGGAAATTGCACAATGCCCCTCCTTTGTCTTTATATTTGCATATTTTGTACAACTTCTTTAAATCAATTTTAACTGAAGTATGCAGGATTAAGCTTTCATCAATTGAGAAACAGAAGTAGTTGCACTTTCTGATAGAACTAACAAACTTCTTGGAAATATGGTCCTAAGATATAAGTTACCAAGTAAGCTAATTTGCCTTTATCCCTCCCGTCACGATTGATGAGTCCCCATTTTCCCCTCCTTATACAAACGCATCGCTTGATGCTTTCGCGGTCCAAAAAATGTGTTGCAATTACTTTCGGTTTCCAGTCTGACAATTGGAGAGAAAGAGTGAAAAAAAAAAAAAAAAACTCTTGTGAATTATCTGGACCCATTATCCAATTTCCCGGTTTTTTTTCTCTCCAGATTTTCCAGAGCGGTAGACACCCTGATATTTACTTTGTGTGTGTGTGAATATATATATTAGAGATGTGGGGAGGAAAATTTTTGATGTCAAAAATGCAATTTAGTAAATTTTTCATTCTGACATATTTGACTAATAAAAGGAAATATAGAAAGTTTAATTTTTATATCATTATAATAGCACATGGACAACCTCTGGGATGCCGTCTGCCACAGCTTTTGATCTGGCCTACGGAACATATCAAAATGCCGTAGAAAACCCATATAAGCCATTCTAAATCCCAATTATATTGCCCAAGACTTCGCTAACATTCTGAAGTTTGGCCCGAGGCTTCACTAATATTGTAGAGTATATCACGCAACTTTTCAAATACTGCCCTTACCTGATTTAAATAATCAAAAACTACAAGTTACAATTCTAACTTTGTAATCTACATGAATAAAATTAAAGTTTGATTCCGTTTTACTTTAGACTAGCAGACCTGCACGGCGTTGCCCGTGAACCCCTTAAATTATGAGATTTACAAAATCTGACATGTAAACTGCAACTCCAGATTAGTACTCTAGGCCGCAATTATATAACAGAATGTGCAGATAATGGTTCCAGAGTTTCAGGTACGTACTTACAAACGCACCACTAAAAACAACTCACTGCTGTGACGTCACACATTTCACCCATTTGAAAAAACGGAAGGGGAGTTTCGCATAGTATTCGAATGGCAGAACAATTTTTCACAAAATAGTTTTTTAAACCACAGTTTTTAAGTAATTTTTTTAAAAAATTGATCAGGTATTGTAAAAGGAATAGATATAGATGAAGAAAAATAAACATAATTTGCTTTAAAATTGCTGGAGTTATTAAATATTTCAATCAATTAATCAAATTAGCTTGTAAAATCCAGGATTTTCGATTTAAATTTCTGAAAATTTGGAAATAGTAGATCATTAGACTGTTTAAACACCATGAAAATTGATTGAAAAACACTGGAGTTATTCAATGTTTAAGTCAAAAATCGACCATTTATAAAAATTTTCTTAAATAGAAAAATTGTTAATTAAAAAAGTAATTAAAATTCCGATTATCCAGTGCACTTTATCGGACTCAGGAGCTTATATGTTCAAATTTTCAGAGTTCTGCGTGCAGTAGGTTTGTCTGGAGACCGCACCCATATAGACAGACAGATTTACAAATATTCATTTTTATTATATAGATTTGTCATATTGTTTAATGTGCAACTCATAACAAGTCAATTTACTGCATTTCATAATAAAAGAGCACTCGCAAAAAAGAAATCACCCACACACACCCTCTGTTATTTGATAAGCAAAATAATCAGGTAGTGACAGAGGCCAGAAGGTAGCAACACTGTATTGGCTATGTCATTTATAAAGGGAATTTTTCTCATGCAAATAGAACTAAATGGGGCAGAATACCAGCCAAAACAAAACTCTCTCTGCAGTAGAAACATATGGAAAGCTGCAAATAATGTCTGCAATAACTTAGTGGAGTGGTTATTACAGAGCAAGAGAACTATCTAGAATTGCAGTCAGAATTTCGAATATTTCCCCCCCACAGCTGCTTCATGTGAACGCATTTAGCAACATAAAAACAAAAAAAGAGAAATAAACTGACAACTGAAGACACTGCGAAACAGATATTAGTTTCCCAAAATCTTCATTTGATGAACGACAATGGTGTCATCGCTTTCAAATTCTGCTTCTACTTCTGAGCATGATTTATCAAAAGGAGTACACAGACACAAAATCGTTACTTAATAGTAGCATTTTTGATTCAGATTACCTACCCTATGCTCTCCAGTTGCGAGAGTGACCCAGAAAGTTTGTAGAAAAAATTAAAATCTAGGAATTTTTTTCAGGGTCCCATTTTTGCAAAAACTGCTTATTTTTATGAATTTCAAAACTTAATTTTGTGAATCTTCATACTAATTTTTAATGAAAGTCACTTTATAGTTAAAATAATTGATAAAACATTAAATGTAGGGTAAAATGCCAATAAAGAGCCAATTTATATATAATATTATATATATTACACAGGCATGAAAGTGCAAGCTGATAAAAGCTGAACTCTACCCGAATACAAAATTTAACGTGAAAAATTATATATATTATATATATATATATATATATATATATATATATATATATATATATATATATATATATATATATATATATATACGTATGTGTATATAATACGTATGTATGTATATATTTAAGCACATGTGATTGCTTATGGCATGTTTTTCCCAATTTTTGGCTTTGATGGCCCTGTTTCAAATTTATTTATAGCCTCTGGATTTCATTTTTATTTTCATGATTATGTATTATATCTGTTATAATGTGCTTTCAATTAATATTTCACTTGGGAATCCATTTTACGTAAGTTAAGCTATTTTATATTATATATATATATATATATATATATATATACACACACATGTATACATTTTCTCACCAGCCAGTATACTATATTCTTATAAGGGTCAATTTATGGTGGAAAAAAAGGTAACCAAATTTTTACAGATTGAAAAACAACTGTTTTTGTACAGTAATTTCTTCCAGTAATATATCACTCCATTCTTAAAAAACGATAGTACAAAATTTTTCCCCCATTTTCTATACATGATAAAAATACATTAAAAAGTGTTGAAATCAAAATGTTTTCAAAAACTTTCTTTTTTTTTTTCTCATTATTGCAGTTTTGATTTTATTCATTTATTTATTATTATTAAAGTGGCCATTTTTTCTGAACCTAAAATCAGGACATTCCTAAACCAGTGTCGAGAGGGATAAAAATCAATCCCGACCCCCCCCCCCCAATAATAATCATGTAATCAAAGATTATATTCTTGCTAAACTCCAAGCACACTTTAATTACCTAATACAGTAGGGGACCCGAAATCCAGAACTTTTTTTTTCTGCATTTCCCCCCCCCCCTCCCTATAAGCATATAAAAACGGATATTATTTTCCTTTTTATTCCTCATTTTCTTCTTTGAAAGACCGTTTTCAATTGAATATATGTAAAAATAAGGAAACGTGTTAAATTGGAAAGAATTTCGTCGATCACGGCGAAGCGCAGGGAAAGGAGGGCGCGGGCGCGTACCAGGAGAATGATCGATCCTGTCTACTCGCGCCTTTCTTCGCTTTGCGATCGGCGAGTTGCTGTTAGATCTTGTGCGGTAATTTTAGATTTCTCTTAACGTAAATAGATTCTATGCTATTATAGAATGACTTGCTTTAATGGGGAGAAAAATATGTGTCCTTTACACACGCACACACACAGGCACGCAGCTTCAAGTGTTGATGATTCATCTAGTCTGTTAAATGTAAACAAAGATGAACGGGATTTGGTCTGCTTAATGACTGTTTCCCTCCCCCCCTTCTCAAAGAACTGCAGATGTGTGAAGAAATGTTGGGTTGCGGGTTGCATAATAAATTGCTAGGCAAATCAACAGGCAGAGGAAAGGCGACAGTTGATCCGAAAATTGCGCAACTGCTCTATCCGTCCTTCCTTAGCCCGCTGAATTGCGGTGTAGGATGAGTTATTTCAACGGAAACTATGTATGAAAAAACGTTAAGTAAAATTTTAAGATTATATAAGTTGCATATTTTCAGCCAATTTAGTTGCAGAAATCGTCATCCGTCTGAAATAATCGTTGCTGGGCTCGATAACATAGCTTTCGAATTTTTTAATGGATTACTTCATCTTTAACATACTGTATTATTCATTCATTCTTTTTTTTTTATTATTAATCAGAGATATATAATCGTGTTCATATTTTTAAAGTTTTTATTTAATAGAGTTTCAGTTAATATTAAGTAACGTCATAATAGACGCTAAAACGCAGAAAGGCCTATGCTACAGCTTACCTCAGAAGACTTCCGGAAATCGGTAAAGTTCGCAGCCGGTATCCCAAAATTCGGAATGGGTCCGGTCCCGAGCATTCCGGATTTCGGGTTCCCTACTGTACTAATTATACTTAAATTTTGATGCAAAATAATAAACTAAATGCAGCTTGCTCTTGGCTTGTAATTTAAGGTCAGAAGACACATTACTAATTTTAATACAACTATGAAACATTAACTGCTACACTTTTATGTTGAGTCGTAAAACGTAATGTCATTAAATTCTCATAAAATAACCTCTAATTATTACTAAATCTATATCGCATATATATATCCCCTACTTTTATTTCTATTTCTTCATGATCCATAACTTTTGCCTGTAGTTTGACTTTAATAGATTTATTCAACCACTCGAATTTAAATTTATTTTTTTCGCTCGCATCTACTGAGCAAGCTTCATGCTCATTGTTTAAATTAATATCCATATTTATAATGTTATCTTGGTTAACTAACAAAAGATCATCTTCACAAACTGATGACACAATTTCCCACATGCGTTTCAGAGCGTGTGCGGTACAATTCCAAACACACGACAAATAAAAGTAACAGTAGAAGTTGTTCACATCAGGGGCGTAGCCGGGGGGGGGGGATATCGGGATATATCCCCCCCCCCTGAAATGTTTGGATTAGTGATGAAATTCCATCTATTTATACACATATAAGTTCATGCCCCCCCCCAAAAAAATTTTCTTGGCTACGCACCTGGTTCACATAACAGCCGTTATCAGTCATCCCGTAATTCAACTTCGGCAATTTCCCCGGTGCGATTTCAACAGTAAGGCGTGACCTGCTTTCAGCCTACGCGATCGTCATTCGACCGATTGGCACAAGTTATGCCTTTCTCCATTCTGCTGCACCAATAATTTAGGGTGATAGATACGATGTGTAGGCTTAGGAACGCATCTCTGTTTACAGCATGGTTTACTGTGAAGGAGAAAAAATGGCGTTCATTCGCTCCGCCCCCCCCCCCCACATTTTTCGGTCGCGATTTCTCGACGGTTTTGCATCGATCTCAGAAACAGCCTCAAAGACATTGAAAAAAGCGGATTTCCGCTTAAAAGCAGAACTCTTTCATGCCATATATATATATATATATATATATATATATATATATATATATGTGTGTGTGTGAGAGAGAGAGAGAGAACACACACACTAGTACTTTAGATCTACTAAAATTTTTAAATGGACGAACCTGAAGTAATCAAACCATGTCTTATCTTAGCACTTACATCTCATGAACATCTTATCATAATTTCATGAACTAGTGTTAAAAATATTTACTATTAAAGTACAGATTTATCTTCCATTTAAACAAACATTGAGAAATAAAAGCATGTACATTTTTGAAAGATAATGGTATAAACACTTGATCCTTATGTATAAGAACCAGTTTGATATCAAAAACCTAACCTAGTTACAACAGAGCAACAAGAATGTTATAATAAAAAGATTTTACTATGAAAATATAGATCTATGTCAACATCAAAATAAAGTGTATGTAATTAAAGCAGCATTTCAGTTTTAGTATCTATAGGTTGGTGAATCTGTAAACACCAACTTCATAAAATGTGACTAAGATTGTATTATAAAGAACAAAATCAATATACCTCAGGTTTTCCCTGGTCTTGACTAGGTGGGGTAACCACAACAGCTGGTACTGTGGGAGATGCAGTAGACAAGTCTGTGTCTTTCAACATTAGAGATTTGTCGTCACATTCTGAAGAGGCTGCTAGTAAAAAGTTTGATAAATCATAAAAAGGAATCTTATAAAATATTTCTTTTCCATATAAGCAGTTTAATTCTAAAATCAGGCACTTTGCACACATATTGTCTAAATATATTTTTAGAAGGAAAAGAAAAAACTAAAATCTGGATTTTTTTTATAATAGAGTTTAAAATTGCTATTAAAACTTTCTCTTTCACGTGCAGTGGTCACGGTTGTCCTATTAAATCCAGGATGAAAAGCCTCAAGAAAAATTGTCCCCGACAAAATACCATTCTGTCCCCTCTTTTTTCCACTTTTTTAAAATTTTATTTTAGATTTTTGATAGATTACAATTTTGGCTTATGTTCTAATTCAGGCTTTTTAGAGAAACTTGTCTCTGCCTGCATAGCATAGGATTCATTTTTAAATGAAGGTGGACAGGTTTGGAGTTCAACTTTTTTTAGTTGTGGTCCCCGCTCTGCTACACAACAAGGTACAAGTTTCAAATGAAATTGACTATCAAAAATAATCATAAAATACTTATGAAATATTCTTTACACAGCCTGTGTAGTTTTATGACAACTATTGAGTAATTCACTAACTTCATAGTCAATGTTAAAATGGACAACTTTGTTCTTTTTGGGATATCAGAACTCGCGGTGAAAGTGCAGCAAGACCCGACATACTTTTTTTTTTTTTTTTAAGGGAAAAGAATGATTTTGATGCAATGTTATTAGGATTTAAGATCACACACATAACTACTAAAAAACTCACAGTGGAGTTTCCTAACAGCAATTTATGTGGAGGAGGGGGGGGGGATGTGCTCTTTATTTGGCAGTCATTTGTCATACAACAAAATTACAGCTACCAATCCTTTACGAATAACAAACCTTATTTTGATTCCCATAACTTTGCAATTTGATAAACGACAGCCGAATAAAGAGCAAGTAAGCCTCGTTTTTTCTGTAACTGCACCTGTTTTAATATAAACCTTTGTAAAAGTGAAGTTTCTGGTAAAAAGATTTTTGAGTTAAATACAAACAAGGGGTGCAAGTAACTTACAGGCAACAGTAGCTGTGGAAGAAGGGCTTGTACGGCCAGAAAGAGGCGATGGTGCAGGGTTAGCTTGTTTCCTTTTCAGGGCATCTTTATAGCATTTTGAACACAGCCCATCAGTTTTAGGACTGCCATAAAAACCACAGCCAGATCGACAGAGCGAGGGACTCTGGGACATTTGATTTGTGTCACGCTCCATTTATTAATATCTGAAAGAATAAAAGAACAAAAATTAGGCATGGATTTTCAAACTTAATAATTTGTATTTGTTTGTTTGAATTAATAACTGATGAGCTTAGTCAGTGACATCAGTTTACAGGGGAAAAAAAAATTGTACAGTATTGACTCTTGACAGATTTATGTAGGGCAGTGCCCAGCATCTTTAATACTTGTTAATAATCGCCACCACCGCCCCTTCCTACAGGTCTATTTCATCCATTTTGTGGCCTACCACAAAAATACAAATTGCCCACACTGAAAGTCATCTCTTCAAAAGCTTGCATCAATGAAAGAAATGCAATATTGAATATTAATGTGAGTAGTGTTGTTAAGTTCTCTGTAATAATCTTTTGGAGAATACTCTCATCAAGAATTTTCTCTAAAAGTTGCAAAAGAAATTTTTTGTTAATGTAGAAACATAGTTGACTAAAAATCTTTACATTTTACGAAAAATAAATAATTAAAAATAAATTTTAAAAATCACCTATTTTAAACATTATATATTATAAGATTAATTTAAAAATAGATTTAATTTGAGCAAAATAAAGAAAAAAATCTTAATTTTTGTTTTTTATCCTCAAAAATGGTGTATCGAAACAAAACTAACCTGCATTTTCAGAAGACTAGAATCTTTAGTAATATAGTCCATTTCATTAATATTTTGAAATTACACTAAATTAGTTTCACTTTTGTTCCTTAAGAGTTTTAATATTGTGGGCCACAAATGGTAATTTTCCTTTTGTTTCAACTGATTATCCGTTTCTTTTTAATGTTTTTTATGTGTCCATGAGTACTGAAACTTCTTTCTGTCGCAGCCAGGGGCGTAGCCAAGGGGAGGGGGCGGGTGTTAGGGGTGTCATAACCCCCATGAGGAATTTGCCATACAAAATGTATATTCTTCACTCCCTTATCACACACACATATGCAAATATATGAGTTGCAATAGTCGTAACACCCCCCCCCCCTGCCCATGAAAAATTTCTAGCTACGCCTCTGTTTGCAGCAGTATTGCTGTTGAGCTTCATATTTTTAATAAAATTGTCAAATTCATACCAATGCATGTGCCTCTAAACCACATAATGCATCACGAATATTTTTAGCAGACTTTATAATGCAACATCTTCAAAAAAGCTTTCTTCCAAGAAAGCATGGCATTCTGCAAATTTTGAAAGAATTTCTTCCTCTGGCACATCTTCTGTAGTTCAAGCTATATTGTGAATAAATTCTGGATCCAAAATGTTGGTTGCATAATGATTGGTTTAACTGTCATCTTTTCATTAGTGGTAATGTTAGCAGAAGCTTTTTCAATTAATACTGTTGCAAGGGCATAGCAATAAAAATTCCGTGTGGGGATATGTAGCACTAAATTTTGAGGGGGAGGGGGGAAATCAAGCCCTCATAATCCCCCGGATATGATCTGTAGTGTTAATAGTGTTGCCATTCACAAAAATGAAATTCAAATAAGAAAAAAATACAGAATACTGGTATGGAAATAGAATTAAAATCATTTCCAAGCATTTTATTGCCTTTAAACATTCCACAGAGGGAAAAATGTCACTTTTTTTGTTATCTCAAATAAAATTTTGATGTCCATTTATTCTTCTGCTATTGGATTTTGGGGGGGGGGGGGGGGGGGGGAATCAAAATACAATTTATTTTGGGTTTATGCTAAATTTTATTTTTTTTTTAAACTGAAGTTTACTTCCAAACCATCTAGAAACAGAAAAAAAGTCTGATGCTTTAATGAATTTCAAAGCAATAAAGGAGCCCTACTTTTAATGTTCTTACATGCCTATTACACTTCTACTTTATATAAATATGGTCATTAAGATTGAAACGAAAGAAAATTCTCTAATATTCTCAAATTCTCATGGGTTGGAGAATATTTAACCCACAACACTAAATGTGACCCAGTGTGAAATTTTATGGTAAGATTGAAAAACAATCCTTGTCCTGTATTAGAAAATAAATCATTCAGATTTACTAAGCATTTGAAACCTTCAACAAAAATGTACCATGTATTCTGATTAACAATACACATGCAGCTTCAAAAGAAAAAAAAAAAAAACCACAAAATTCATCCTAAAATTAATAACTCATTTCATACTTCATTTTTCTTTGTCAAAAATATCTTGATTTGAACAGATTATAATTTATTGGAAAATTCTATTAACACAATGATGCTGCTTACGTGTTTTAGTGCATCACATTTGCAAAACATCAATAATGGGACACCAAAGAAAAAAATTAAGCATCCTGCCGGACACGTAACTACTTCCATCATGAAAAGTTTACATAAACTTAATCATTGGATACAATATCTTTAATTCCTTCAACTATCCAACAAGTACCAATTTTTTGCAAAGCTATGCAGAAAAACATTTAATATCTCATTATGGATGTATGATTTCTGAAGATATTTTAAGAAAAGATTTTCAGTATTTTAAACACCTAGCTTTAAATATGAGTAATTTTATGTCAAAACTTAACCATTATTCATGAGTGTGATTAAACAAAATTAAAATTGATATTTCTGACATCTTTTTCTGGATTTAATACAATGGAAATAGAATGAGAAAAAGCTGCACAGAAAAAGGAACAAGTCGAACAGAATGAAAGTTTCAAAAACTTATTCAGGAGTATTCTTTATCCAAGTCAGGTGTAGCAGATAAGATATTATTTTGGCATCATTTAACAATGACAGAGCATCAGCCACATGATACAGTGGATTTCTTACAAATGTATATTAAATGCTGCAGATCAACTTGTAAAAAAAAAAAAAAAACTGTATTTTTTAAAGCCGTGAAAAAATAAAAGCATGCAGGTGGTTTGTCACACGACTCATTCAATTAAGATTTCATAACAAAATTGAACAATCTAGCAATTATTTCAAATTTGCTTGCGGAAAAGAAAATCGATATTTTATTTATTAAAAACTGTATAGTTTGTGCAATCTGTCAACGGCTTTGTAAAATAAACTGTATTTTTTTTGTGTATTCCAAGAACAGTTCTTTTTGTGCAATAAAAAGTAGACTAGTTGTTAATCCAGGACTAACTGTCGTTATTCCAAATTTCATCCAAATGCATCAAATCGTTTCCGTGTGAAAGAGTAACAAACATTGACATTTATATATTAGTACGATAGGACTTCTCAAACCAATCCACAGGGACCTTATTCAAATAATCCATTTTAACATTTAGGTTATAAAGCAGGATTCACACTAGGGGCCAGATTCAAGCAAAACAGAGTTCTATCATTTTATTGTTGTGATCGCAGAAATTTGACTAATTCCTATGTTTCCAATTCAAGTGAAACCTGTATCGCTTTTGGATCACGTGACACTGCGATCGGTGTTTTGCTATCGCTTTTTCAAAAGCGATCATTTTCGAGAACATGGCGGACGTACTGTTGATAAGAAGATTACCTTGTTATTTAAAATTACGAAGCAATCCGTTTGAATTATCGGACAGGGAATTCTGCAAAAGATTTAGGCCTGCGGAAAGCTGAATTTCAGCTCCACTCTAGCAGAAACTACAATGCAGTCGCCATCTATAGTCCACATTTTAAATCGTTTATTGCTCGGTAAATTTGATGATTGAAACAGTGCAAAAAAATACATGAATAACGAATAATTTCTTGCTAAAATAAGCATCCAAGCAACCCTCCAAAACAAATACAAATATTCATACCATTATATTAAAGATGTCTTTGATTGTTAATTATATATCAGAACATAAAATATATAGTAATTCTACCCCTCCATTATAATTATAAACAGCTTCTCTGCGGCAGAAAAATAAAATGTAATAGGCAAACTAGAGAACAATTATCTACTCCTATACTATTATTAATAATTTTCTAAAAAAAAGCTTCATAAATTAAAAATGTATTTCCATGATTATAAACATACAAAAAATATTAACCTAAACCAGTTAAAATTTTAAAACATTAACCTACAATACCGTTGGGGAAAAAATTAATACACAGCCTGTTGTCCGTTGCAGCTCAAACATAAATAAATAAACAGTTAGTCGTCACCATTAAGTTAAGTTTTTTCCAGAGAAAGATGAGATTTTTTTATTGGCTAACAGCAACTTTCTACGTCACCGGAAGTCACGTTTTCACTATGTGACGATAAAGTTTCGATCTAGCAAACCTGTAAGTTCGATCGCCTATTTGTTCCACTTTGAATACACTTTTGCGATCGCTTTTACAAGCGATCGAACTTCCAGAGAGAAAACTATCGTGTTGGAGACGACCGATCGCGTTTCGTTTGAATCTGGCCATAGAGCACAGGAATGCGAGATTCCCTCAATGCCACACTAAATCCCACTAACACCTCCACATACACACGGGCTTTTCCTCATGCTGAGTTGTTAGATTTTGATGAAGCAGCTAAAATATTTAACAGAGAAAAGTATCGAAGATATCAAATTGTATTATCAAAATTATTTGTACATTATATTGCTAATTTTTATATTTATAATCTCAGTTGGATTACATTTGTGTAATAGTATTAATTTTGCTTGTAAAATGTGTGTGTGTGTGGGGGGGGGATTATTATTTATTTTATTTTTTCTTTTAAGGAAATAAAATTCTCAAGTTCTCACTCGTATTTTAAAAAATCCCACTTAATTTTGAAGCTAAGTGGGAGAATCACCCAATTGTTTTTCCTAGTGTGAACCCTGATAAAGGTTTTTTTTTTTTTTTTTTAAATAGGTAAGCTTTCACAAAATCACCAATGATTACAAATAAGATGTCGAAATTCCTCTTATAACTCTTCTGCCAGTTTTACTTTTTACATTGCTACATCAACTGTTGTAACAAGCAAAATGTAGAGTATACCTTGGGTTCAAGGAAAAGGCTTCACATTACTTGTCAAGCATTTTAAGGATAGTAACACTCAGTGATCATGATGCCTCTAGATTCTTATTTCGAGCCTTAGAAATAAAGAATACGGCTTAATTTCCAAATTACATTTTTTTTAAGCATTGCTTTTCCATATAATCTATATTATATACAGTAGAAGACCCGAAATCCGCAAGGCTCTAAAATCCGCACTGTCTGTTCAATGTAAACAATGAAATCTGCCCTGCCAGCTGCAAGTTCAGAAAACTACAGTATAACCACAAAGTAAAACTAAATAAGCTATTCCCACTTGAAAAAAAATTTTTAGGAGTCTGTGAGCTCTAATCTTAACATTGATAACTTTCAAATGACTGACAGTGACATAATTGACACTGAATTATGATCACATGACACAGTAACAAGTGAGGATGATCAAAAAGTTGATAAATTAACGTTTAATGAAGGTTAGGCTGTGAGAAAGAAATATTTCCGATTTGTAGAGCAACAAAGCTGTGTTACAAACAGGAAATAATGAAAAAAAAAAAAAAACTATAATTAGAACATCCCAAAGTCCTAAACTGTTGAATATACATGTTTAAATAAGTTGTACTATAATCTCATAATTTTGTATATTGCATTAATCCTCTGTATTTTTATATCATGATTCTAATAAGTAGCATGATTTGTTTCCCTTGATCTCTATTGTATATTTTTTTCTATTATTTTCTGAGGGGGTGAATAAATTTCCTATTATGACCCAAAATCCGCAAAATTCTAAAATCTGCACAAGGTCTGGAACCAAGCTGTGCGGATTTTGGGTCTTCTACTGTATATATATATGAGGAAAGTCTGTTTCTTTGTTCGCTATACGCATCCAGACCGTGCGACGGATCTGGACCAAATTTGGCACAACGCGAAAGCTAATGCCGTAAAAATGAAATTAATCGGATTAATAGTTTTTGCGTTATTTTACGTTTTGTAAGGTTTTTGGCCATTTTTCTCTCATTTTACATTATCACGAGCTAAATTTTCGTCCGAACGCTATTTTTTATATCATCGGAAACTACAGAGTTTTCTTTTTCAAATAAAAAATTTTACACAATCGTACTTACATTTGCAGATTTTGGGGAATTTTTTAAAGGAAATCCTGTTTCGAAGAAAATGTACTGCTTTCATGCAACTTTCAAACTGTCGCATCGAAAAACCTAACGGGCAAAAATTTTGAATCTCTTTACAGCTGATTAAACATTTATTTCTCCCTCTCTTAAATTTTGAACCATGCAGAAATGTTTATTAGAATTTTTTTTTCTGAAAAGATCACAGTTAAAATTGCCTTCCGTGATTGAAGAAACAGCAAAGTTCCCCCCTTTCGTCCTGCGTGTAAGAGGGGATGAAGCATTTCCAAGACAGACGGATTTCATTTTTTCATATGGTTTACATTCTCAAGGTCGTTCCTGCACTTCAAATGAGAATCTGTCAGAAATAAACAAACATGCGGGATTTATTTGAAATCGTTGCATTAGGAAGTATGAGTCCTGAAGAATTTGAAGATAGTATTTTACACAGATTATCAATTCCTTAAGAAGATAGTTACTAAATAATTAGAGCCTCATAAAAATAAATAAACCCACTGCGAACATTACATGTAAACAAACCTGGATTTTTAATAAAATAATTATAAAAACCTGGATTTTTAATTCATCTATCATTATTTAAGTTCTTATCTACTGTATATATGCCCAATGATTTGCCTACAGTGGTTCTTACTGGATTTGAAATAAAAAATAATTTATCCGGTGCCCAGGTATTAGTGATAAATGACTATTAGAACACAACAGGTAGAAGGAGAGAAACCTAGCCACGTCCAGTTCTCGGTAACCTCTGTATGCTGGCAAGTCGACTGTTCATTTCTTTTTTCGTTGCTGCGGGAAGTCCAGTGTACCATTTTTTATCATTGCAGCGGGAGAATTCATTCCTTCCCTTTACAATCTCATACTGCCGACTGGATTCTATTTGTTTTTAGTAGTTGCTTTAGGTATTAGCGATAAAAGACTGTTAGAACACAGACAGGTAGAAGGGGAGGAGCCAAGGCACGTCCAATTCCCAGTAACCTCTAAACTATCAGGTGCAGTGTTCTTTATTGTTGTTGTCAGCAGGAAGTCCCATGTCCTTTTTTTATCATTGAAGTGTGAAGATTCACATTAATTCCCTTTACAATCTATATATAAGGTCAATGGGCATTTCCATTCCATTGCATGGACAATGCCGCGCCACGCTGCTAGTATTAGGTGTATTTTGATAAATAATTATGATTTGCTGATTTTAAATTTAAAAAATCCAATTACTGTACTAGTTTTTGTTGAACTGAAATTTATGTACCTAGATGATCAGTTATTATTTGTGTCAAATGCAATTTAATTATGCATTTGAAAATTTAGAATTATTGTTTGTTGATTTAATTAACTCCATTGGAAAAGAAAATACTCATAAAAAGTTTGAGTATTTTTACTCTTCTGAAATAATCTTCCTAGATTGATCACTGGTGACATTCTACTTCTGGGAATATAGAAGAATCATTACTTTTGTAATGTCTTTCTTGTTAGGCAATTCACAACTATCTCCCTCAAAAAACTTCCTTATTATTGCATGTTTGGTAGATTCATTTGCAAGAATTTTAGCAATTTCTTGGACTATGCAAGAGCTATCCTCCAAACCTCTAGTTTTAGGATTTTTTTTTTTTTTTTTTTTTTTTTTTTTTTTTTTTTTTTAAACACAGCATACATCTTTCTTTGACTCTGCAGCAAGTGAGTGCATCTGCCATACTGAATAGCTTTCCTCGCTCAACTAACCAGGGGAAGCTGTCAGTTTTTTTTTTTTCCCCCCCTTTCAGTTATTTTTTGCCTATCGAATTTTCATGATTCTTTTGTGGTGCAATTTAAAGTTTTATTCTTTTCTTCACTCCTGGCTTTATCTCTTTCCTTTCACAAATATCCTTTATATTTTACAGGACCTTGCTTCAAGTGTTTTATGGATCTTTCAGCACTATTCATTTTGACTTACTCAATTTGTCATTAAAAGGAGAACATTTACCTTAAAATCAAGTTTAAAAGAAAAATGTATTTACTTTACAGAACACTAAAAGCTGGTCTTTGAAGTAGATAGTGTAGCTATCACAACACAACTGAATGTTCAAACTATGAGCTTACTTTAGATAACACACTTAGGATTTTCAAAACTGAATGAAAGTTTTCACTGTATAGTACTGTCTCCTATATACTACTACTAAAATTTGTATAGTAGTTAAAATAAACTAAAATAAAACTTACATGTACATTATATAGTGTTTTCACATACATTGATGTGATGTGAACATGACATTTGAGCAGTGTCACACCCGCAATGAGGCATCACGTCACACCTACAGCACATAACTAACTTTAAAGGTATATATTATGTGATTAGCAACATCTTACTGAGCTACCTTTTGATCAGAAGTTTGAATATAAATAGTTAAGCCATTTTCTGAGAGATAAAAATATCACTTATTTGGTGTGGATGCGACACATTAATTATGAATAATTAAATGCTTACTTTTGTCAATACACTTCTGCTAATCACCTAATCTATAGGTCTTTATTATAACTGTTAGATAAGTATATAAAATTAGAGCTTTGTAAAATAATTTTTCAATTTTGTGTGCAAGAAAATAACAGATTTGATATTTTTCTCATGCACATGCATTTGCTGATTAAAAAAATTAATGTTAAGAAGAAAATTGTAATTTTTGCTTAACAAAATAAACTATGCACTTCTGAAAGTTAATCAAGAATTTCTGGAAATTTTTAAATTTGTGGCAAGATGTCTATTTTTTCATGGATTAGTCATTTCAATATGTGCAACATTTTCATAGGTTAGTTATATATTCCTAATTTCTAGAAAAATTAGATGTCATGAAAGTAAATGTGTGCAACCAGTGGCGCACACAAGGGGGGGGGTCCAGGGGGTCTGGATCCCCCCCCATCGGCTTTGATTTTTTTTTTTCGATTGATTATTACCCTATATCTATAGTAAATAAAATGATTCCAAAAAAAGGTAGCAATAGTTTCAGTTCTAATAAATAAAAAAGAAATTTTTTTCTCGTTTTCCTGAACTTTTCAAAAAGGAACTGAAAGAACATAAAACACCATCTTTTGTTCTCAAAACTGTACAACTATTATTTTGCTTCCTATTGTATTGTGTAGTGTATTCTTAGGGAACTGGATGGGACGAGTTTTGATGAATTCCATCTAATGAAAACGAGTTCTTTCATCACTGATTTTTGTCAATCTGGAACATCCCTAAAAGTTGGACCCCCCCCACCCCCAGCCAAAAATCCTGTGTGTGCACCTGCGTGCAACTCATATTTATGCAACAGTTACTAGACATTCTTTTTATTCTAAATAACCAGAACATGTCAATGTGCTCATTGGACAATGATAAAAATCAGCAAAAATAGCCATGACTTTCAAAAAATTTATGCTTTTGCAGTAAAAAAAAAATTTCATAAGTTAAAAAAAACAGTCAAAGATAACAAAATTTTTCAGTCCAACAATATGGAAAATAGTACAAATGAAATTTTGTTAAGGTTATGTAGTTTGTGCTAATACTTATACATTAAACCCACAGACTTCATTCAATAAAATATAAAAGTAAAGCATTGTAATGATTTGCTTTGAAACAGTTGCATGTTCCCTTGGAATTGGTTGGCTAAAGATATGTTAATGGGCTACAGCTCAAGTATTAGTCCTTTTTGGCATGTTTTTATTTGGGGGCCTTTTTTTCGGAGAGATAAATGAAAAATGTGGTAACCCTATCTTTCTCAGAGGGAATGGTAACCCTATTTACGGAAGAATTGCGAACATTTGATCCGTGCTGTTACTTTTGGAGCCCTGTTTTTTTCAGCATGTGCGGTTCGATTGATGGATATGCTATTTACTTTTTTTTCAGCAGCAGTATGCGGGGTTCTCGGCAGTCTGTTCCGGTAAAAGGTTTACAGGCTTTTACATTTTTGTTTAATGAATTTTTGATCAGATTTTTATTTGATATCATGCCTTCCGTTATAAGTGTAGTTTTGAGATACCAAGAATTGAAGCAGGACACAATATTTTGGACCTATTCCAATAATACGCATACCCCCAACGCAGAACATGCGGAAATCGGCGACGTGCGTCGCAGAACAATTACGGATGAGGACTGAAAAGGGAGAGAGAGGGGAGAAATCAATCACTTTAAACAGAAAGTCAAACTCAAAAGCCAGGCAGCAATCTGGAGGGATACCATTTCATCTCCTGCATCCAGGCATAGAAAGAATATATTCCTTTGTGTGTGTGTGTGGGGGGGGATGACACGGTGGCAATTAGTCAAAAGTGAATTATCACCCAAAAGGTGCCTGATCATCTCCTTCTGGGAGAGCGCCACCTTTTTGGACCCCACATGTGGAGAACGGACAGCGCTTATCACTTGCAACAGGGAGTAATAGGATCATTCACATTCATTTTCTAGCTACGTTTTTTCCCCTGGTAAATATGTCTGCTCGAGACAAAGTCTCTTGCTTTGAGTGTAATACTCCTATAATTTTTAAAAATTATAGAAGCATATATAAAACTGAGAATTGTTATGTGCGACCCCTTTAAAAAAATTGGATTAAAACGGCTCCTTTACAAAAATACAATCGATTAAAATGGCCACTTCAAAATTACAAGTAGTAAAATTAGACCTTCATACATGCAACCCGTTAAAATGCATTTTTGCAAATAATTTACCCTCTTCTGAATATAATGTTTATTAAATAGCTTTTTTATTTCATCTTTCGTGAGCTATGAGCTGACCTTAAAGGTGCCTCTCCGATGTTTGTTTTCTGCTGACACAACAAAAAAACGCGATCAGGATTTTCAAACAAATATGCGCGCATACTTAGAAAGGAAAAGGGAGATTAAGCAATTCCGCCTGTCAATCTTGATACTGCAATGTCAGAAGTTATGTTTAGTAACTCCACCGTTGCAAATTATTTAATAAATATTCATAATTTCAGATTTTACCGTAGCAAAAGCAGTTAGTAACGATGCTCCGGATGTTTCCCGCTCTTGCAAGTTTATGCTGTGAACGATTGTTTTGTTAAACTGGTTTATTCATAATTATTATAGATAATACTATGCTTTAAGTAATTATGGATGCATTTAGAAATGCAAAACTACTATAAACGGGTCCGAAAATTTACGCGATTTCGAAACATCGGTCTGAAAATCTTGAGAATTGCGACATTTTGCGAATGCAACATTTGAATATTTTATGGTTTTTGTTGCAATTAAGAATATTTAGCCTTACTTATATAAAAATTAACATCGATAGCATATGATAAATTTAAATTATTGGCCTGATTATATTTTCTAATTATCTCTTCTGAAAAATCGAAAAATTCAATGTATTTTATTAAAAACTGTACAGAATTCTGCAAGTTCTTTTTCTCCATACTCATTTAACTCCCCAGAAAAAGATGGAAAGAAAGCTGTATATAAAATGTCAGCAGTGCAAACACATATCAACTTTCCAGGCCCATCTTCACCAAAGAAACGTCTCATTATATTTGCACTAGCGCTTTTGCATACTTCATGACAAGGAGACACAGGGTCTGTTACACTCTGCTTGTGTACTTAAGTGCACCAGACTTCTGAGCATTTGGTTGTAGGGAGCATAGAGTGTAGAATTCTTTGGTAGGGAGGGGGGGGGGGTAAGATTATAAAGGAAGAGAAAAGATTTTAAATATGAAATACCCAGAAGTCTTAAGGAACAAAAGTCTTTTTATTGAGAAAATTATTTTACTTTTATTTTCATTCTCTATTTTGCAAAGTTCAAATAATTAAAATATTATAGTTAATGCATAAAAATATTAATAACTCTTCTGTTTAAAATAACCCTATAAGGTATAAATATCTATTCCAGTTATTCAATATTTATTCCACTACAAATTCCGGTTCTCAATTTTTTTTTAATGGACAACAATAGCTAAAAAATTTTTCAGGATAATCATGCAGCCATAATAAATATTCCGTTGATATTAACAATCAGCTGGTCATCTATTTAAGTGGTAATATTGAAATAGCCGGAAAGGAGATAAGACAACTTCCGGGAGGGGGAAAGAGGGCGGGAGAGTTCTATTACCCTAGCAGTTGTGCAAATTCCTCCTTTTCATTTGACAAGTATCATTAACACATTAGGTGTAAGCAAACAAATAACAGTTAAACAAATAAAAGGGCTAAAGATTAAAAAGAACTTCGCTGGCAAAAGAGGGTGTCTAGTTTTTCATCATCGGGGAGCGAACGAATTTTTTTTTTTTTAAAAGGGCATCGGGGCTCGGCGCACCACTGACCTCGCCTAGAATGAGCTCAGTAGATTATAAATATCAAAAGTAGCAATATAATACAGAAATGATTTTGATAACAATAGAATTTAATGATATTTGATTCTTTATCCCATTAAATATTTAGCTGCTTCATCAAAATTGAACAAACCAGCACAGAAAAAGCCCGCTACTGTTTTTTTTTTTTTTTTTTTTTTTCCGTTGTTGTTTGTTTGTTTTGAGGGGGATTCTGTGTGACATTGCAAGAATCGCGCAATCCCTCAGTCTAGTGCGAAACCTGAGTTAACAAACGATAGAATTCGCCTGGCCGGTAGTCAAAGTCGTAAATCGCCAGTTTTTTAAGTTTAATCGCAACCTGGCGACGCGACCGGGAATTTTAAGCTTTAGTTCGAAATATTTTCTCTACATATATATATCTGTTCGGTTAATGTTTCATTTCCTTGTTACTTTGATAATTACACAAAGTTTCTCTAATTTCATTTAATATTTTAGATATAGGTTACGCTTACTAATATCCTAACATAATAGCCCTCTGTATATTAAGGTATATTTCCTGCAGAACATTTTTGGCTAGTTGAGAGAGCGTTTCAGAACATTGCAAAACATTCTGCTTTGGGGACGCATACCTTGGGGCTGCACAGCATTTTTGTTGCATATCTTGTTTATGAATTTTGGTGAAAGTGTGCTTTGCCCACCGCTTGGCGACTAAACAAACTGGCAAGTTCGCACTTTTCTGTAGAACGTCTCTAGGATTCCAAGAATTGCAACTCTTCTGCTGTGTTCGGGTTATAATCTCTGGGTTCCGTTATTTTGGTTTTTCTCGTTTGGCAATGTCTATGTGACACAAAAGGCTGCGAGATTCAGTCATAGAGGAAGCGCGTTTGATTTTTACTGTTATTTTCCCAAGATGCACTGTACACACAGAAATGTGAACAAATGTTGATTTAGGAAAACCAAATATTTTGAAAAATGGAAGTATTTAAAGTAAAAATTACAAACTATTAAAAACAAAAGAGGAAGTGCCCCTGTAAAATATGCTAACACTGGCCCTTTGCGAGGCCCAAAAAAACATCAGTGGGTCTGGCCATCGCTTTAGGGGGGCCCCACATAAACATGCCAACGCTGACAAAAACATCAGTGGGTCCAGGCGTCGCTTTAGGGAGCCCCCTCGAAAATATGCTAACGATGGCCCTTTGAGAGACCCAAAAAAAACATCAGTGGGTTCGGCCGTCGCTTTAGGGAGCCCCCTTGAAAATATGCTAACACTCGCCCTTTGCGAGACCCCCCCCCCCCCAAAAAAAAAAACATCAGTGGATCAAGCCATCGTTGTAAGGGGCTGCCTAAAAATATGCAGCCCTTTGCTAAACGAAAAACATCAGACTATCATGTAGACCACATATGGGTAACCGCCGGCCCGCAGGTCGGATGTGGCCCACCACGGCTTTTGATCCGTCCCGCGGAACATTTGAAACCCCATATAAAACACTTATAAACCATTCAAAAAGCTTTTCAAAGGTTGCCCCGATGTAGACCCTCAAAAAACACCACCATTCAACAGAAACATGAAAAGTTATAATTATATTTAACATGTAACCTAATTTATATTTTATAATACATAATTTTCAATGTATGAAACAAACATAGGAAGTTTCACATTTACTTGAATATTTTTTGACAGGGTGTAGTTATCGTAAACTGCACTAGTTGCAGCAAATTAGAATAGCTAGATTACGAAGTGAGGAAAAATAACACATGCGCACAAATGCAAATTAACAGCTTGGTGACGTCATATTGTGCAAGCGACTTTGTTACATTCATCTGTTTACGTCACACAGTAGCTAGAATAACAAATAACAATTACGCATGTGCGAATATGCAAGATATTTCGGATCTTTCCACAATTCTAATAATATCCAATTAGCAATATTTGGCGCAGTATAGCCCTTCCAAAAAAAACTTTGCCAAGCGGTGGGCTAAAGCACATTTTAGACTGAATTTTTAGTCTTGATATATTGTTATTGTTGCATTTATATTGTTTATGCATACATAAATCTTTGTTCCTTGGTTTTAAGAAAAACAGGGAGGTTGGGGGCTGGCCACCCCACAATGAATATTTAGCATTTTTGTGATCAAGATTTTCTGTTAAATATTGTGGATGTCATATGAAGCAGAGTCCACGTCCCACACTCCAGTAACTGCATATTAAAGCAGGCATATGGCTTCACCCTTCCAATATTTGTACTGCTGTTTGGTCAAATCCGACTCAAAGAAATAACTTTCTAAATCAGATGTTTTGTGCGTGCACACTATTTTTGGAAACTAAAAATTTTTTAAATGCATAATTACTAAATTTTTAAATTCTAAAAAACTCATTTTTAATGCTTTAATTAAAAATTGAATCCTTTTAAGAGCAGATTTTTTGCACTTTTCAGCCATTGTTTACTATCAGCAAAGCCGGGGTTGCATCAGAATTTCCAATTGGCAAACCCAGGTCTTCCCTTGGTGACAAAATTTTGTCACCAAAAAGGACTTGCACTAAAGCTGTTCTGTTAAAGGCATGTCAACAATATTTCTATAATTTTGAATGTGTAATGACAATAACCAACATATTACGACAGCTTTAATTTGTGAAAACCAGAGAGTTATAAATTTTGCCCTCTTTAACTATAAAATTCTATGACAGCTTGCATAAAAGAAAAACTGTACATAAAGTTATCGTACAGTAAAAATGCAAAAAGTATCCTAATTAGACACGGATACTGTCAAATTGAGAATAATTTTTAAACACTGACACTTGGACCACACTTCAACCAAGTAGCACCTGGAGAAAAACTTTATATCTTAACTGAAATAATTGCTGAGTGTAGAAAAACGTGACTGGTTTTGGTGATTTAAAACAATTCAGAACACATACTAAAGTAACATCATGCATAAAGCACAACAATAAGACACATGCTCAGAAATTAATGTTATTTACGGGTTTCTTTTAAAACTTCTAGGAGAATGTTTAAAATTCTTGAAATTATACAGCAGAATATGCTAACAAAGTCTAAAATGCCTTAACAGATTAATTACCAAAAATAAGAGGACAAAGACCTGAAAACTAAATAATGAACACGTGTAGAACGCACGATGCGCTAATCCATTATTTTTAATATTAAAGGAGGAATAAAATATATAAATCAAAACTATTTGAAAAATAATCTAACAAAATTAGACCTGTACAAGAAACTAAAAGATTTTCTACCTACCTCTACGATGAAAATGTTAAACAGAAATTAGAAATTACTCAGAATATTTTCAATTTTTATAAATAAATTTTCTGTCTCAACTCTTAAAAAAGTTTGATATAGTATAAATTAATAGTTTTATAAGAATTTAATGCCAGTTCTCGTAAAATAAAATTGTTGACTTAATTTTCTTTAATTTGCTTGCCACGTTATGTTTAATCATCCAAAATCAATTCCCAAGTGTCAAATTCTGGAATACAGATCAATACTACAACAACTCTGGAAATTTTTAAACAAAGGATTCACTCTTCCAAACAATAGAAATAATCCTTCCTCAATGATGACCATGAGTGACGACATACCACATACTTTTAGCCAATATACAATTCGGGATCTTACACAGATTTAAATTAATGTTATCTTATTTAATAAAATAAATTTGGATAGACTGATAAACAGCATCATAAATGAAACGCAAGTAACGAAAAACAGATGATTCATGGGAATTTTTTACACAGCCCCAAGTGCGTCGAGTTTTTACCAATTAGCATAACAACGAAAGAAACAAATACGACAGATGAACACTTACTTCGCAATAAAGTTACTTCTATATGAAATGCTTGAGAAAACTGTTTTAGGAAAACTAACTTTTAAGACATAGTTTTGCGTTTTTAACAAGAAAAAGTATTATTAATGTCAGCAGGAAATAACAACCTAGGCCTAAAAGTCAACCAATATTAAGACGCTATTTATCCTGCTCCCACGACAACAAAGATAGACCACAAGGACAATACAGGACATTTATAAAAGAAGTAAATTCACTTACCCCTAAGAATTTTGCTTAAATAAAACTAACTGTTACTATTATGCCAATTATAAAGAACTAAACAAAGACATAAATTATTTCAGTAAACTATCCACCTGACGTCTTTGGATTGGATTGGAAGCTTGCGTTGTTTCTTATCGCTTGATGACTTGCAACCCTGACGGGAAAGCACGTGACCACAAAGCAGCAGCTGATTGGTTAGAGAAGAAGAGAAAACCTGGAATGAAGTTCATGACCCCCAAAAGCGCCTTGGCCGAATTTCAACTCTGACGTCATAATAAATGTGAAGAAATATTTTGATTGGTTATTTTAGTTGATATCAAAAATTTCGTAAATCCCCTCAAAAATTATACTGGGCTTAAAATAAACACCTCTTTTATAATTGTAGTTTTCCTCTTGAAGATGTAATAGCAAAAGCATGACTGGTTAATTTATATTCAGGTTTTCTCTGCAAACAACCTAAAACTTCTCAAATAAGCTGAAATATTATAGCAATAGTAAGGATTCTGACCTCTGTTTCAGAAATTCAAAATCATTTCTTTTACAAAATACACTAAGCAAACAGACAGTTGAGCAGTGCATTCCTTCTGTTCGTTTTGTGGATGTATCATGCATTGTCCTCAAATACCAGGAAAATATGGGGACACTGGAAAATATTTTTGGGGACTTATTCGAGGACACATTGGGCCCGTTTACATGTGCAAAAATGCGGAGTAAATCCCGGGACTTACACTGCTTTCTACCCCGCTTCCCCTACTTAGGGGGGAAAATGCGGGGTAGAAAGATTCCTGGTCTAAAGGAGGGTTAATGCAGAGTCAACCCCGCTTTCCCATGATGCATTGCGAGTTTTTCCCTGTGTACTCCGCTTTAACCCGGGATTTTCCATTTTCACATGTAAACGGGAGCAAGAGAGAAATTTCCTATTTTAGATTTGCGAATAATAATTGAGTTTTTGAAAAACGCACAACTTGATAGAAATATGGAAAGTCATATTTATGCATAGCCTAATTCATATTCTATGATAAATAATTTTTAAATATACGAAACCAACGTAGGAAATTTCTTTCTTGTTCGAATACTTTTTTTGGAGGGTGTACATTGGTAAAAATTGAAATTAATTTCTTACCAATCGAAAAATTTGACTATTATTAATAATAGATGAACATCACTTTGTCAAAATTTCATTCAGAGTCCCGATCTGAGACTAAAATAACGGGTATTTCGACCTTTCGCATATGCATTTCAAGTCTGGATGGCCTTGCGGTTGAGCGTCAGCCTCGGGCCTGGTAGAGGAGTATTTTTTTTTTTCAGAAAAACGGAAAGTTAGCATCCAAGAAACGAAAAAATAAAAAGAACGGACATTTTTTGAAAATTTTGCTGCCAGTCATTTATTTCTTATTAACAAATATATTTTAAACAGTTTCCCAGATAGCACAAACTTGTCCAGAACACGCCTAGAAGACGTCGAAGATAAGGTGACCATACGTCCTCGAAATTCGAGGACAGTCCCCAAATATAGATCTTTTTTTCATTTTGTCCCCAAAAATACTTTGTCCCCAAATGTCCCCAAATTTAAAGATTTGTACTTTTTTCCCTGAAAGTTTCCGTTTAGTTTATTTCTTTCAGAAAAAATGAAGAAATAAGAAAAATAAACCAACTAAAAGCGCCATCTACTCAGAGAAACAATGAAATTCGATCTCTGAAAACGTTTGTTGTCATTGTGTGTGTAGCGTGTACAGACATTCAATAAAGTATCCGACTATGAGCCAAATTTCCCATTTCAGTTTTGTTAATGATTTATCACTTTTCATGCTTTAAATATGAAATTGACGTACGAAAATTTTCTTGCACTCGAATACTTTTTTTTAGAGGGTGTACAAAGTTTCATGAAAAATTATCACAAAATGATCCAATGTAAAAAGCAACGTCTTCTGAAAAATACAAATACTATTCCAAGAGTTAAATTTTGAATAAATTGCAATATTTCAACATGATGTTCCTTTCATATTTCTGGTTTAAATAAATATTTATAAATGAATGAAATACTTCCATTAATTTATTAGAAATAAGAATACACAATTGATATAAAGAGTTATTAGAATTCATTTTAAAGTATCAAAGTCAGTCAAGATTTAAAGTATGGGTATACATGATAATATGTTGTGTCCTCGAATAAGTCCCCAAAAGTATTTTCTAGCGTCCCCAAATTTTACTTGGATTCGAGGACAATGCTTGATTTGTCCCCAAAATACTGTTTAGAAATATGGTCACCTTACATATAGACAAGTTGACATGTCATAAAAATTCCAGGATTCGTCCTATTCTCGTCCATTTTACGTTAATATGGCACTATAGGACGTCTTATAGACATGCATATGGACGTAATAATGGACGTGTTTGTCTATTTATAGACCTTTTACGGTCGAATCCTGGACATCAACAAAAACCATTTAATAATTTTCAGCTAATTTTATGTAATGATTAATTTAAATTTATCGTTACATCTTAATAACGAATTTCGTAAAAATATTCGTACCTAATTTTTAAAAAAAAAACCAATATTTAAGTACTTGCCCCGCTTCAGATTCGAACCCTTAATCATGGACTTCACAGTGGAGTAGTAAAGTTGAAGTAAAGATTTTTTTTTTAGTTTCGGACTGGGAACTTAGAAAAAAATATGCAGCTATTCCTTTATGGATGTTGAGTCGCTGGAGAATTTTCTTTTTTTGTATGAGGATATGAGTTTCTTTTTACACAATACCGCTTATAAAGGCAATAATAATACATAAAAATTATTTTAAATTTCAAAAGTTCCCCGACAAAAAAAAAAAAAAACTCTATAGAATTTAAAATGTTTTAAAACTTTTTTGGGGTAAAATGCAATATCAGTAAAAACATAAAGTACAATAAATTCATACGTCGTAAGTACAGTATTGGGTATAATAAAAATCAATAACAAAAAAGTAACTTTTCCATATTTTGTCCATTTCTGGACTTATACACACATCCATTTTATGTCGTATCAGTGTCATAGTGTGGATCATCTGGAAAAACGTCCATAAATGGACTTATTCTGGATATTCTAATTCTAGTTTTGGAGCATATTCCGGATTTTCCAGATTATGTCCATGAATAGATGTCTTGTGGATGTCTATGTATAGACATGGATGTGTTATGGATGAGTTGGATCAGAAAACAACATAAAATGGACAAGTGTGTTATCTGGGTTATCGGTTTCTCATCGGTTTTCTTTTTCTTTATTTCATCACAGAAAACGATGATCGGCTTGATGGTCCCCCGAGAGGACATTTTGTACCCGAGAGGACATTTTGTACCAATTACCGATGAAGTTTCACTATTTTGGGGTGAAAAGCCGAGATCCGCCATTGCTCGTTCTCCTTTGATTAAACTCACCCTCCTCTCATCGACCGATGGGTTATTGCAACTAGGGTAGGGAAACCAGCAGATTTCCGTTGTCTATCTTTGTGCTATTGAGTTAAAAATAATTAAAACTGATATCTTAACACTTTTTCTGAGTTTAAATGCAAAAAAGATAGGCAGAAGCTACTCAGAAATATTAGCAGTCATTCTGATGACTTGCGTGAAACCAAGGCCGTAGCCAAGGGGGGGTTTTGGGGGTTCAAACCCCCCCCCCCGAAATTTTCAGTCACATAACTTACTGTTCGTAGAAAAAAAATTATCCCTTGTATCGCCAACTACAATTATTGCACTTCAGTTCATTCAAACCGCATGTAATTTTTTACTTGTTTTTCTCTGAGGATCGAAAAGTGATAAATTTCACTTAAATATGCTACTCTTTTCTCTGTACGTTATATGCATACCTGTCTTCTGAGTATGGCCTAAAGGAAATGCAATTTCCGTGGCACTTGCAAGCAGAATTTCTCATTCTCATCAAATAATTCTTTAAATAAACAGTGTTTAATGTATCATAGTAGTAGGAATTTGTGAAGGTGGTAGCAAAAATGTGCCCTAAGTACACTATGTACGGCTGCTTTATTTACACAATTTTACACAGTATTTACATTTCCCATAATTAGAATGCAGTATGATCGGAGCAAAAGCTCACATTCGTCTCAATGCTTCTCCACATTGGTTCTCTCTCTTCTTCTTTCACCCCCCCCCCTTACACGTAGAGAGAGACAAAAAAGAAATATCGTAAGTAAAAAAATTTCTCTTTCCACAAAAAATAGTGAGTCATCTCTCGATTCCATCGGAGATCGAAACACGAAACAGTTTCACAGTATCGTGTTTATGACCTCTATAAATAAAAAAGTCAGAGTGATAAGTTTGTGATTTTTGGAGTTTGGGACATGTAAGCTCCAGTCTCGACCCATGTGGACCGGGAGGGAGATCCTACGTTGCATTATTCACGTAACCAGTCCGCTACTCCTTAGAATAAAAAGAGAGTGGCACTGCGGATAGCAGGAGTAAAAAAAAAAAAAGAACATCCGCTGCCTGGCTAGTGTCGCCCCTCTCGAGTCAGCACCCTAGGCAGTCGCCTAGTTTTCCTATATGGTCCAGCCGGCCCTGCTCTGTCACACAGTGCTTGTCATTCTTTAAAGGCTGCACTGACACAGAGGTTCGCTACGCCCGATAGGATATTGCTTACATAGCACTGTTTCAATTTGGATGCATTATTTTCGCGTTTTAAATAAAAATGAAAAAACACAAAGCTGGAGATCATACTTTGTTTAATTTTAATTTCAGTGTGCTGAAAAAAGTACCATATTAAAACTTAAAAATTGAAACCCCCCCAAAAAATTTTTCCTGGCTACGGCCTTGCGTGAAACGACACCCCGGATTGCTACCTCTAGTATCAATTACCTCTAGTATCAATTGCGTCTTTTTAGTTTCAGTACTGAGAGCGCGCAGGTCAAACCTGGGTTCAGTGGTGAATTAAACTCAAGATTTCATTTTCAAGTGTAGGGAACAGACGACTATAGCTGCATATTCACCTCACAATTTGCGACTGCTCTAGTTCTTTTTATGGAAGTCTTCACCCACTCCAGGATATATCTCTATGCCAATGTATAAAATTTGCGTTAACCTAAGCGGATAAATCAAATATTGTTCATTGCTGCAGTAGATTTTAAATTACGCAAATATTTATAAGAATTTCGACAAAAGTTTAACCTCTGGAAAACATCCACCGACCAAAGACCATTTTGATCACGTGAGTATATATATATTAAAAAATAAAAAAGTGCGCGACCTGCGAACTTGAAAGTAGTGACGTATTCTTATTACGTAAGTCTCGTGACGTGTTTTCCGCGAACTGTTTGTTGTAGTCGAACACTGCAATACAATTCTAAAAATGTAATAGTAATTCACAAATAATGATTTGCAATCTGATCTTTCTATATACTGCATAGATTCTTTTACGAATTCTATGCAGTATGATATTTCATTTTTTAATGTTTTAATTTTCGATGTTAAAAGCTCAAAAATTATGCTTCTTCAAGATTATTTCATTGTTTTTATTTATCAAGCTTATGGATTCCGTGCTTGTTGCTCTGGGATTATGTTGGAAGTTTTGGAGATTTATCAAAATAGATATTTTTAAGAGAAACGGTTTAACATCTTTTACAGTGTTGCAATTTGATGTAGAATTGCTAATTTTCTCCACAAGCTCTCCCCCTTTTTTAAATTTAGATTACCACAGTCTGTTCGTATTAAATACCCACATCAGCGCAATGTGATAAATGAATTAAAATTGGGAATTTAAATTTCATTACTGTCATTCTTTGATATAAATGTCAGAATAACATGAAGCTCTCGCCAAACTTCTGAGTTGCAATTACCCTTTCACAGGGACCGATCTACACACTTGAGGGCACAGGGAACAGATACTTTAGGGGGGGATCCTGCACAAAATTTTTCCACAGAATGTTACCTTATTAAATTAAGTTAAAACTAATTATCATTCCTAAGTTTACATATATAAACATTTACAAATCAGTCAAATGTCACGACAAATACCACTTTTATGAATTTTTCAATTTTGAACTGTTTTTATGGGTAGTATTTACAGTCGTCCCACACTTTAGAAATGATAAGAGGAGGAGTGTGCTGAAGTGTCCTATCAAATTTGCGAATATCGAATCAAATGCATAATTTCTAACATTGGAAGTTACATTAATTTAAAAATTTTGAATATTTGTGATGAAATGAAGTAAGTAATCAGAAGTTTTACTTTTGAGAGATAATTTTATGTTATGATTACATGAAAGAAAGTTTTGGGGGCCCCTAAAAATCGGGGGCCCAGGGCACGTGCCCCGGATGCCCTGCCGTAAATCAGTCCCTGCCCTTTCCTTTCATAACTAGTGACTTTATCTGTGTGTTATATTGTATTGTTAGAGCTTTACAAGACACTTTCGAAATGATGCAGAGAAAAAATGCTAGAGAAACTGAATTGGCACTTCTTGTTCCTAGGAATAATAAAAGTAAATGTGTTAAATTTGGGTTCAGGGGGGTGGTAGTGAAGCCATAACCTCCTTGTATGCATCACAGAAGAAAAAAGGGCCCATTCATACTTTTGTCCTAGTTTTTCGCAATTGGAGGATCTGATAAAAATACCAGTTTCTTTCTTTTTTACAGCATCTATTTGTACACTTTTACTTTCCAAAGCCATCTTTCTATGTAAAATTTTAGTTCTCTTATACAAAATTTACTATCCATCATGTATTCTAAATTCTAACAATTCCCATACTTAGACAAAATCATTAAAAACTCGAGATCAATTGCAGAAGATGGTAGGCTGCTAATTTGGAAATTTTTTCTTAGTACTATCATGTTTTGCACGTGATTTCAAATTGTTTTCAATGTAATAAAAACTACTATTACAAAATTTTATTATTTAATAAGTATTATTACTATTGTTATTAAAACAACCAGTATTAATAAAAATATAGATCTTATTTTGCTTGGTAACAACAATCTTGACACTTTATTGTACTTCCATTTGACAGCCATATCATGTTCTGCAGTAGACTCAAATACCCATTCATTTAACAATGTAGGAAAGCTGGGGGGAGGGGGGGGCAGAAATGGATAAATGCAGTTTTGTTGAGTGGGGGGTGACTGGTTGAAATTTATGCCTATTTTATGGAAGTAAATTTGGATCTCTTATATTTTTTATGTAATTTCTCGGGATGGGGGTGGAGGGGACACCCTCTGTGGTTGTAAAGGGCTTCATTTCCTATTTTGCTATAGAATTTTTTTTTTTTTTTTTTTTTTTTTTTTTTTCTAGTAGGGTCTAAAATTAAAGTCGTGTCATTCTATATACTTAGGTAGAAAAGGCTCTGTCACTTTCCAGGGATCAATGCAGACAAAATTTGGGTCTGTTTTTCGGCCCTTCACAAAATTACAATGAATTAAAATGTGCCATTCACAAAAATACAATGAATTAAAATGACCCTTCACAAAAATATAATCAATTAAAACAACTTTTTTAGTGGCATTTTACCATACATTTTAATTTGTTTTGTAAATTACTTTAAGGAAAAAAGTGAGTCACCAAAAATATTATGTAAATTCTCAAAAATAGATGCTAAAATTCATAAAAATCGGACCTTGGAAAAAATTCCTAGATCTTTATCTTCTGGGTATTGTAAAGGGCTTCATATTGTACTGATCAGCAGGGTTGTACAAAACCTAATCGCTCAGGCAACTAAAATTTATCCATTGGTGATTAGCTTTTTTTTTCATTAATATTATTCAATATATATGTGGTTCGTAAGATTTTACAACTTTTGTCAATCCCAGTATCAGTCTCTAGCTTCTTCTGTATCCTAGAATATGAGAAACTTGAACCCCACTTTCCTACAACAAAAAACATTCAACAGAAAACTGGTGTTTAAAAGCTGAAAAATTTAAAACTTTGTAAAATAACACACATAAAAATGTGATCATCAGTATACACTTTTTGTATGAAAAATGTTCAAACTTCATCAGCAGTAAAAAGGTTCCACCAACTGCAAGAGCAGTGGAGTGAGAGAATAAGACTTGCATTTCAGAAGAAAATGCAAGTCAAAAAGTAATTTCCCCCCCTCTGTTTACTTAGTAGAGCCTTTTTACTCCTGATGAAGGTTAAAACATTTGTGCCTGAAACGTATATACTGAGGATAAGTACAGGTTTGTTTGTGTTATTCTAGAAAGTGTGATTTTTGCACCCCCTCTTTCTATGTTCCTGCAGATGCAGGCGGACGTATAGAAGCCTCTCTCTCTAGTTGTTGATATAGTGAGTATTTTTATTTAGCATACTAAATAGTGAGTATTTCTATTTATATTATTTAGTATTAAACATTTCAAAGCCCTTAATGAGTACCCACTGTTTAACTACTGAAAAGGATACACAGCACCCATGAATACACAGTCTTTCCATTCCTGGTGTAAGTTATCTATGAGGGGGGGGGGTGAATGTAGGAAAATGTTTGTTGTATTCAAGCCTTACTGACTTCCAAAAAAAAAAAAAAAAAAAAACCAAACCATGAGCTCTAATGTGTTGCATTGTAAATTATATCACTAATCAAATTAATTGTAAAATTAAGAATTTTTTTTTTCTTACAGTTGTAATTCTATCCAATGCAATAAAATTAATATCAATAGAAACAATTATGAAAGCTGCTAAAATGTTTAATGAATTTTTTATAAGTATTGGAGCTGAGCTCCCATGCAAATTAACCTCTGATTGTATTAGAAGTAGATAATTTATTTTTTTTTAATAAAAATTTTCAAATTCACTTATATGCATGTATTTTTAATTATAGGATGAAGACTTCAGTATTTGCATCATTCGCTAGAAGGCATTTCTTGTTAAATAGTGTTCGATGTTGTGCAAACTCTAGGTATATATTTTGAATTTTTTTTTCATGTGTCTATTGGTTAATGAAAAAAATTAGGTATTTTTCTGCTTGCTTATCACTCGATGCATTTTCCCCAGTTAAATTTTTTTATTGATAGATTAAGATAACATCAATTTTGTTTATTTATGCTTTGCTTTTAAAAATTATTGCCTTTTTTAGTTGTTTGTTTTAATTGTTGTGCCTTTGCAAATTATGGTACCAGAAATAATGGCAAATTTTTCAAAGAAAAGTATCCAAGATTTAAAAAATCTTTTAAAATTATTTTAAAAACATGCAAAATAATAAACTAATCTGTTATTGTATGCAGTACAACATAATATCATTTAAATTATTTTAATGAATTTACTAAACCATTTAATGAAAAATTTCAATTTACTTGAAATATTTGTTTGGAAATGCCTTGCAAATGCATCATCGTGCAGTGTAAAGCAGTAATATTGTATGCTGAGTGGAAATACTCATATAAATGTTATACAGTGAAACCTCTCCGAACGGCCACCCCTGTATAGTGATCACCCCACTAAATGGCCAATTTTCCATGGCACGGATTTTTCGGCTCATAGACTTAATGTTAAAATAACCTCTATCAGCGGCTCCCGATCCTCTCTAAATGGCCACCGAGTGGGATCATCCATCTCATTTTACGGGAAATTCTACTCGCTCCATGCTTTAATTTTGAACTTTAAAACTCAAGGTTAGGTTTATGGTTGAAGATAAGACCCAGGAATAACTGGAATCGAATCTGTTATCTCTTTTGTATTACTCTCCCCACACCCTTAAGGATGTAGTTCAAAGAAACAAAATCTCCCTCAAGGTCTTGGTACACAAATTAAAATAAACTAATTGTCCCAGGGAGTCGAAAAAATTCAGGGTAATTCTTTATATGCTGTATTACCCACCGTAATAAATGAAACAACAGTGCCTTTTATGAGACTTTTAAAAAAAATTCTTTAACATGGAACTACACAGTACAAAATTTTCAAAAAGTGACACATCCTACTAAATTTTCGATTAAAAAATTTTTTTTCGGAAAGTTTTGCAACTGATACGGGTTTGTAGCTTATTGCAGTGTACAGTACAGCTTGTAAAGAGGCATTTGTATTTATGTACCAAAAATCACATGTTTTTTTTTTTAACATTGCACCACCCATGGAAACTGAAAGACAAACTTGACAATCAGGTGTTAAAGGTGTTCTACAAATGATTTTTTTACAAATGAATTTTTTCCCCTTTTAGTCGCTAATTCTGTCCCTGACAAGGAATTTCATGATGTTTGTAATCACGAGCGAGCTTAACTTTCAATACAAGTAACTTTAGGGAAAATCGATGAAATTATTGAAAATTCCGAAGTGGTTACAAACAAATGGGTTAGAGATCTGCTTTTTAAAATAAAAAACGAACTTGAAAATTTTTTTGTTTCAGGGAAAAGTAAAAACTTAAAACAGACGCAAACTGTATCCTTTTTTCAAAAAGTGTAAGAAAGCATTAAATAAAGTACTATTTTCTCTTTAGAAAAGTTTTAAATTTCATTTTAAACAAGGAATATGTGTCAGACTTGTTTATATTCGCATTATAGCAATTATCTTATAATAGTAAATAAAATTCTTCAGAGCGGCCAAATATTCTCGGTACGGTGGGATGGCCGATCAGAGAGGTTTCCCTGTATATGTATTTATAATTTTTCAGCTACTGTAGAAAAAAATTCATTTATAAGAAACTATGGTATTTATGAAATTCTAAAATCATTTCAGGAAGCCCAAAACGGGCATATTAATGTTGAATATGGGAGGACCAGCTACTTTAGAAGAAGTTGAACCCTTTTTGACTCGCCTTTTTACTGATAAAGATATTATTCCTCTACCTTATCAAAGGTTACAACTTATTTATTTAATTAAATTATGCCCTATTATTTGAATGTTGAATATGTTCTGAATGTTTTTTTTTTCTTTTTTGAAAATTCAAAGCTCTTTTTAATAGTAAAAAATATGTCACTAAAAATATTGCTCGCCACTACTTTTTATTTTTCTGTCAGTGTTTGAGTTACATGTCAGAAGTAAGACTTATCTTCTGAGACTAAATACCCACACAGCCAGGCCATTTGCTGTCTATTAGACAACTGATAATTGGGGAAGATAGCGGTGAATAAAGCAGGTTGGGTAGGACTTATTATTTGGCCTTTTCAAGTATGTTTTCACTAGTTTTACAACATGCGATTGAGCATTGCCATGCTGGAATATATTGTGTTCTGTCCCTGCTTGCATAGCAACTGCTTCCTATCATTTTCCCTTTTAGTGAGGTGACATACTCTGAATTTCAAGTACATAACATAGTACTTGTTATAGTAAAACTACAGCTGGATTAAGCCATATAAGGGGCCCCACACTGTAAAAATTCTGAGGCCCCCTTGTAAATTTCTTTCATAACCCTTCTATGCTCGCAACTGACCTCTAGGTTAATGTAACATGAGACAAGAAGAAGATATAGTGAGTAAATATGTGTTATAAGAGAAAACTGGTGTTTAAGAGATGAAATAATTAAAACTTTGTAAAATAACCCACAAGAAATGTACTTATCTTCAGTACACACTTTTTTGATGAAAAATGTTTACCCTTCATAAGCTGGAAAAAAATTCTATCAGCTACAAAAACAGTGCTCTCACTCTTATGCTTTTGTAGATAGAACTTCTTTTCAGCTCATGAAAGTGAATATTTGTCACTCATACTAAAGTTGTATATATTTTTACAAATTCCAGTAAGTTACATGCTAAGCAGCAATTATTTTTAGCAGGCAGCAGGGGCGTAGCCAAGGGGGGGGTTAGGGGGGTCATAACCCCCTCATGAGGAATTTTTTCCTATACAAAATGTATATTCTTCACTACATTGTCCACACACGTATACATATATTAGAGTTGTAGTAGTCGTAACCCCCCCCCCCCCCCATGAAAAATTTCTGGCTACGCCCCTGGCAGGCAGTCATTTAAAATACAGTGGAATCTTGATTTACCCAAAGGGTCCATCCCAAGACCTCTTGCATAAGTGAAAATTTCACATTATGAAATAGGGTATATATGTGACCTTTTGAAAAAATTGCACAATTATTTTAAGTACCTCACAAACTATTTTAAGCTATTCCCTAATTATAGTGTTACCATTTCCCATATAAAATAATGAATAAACAATGAAACAATGTATTAAAAAAAAGTGTTATTCAATGTAATACAGCACAGTATTGTGATTGCACAAATCTTATGATCAGTTGGGGAGAGACACATACTAAAATACAGTACTATTCGTACAGTATGCAGCAGTAATAAAGTGCATCACTTTAATAATAATAATTATTGTACTGTACTGTATCATAATAACTATGAAGTATGACAAGTACTGTGAAAATTATAACTGTTCTGTAATGTACCAAATAATATTCTACCCTGTGCTTCTGCTGGCTCTTCTTACTATTGGCGAAAAATCTCATGTTGTGGGCAAGGAACTTCTTTCAGATATGTTACTTGCGAAAAACTCACATAAAATCTAATTCACCTGAGACAAATCCACTCTATACTGTGCATATGTGTTCAAAATGTTGTACAAGTTTTTCATTGTGTATTTAAAAAAAATGAAGTCAGTAATTTTTTTAAATTTGATTTCCCTTGTCCCCCTTTTCTATTTTCTTTAAAGATTTTTATTTTTATTTTCTGAAATCTTGAATTATTATTATTTTATGGTCTTTCATCCCCCTCTTCTTTAAATAAAATTTATTAGAGAAATTAGTGATTATGGATCAGATACAAGATTCTATGATTATATTGCATCTCAAGTTATTGAAACTAATATTATTTGTGTCCAACAGTAAACTTGGGCCTATAATTGCTAGAAGAAGATCACCAAGTATAAGAGAAAAATATGCTGAAATTGGTGGTGGATCACCTATATTGAAGTGGACAAATAAACAGGGGAAAATGATGTGTGATTTGTTAGACAAAATAAGCTCTGAATCAGGTGAATGCTGTTATCATAAGATATAAATTCTTACATTTCTTTGTTAGTTGTACCTTATAGTTTTATAATGTCTTCTAGTGTGAAGGAAAGCTTATTTCAGTGTTGATATTTCTTTTTAAATATTTAAATTCAATATTTTGATTTAAATCACCTAATTAAGAAAAAAAGAAAACTACAATTACATACACATGAGACTGTGGTAGTCCAGTAGTTAAAACCAGCTTAATTTCAGTGTTGACATTTCTTTTTAAATACTTAAATTCAATATTTTGATTTAAATCACATAATTTTTTTTAAAAACTACAACTACATCTACTGTGTATATGCATGTTAAGTCTGTGCTTCTGAAAGTCTTCTTGGCAGTCCCTATCAGTTCCTGAGGGTTGCCAATATTCAGAAGTTCCCCTTCTGATAAAGATCCAAATTATGGGGAGAAACTCCAGGAAAGATGTATGTAGCTTTATATAACACATTTAGTGACGTGAGTTGACCTCTTCTGACAATCAATCAATCAACACACACACACATATATATAAATAATACCAGTTATTAAACCTCATTTTATATAAAGGATGTATAATTAAAAATAATTTTAATTTCTTTGTGCAACTGTTTAAAAATATATTTGCAAACTAAAGTTAAATTTATGTTCTTGTAAAATATATTAGAATCTTTTATTAAAGAAAAAAAAAAATTCTTACCCAACTGAAAAATATAATATCCCTGTCTAGAGAAATATTAATGGATCCCTGCCAAGGATATTACTTATCCCCTGCTGGACAAATGTTAAACTAATCTTGCTCACTACAAGTTCAACAGTACCTAATGATTTTAAGTACTGAGAATAAAAGTTCTTCTTTTGTTCTCTAGACAAAGGAGCAAGTTACAAACATTCCTTTGAAATAGATATACACATGCTTGATGCCACTTCTCATTCTATAACTGGGGTCAGTTTCAAAGGAAGACTGTGAAATGAAGGAACACACACTGCTCTGCCACGAGCCAAGTTTGAGGGTAGATATAGAATCGACATAAGCAGGAATATATGTACATAGAAAATTGGGGGTCGACTTTTGTTTGAATTTAAGTCACTTCCCAAACATGTTGGCCACTGCATTTGTCATGTAATACGTAATATATATTATGTGAGTGGAGCCTTTACACCTTACCAACTTTTTTCTTTTTTTTTCCCCTTTCTTTTCAAATGTCCCCTCCTGGAGATTGTTTTTTTTCAAATGCCCCACTGGAGAAAATGTTCAATTCGCACCCTGGATGTATGGTTTTCTCTGCTTTGTTTGTCTCCTTAGGTGCATCACTATGCAACTTCCGTTTTTGAAGGCAGAAGTGCAGAAAATGTTCAAAGCTGAATATTTCCTTAGAACACATTTTTTCCCCCCCCCAAAAATTTCCTCCAAAACTCATTCTAGTTTAACCGACTATCAGTATTGCTATACTTAGAATAGACTATTAGAGCTATAAAAAATCTTAATACTGAATGAAAAATTACTTTAAAAAAATGTTTTTTAAATCAAGCTTTTATTCAACAATAGAGTAAAGGAATAAAAAAAAAGTTGGGAATTTTTTCAAGCTCAAATACTTATTGCAACACACAAATCCAGCCCAGTTGATCAATCATTGGAGAAGGTTAGGAGCATATCCAGAGGGGGGGGGGGTCTGAGGAGGTTGCACCATTCCTGAAATGGGACCCTTTACTTAGCTTACAATTTTATATTTAGCTTACAAATGAAACTTAGCTTACAATATGATACACAGCTCCTCCCAGTAGTGTAGCCAGGATTTTATTTAGGGGGAGGGGCACTGGGTATGAAATTGTAAACTAAAGCTCAATTGTAAGCTAAATATAAAAGTGTAAGCTTACTAAAGGGTCCCATTTGGGGGGGGGGGTGCAGACCCCTCAGACCCCCCCCCTGGCTACACCCCTGTCCCCCTCGAAATAAAATCCTGATTATGCTACTGACAGAGGTACATATAAAATTCATCAAAGTTACCTTTTCTTTAATGTAAAATAATATATAGTTTTTAACAGACATTAAAGCCCAATAAAAACACATTTTTTCCAATATTGTTTTCAGTAAGGGTCGAAAAAACATTGAGAACCTAGTGGCACAGCTCTAATTTTGGGAAAAGGGAATGGGATTTAGCCTTAAGAGGAACTGTCATTTTTAGCAGGTTAGCTACTTTTAAAAACAGCAGTATCTTTACAAAAAAATATCTTTCCCCTTTTCCCCTTATGTATACGTTTCAGGCAAAAATTCCCCAGCTCTTCAGAATTTCCCTCAAACTTTATTCGCGCATTTGGATAGTTTCTGCATCCCAGGTTGAAGGAAGGTGGTCCTTGGGCATTAATTTACACTAACTGAAGTTTGAGATACAGAGGTTTTGAAAGAAATTTCTTCGAGATGAACACTGAAAACACATTGAATTTATGTTGTAAATTCACAGAATTTCAGAACTGGTTTGAGTCAACAAGTTTGACTGTATATTATTATTGTAACTATAGCCTTTTATTGCTAATGTGTGTATTAACATAATGGCATGTATTTTTAAACTGTGTTGGTCAGAGAATTTTATTTTGTGGTCAGGAAGTAGAACTGATTAAAAAATTTTTGTGGTAAACATATTGAATATTTACTATTTTGTAAAGAATGTAAGAAAAAAATTATCTTTTTTTTAGCTCCTCATAAACATTATGTAGGATTTCGCTATGCCGATCCCCTAACAGAAGATACACTTATTGAAATGGAGAGGTAAATGCTATTGGATTGTGTATGTAATTGTCTTGTGATTTTATGTTTATATGGATTAAAAAGCTGAGTAAATTGAGTTTTTGAACTATGTTGTAAAGTTTGTTTAAAAGATTATTCTTTCATAGTTAACTTGTAAAATTATTATCACCATCCTCCGGAGAGATATATTTCGGTTGCACACTCCACAACCATCATCAGTCTGTCCTTTTCGTGGGAATGATGTTACTTCCCGCCTCCTCTTCTTTCGCGGTGTTCTTTTTGCGCATGATGTCATTCCAAGTCTCGTCCACCATAGCGTGCGTCATGTCGTTGATGCTGCCCTCTGTTGATAATATTTCTAACGATTCTCGTAAATAGGCATATGTGTGGTTGTTGAAATTGGCTATTTTTCGTATTGCTTGGAAATCTATTGTGATAGGGGTGTTTAGTGCGAGGCGGGATAAGGCTGTAGATTCTCTATTGAATTTAATGTCGTTAATGTGTTCGGTTTGACGATCTTTAATTTTTCTTTTAGTGACCCCCAATGTAGCAGCCGGCTATTTTGTTTTCGTTATTTTTTATGTTAATTTTATAAATACCTGCAGTGTCCGTGGGTTTTATTTGGTCTTTTTCGGATCTGATACGTTGAAAAATGTTTTGATTTGGTTTTATTGGGATCCTGATATTTTTCTTAAGAGCTGAGTGTGATATTTTATTAGCAGCTCCCCTGCAAAAAGATTTATGTTAATTTTATAAATACCTGCGGTGTCCGTGGGTTTTATTTGGTCTTTTTCAGATATGATACGTTGAAAAATGTTTTGATTTGGTTTTATTGGGATCCTGATATTTTTCTTAAGAGCTGAGTGTGATATTTTATTAGCAGCTCCCCTGCAAAAAGAGCTGATATTTTATTAGCTACTGTCCCTTTTTGCAGGGGAGCTGCTAATAAAATATCACACTCAGCTCTTAAGAAAAATATCAGGATCCCAATAAAACCAAATCAAAACATTTTTCAACGTATCAGATCCGAAAAAGACCAAATAAAACCCACGGACACCGCAGGTATTTATAAAATTAACATAAAAAATAACGAAAACAAAATAGCCGGCTGCTCCATTGGGGTCACTAAAAGAAAAATTAAAGATCGTCAAACCGAACACATTAACGACATTAAATTCAATAGAGAATCTACAGCCTTATCCCGCCTCGCACTAAACACCCCTATCACAATAGATTTCCAAGCAATACGAAAAATAGCCAATTTCAACAACCACACATATGCCTATTTACGAGAATCGTTAGAAATATTATCAACAGAGGGCAGCATCAACGACATGACGCACGCTATGGTGGACGAGACCTGGAATGACATCATGCGCAAAAAGAACGGCGTGAAAGAAGAGGAGGTGGGAAGTAACATCATTCCCACGAAAAGGACAGACTGATGATGGTTGTGGAGTGTGCAACCGAAATATCTCTCCGGAGGATGGTGGTAATAATTTTTACAAGTTAACTATGGGAATCCCCCCGTATTACATTTTAACCTTTTAATAGATTATTCTTTCTTAAACATATCACCACATTCAAAATTTCCTAGTGTCAAGTCTAATTGTACAATGCATGCTCTTAAATTTTTTGCATTTTAAGTATTTTTCTCATGCTGCCACTACAATTTTTTTCATTGCACAGACCTGCATTTTTTACATAATGTGAAAAGACTTGTCAAAATGCTAAAATGAAATGAAAGGGTTTTTACTTTTTTGTGAAAGCATTGAAAGAAAATTAGGAACTGAAATTGAAGAGAAACAGCGATAAAAGTAAAAACTTCCAATTATGGTATGGTTATAGAATGGCTGTGGGGATAATCTTTTATTTTCAGTATTGAATTCAAATATATATAACATATACGTCTATGATTTTCAAGACCACTGTAAAAACACTAGAGGGAAAAGGAGATCAGACACTACCTCCCACAGAAAAAAATGGAATTATCCCTTTAGCATTTTGCTAAAGCTTTTTTTCATTACTTTAGTTTTTTGCTAAAGAATTTTTGAGCTTAGCTTAAACCCGGTACAGACATTTAGCTGTATCACATCTTTAGCAACTGTATCATCATTTAAGACCATCTGTCTCATTTTTTTACTGTTTCATACAAGCATCTTTTAGCATTGTTGCATAAACACAATCACAGTTTTTCTGCTGTTATATGAAATCATCTTACTTGACCCTGTGTTATAGGTGTTCTGCTTTAGATCAACAGAAAATAATATATAAAATTATCTTTAATGTGCATCTTCTCTTTGTTTAGTTAGATGAATTGATTCATTTTTAATCATTAGGTCCAGATAAAAAGCTAAATTATAGATTTCAAAACATCATATGTCTGGTAGGTTTATTAACGGTGTAGTTCGAAAAAACCATGTTATTTTGGTATGTAAATACAAATAAACTAATTATGTCGTGCACTTTAAAATTTTTAGGATGTCTCTTCACAAGGTTCATTATACACTGCAATAAGTGATAAACTTGTATCAGTTGCAAAACTTTCAGAAAAATTTCTTAAAAATAAAAAATTTCGTAGGACGTATCACTTTTCGAAAATTTTTGCTGTGCAATTCCATGTTACAGCTTTTTTTGCTGAAAGTTTTACAAAAGGTACCGTTGTTTCATTTATTATGGTGGATAATTCAGCTTATAAAGAATTATCCTGAATTTTTTTGAGTCCCTGGGAAAAATAGTTTTTTTTAAATTTGTGTACCTAGACCTTTAAGGAGATTTTTTTTTCGAACTACACCCTTAAGATGCTGTATAGAAAGACTTATAGAAATTGTGATAGTTGAAAAATCTTTTAAATCTTGTACAAGACTGTTGAAATAGTCCTATTTTTTTTTTTTTTTTTTTGAAAATGACAATTAGTAACTTTTGACTTATCATTTCTCATAGAAGCAAGAATGACCCCCCATCTCCCCTCGATCATTGCAAAATTGGTCAAATCCAGTTGAGCATTACCATATTTTTAATAGGCATTTATTTCATTCTTATTCATGCTACTCCTGCACACCTGGAAGTTATCCATCGCCAAGGAACTATCAGATGCCAATTGCAATTTTTGAAATCAGGAAGTACACTAACTTGTATAACTGTCACTTTGTTAAAATAAGCTGCATTTTATTTTCATTCATAAAACCAGATAAAATATGAGATTCAATATATTAAAAAGTATTCATATTTATGAAAATAGCATTGTAATATTTATGAATTGTTCATATTGGAATAAGGGAAAGTTTAAAACATGTATATGCTAAATCTATACCAAGCAAGGTCATTGAAAACTCATTAAGGCTCTGCAAAGCTCTTGAAAAGTTCTTGAATTTGCTTAGGAAAAATTAATGGCAACTTTGCTATGCATTTTATACATGTTACCTTAATTTCATGTGAGAATAACTCATAGTTTATAATCATCTATTTTGTTTTTAATATGATATCTATCTATCTTATCTATCTATATATATATATATATATATACAGTCAACTCCCTCTAATCTGCAAAAGTTTTGCCCAAAGGTTGTGTAGATTATGGGATTTTGCAGATCATAGGTCATTGTTTACATTTTCTTTTGCAGATTTAGAGCGAGTTGATTAATTTAGCCATGCATAGAGAATAAAAAGAAAGGATGATATTTGGTAAATTTTTAAGATCAAGTATTCTATCAGTAGTAACTCAACTTATCAATAAGTAAATAATTTAAGCATACTCAAATAGCAATAAAATATATTTATTTTCAGATTTCAAGTGCAGAAATGAAAATTCATAATTGTTTTCTAAATTTTTTAAACATTGATGTAATAGTGGCTTGTTTTAAATTTTTACATTTTTTCCCTGAAACTTTAGCTTGCAAATAATTGTGTAAAAATGCAATTTCTTGTTCAGAAATAAAAGTTTATTTTGCAAGAAAACTAGTGTAATTCTCTCCAATTTTAAACCCTTCATCGAGAGACATTTTTTTTTTTCTGGATTGATTCTGTGTCAGAATCCCTATTGCGATAGAATGCGATAGCAGCATGCAAAAGGAAAATGAACATATGCAAAGTTGAGTTGAGCTAATCCTAAAAAACTATAACTTGTGAGAATTGCCAGATAATAGAGCATTTCGATGAGCCTAGCAATCAGGTGACTTTCCTCCTGCTTGACAAGCTAAATACTCTTGTAATGTATTTCAATGGGAGAAACCAGATTTTTAATGTCCAATTATGGTATTAAATTTGGCATTACATTTATATAGTTTTGCTCTTTTAGCATTGTTATTTATTATTTTTGTGCATTCATGCCTGTATTTTTTATTATTATCATTTGAAAGTTATATGAGAATCGCCAAACACATTAAAATTCTATTTTTTCAAAATTGATTTTTCTGTTTACATTGGAAAATCAATTGCAGATTAGAGGCATTTGTGGATTATAGGTCTGTGTATTAAAGAAAGTTGACTCTCTCTCTCTATATATATATATGCATATATACATACATACACACACACACATTACACACTATATGCCAGAATAAATTTAATCAGTTTTTAGTGTGATTTTACTCTGTATAGCATCATGTAACCTTTTTCGTTAGATTAAAAAAAAAAAAAAAGATATTGCATGGTTGTTGTCATTAGGCCAAACATATTATTTTATGAATTTATATCATAGCTTTTGTTGGTCTTCCATATATAATTTTTATAAAACTACTTTTAATTGTTCTAGGGATGGAATTGAACACGTCGTTGCATTTTCTCAATATCCACAGTATAGTTGCAGTACTTCTGGAAGTAGTGTAAATGCTTTATATCGTTATTATTCTAATTCAAACCTACCAGTGAAGCTGACATTCATTGACAGATGGCCTACTCACCCAAAACTCATAGAAGTAAGCACTGTCATTTTAATTGATTATCTATCAAACTTTTTAAAAAAAAAAAAAAAAAAAAAAAAAAACTATTCCAAATTATTGCTTGCTGTCATATATCTAAAATATTTTAAATATTTTATTGATATAGAATTTCAGTTAAAGTGTTAGTATTTATTTTTAAATGAATTATAATTAATTTTTTTCTGTGACTTTTATCAGGATTTCTCTTTCTGCACTATAGATGACTCAATCATGTTTATCATACTAGCACTCAAGTTCAGTGCTAACTTTTATATTTCAGAATTCTGGAACAGGTTAAAATCTAAAAAATCACACATTAGATAAATCTTAGTGCATCAAAAACTTTATATTTGGCATATTTTTCTGGTTTGTAATATAAAAATGTTGCAAATTCTTGCCAATCTAAGCATTAAAATTATGATTATGTTTTGCCTGAGCATGAGATATTTAAAAGAATTTGAGGATATTCTATTCACAAATTCTGTTTTCTGATATTTGGTTTTTAGTGAGGCATAAGTTTGTTTCTTCATTATTTTGCCTAATCTGAAATTTGATTTGTGCTATATTTCAAAGGTTTAAAGTACTTTTGTTGCATTTACCATTTCCAAACTAAGCAATCTTTAATATTTTAAGTTATAAACTTTTAAGTTTATTTTATTTTATAACTTTATTATAATTTATATTATAACTTGTTTTATCATTTATTTCTCATTTTATTATACTCTACTGTTGAGGTAGTATTCTAAAAAGATTTGATTACTAAAATTAATAACTTTTATGTTGTTAAGACTGACGTTCATAATCTACTAAGTTTATTATCTTTTATCTTGAACTTTTTTCAGTATTATCAATACAATCAGAATTGTAAAAGTGTACCAATGTTTATAAGAATTAATAATGTAATGTTATTGAAAACACAGGTTCCTTATTTATTTAATATATATGAAAGATAGTTAATCCTTTCATAATAAATAAAATAAGTTAAAGAGGCAATTGGAGCTGAGGTGTGGGGAAAGATGCTTTTTAGAACTTTCTAAACCTTTTAAAAAACTTAACAGCTTGTACAAATTCGTACTGTGGCTATGGATATAAAACAAATAATTTATTTTTTAGAATCTCAGATGCAGGAGTTATACTTGATATGTAGATCTGCAAATGTGGGTACTTAGTTTGTAAATCTGCACTTGTGGATACAGATCTTTATAGTTAACACATAATTCTTTGTAATATTTTATTTTAACCTTATAGTATTACATTTTTATTTGGCTAATTTAATTACAGCACTTTTCAAAAATATGTTTATCAACACTTTAAGTTTGAATTAAAATATTTTTCCTCTAACAAAAGAACCAACTTCCTAAGAATTAGTTGCAATCTAAAGGGCCTCATTAAATAAGGTGGATTATCGACCATTGCTAATATAACTGCATTATTTTAATGTTCTCTTCTGATTTAAAACAATGGAATCACATATTAAATGTTAGATATACTTTGTTTTCACTAATGACAATATTAATTATTCATTTTTGAGGAAATTCTTAGCATTTTTCAAATGCTGTAACCAGCATTTATTGTAAAAACTAATACACACTTCTCTGTTACAAATTCATATTTTTGGCAAATGCTAGTTATACACTTGCCTGAAGAATGTTATTTATTTATTTATTTTCAAATTCAGTTATTGTCTTTGCATTTATGTGGTTTACTATACATATTATGTATTGTACAAAAATTGTTTTAATTCTTCCTTAATGATATGTCTTACTTAAAAACTTGCCGTATTGCAAAAATGTTTTAAGACATGCTGATTTTATTAATAGAGTAAACAAAATTTTTTTGTGTCAAATGTCCTGATTTAACAAAATACTTGCAGTTTTGCTGCTGGATAATTTATTTTTTGTGATTGATAACTGTATAATAGTTTAGTAGTGTAAGGTTCAAGTTTTAATCATTTATAGTTATTTTTATTTGCTATTTTCTTTTATTTTAGGCTAGTTTGTCTTTCACTTTAAATACTATTTTAGTTTCAAAACCTTTTTATTTATAAGGGAAAATGGATAGAGTACATGGTATGTTATAATTACACTTTGCTATTTTTATGAAAATTCACATTTATGTTGGTATTAAAAGTTTAATAATTTTGTCTAATTACTTAATAAGCCAGTTAATTAGTCAACTAATTTGTTAAATTTTTATATGCTTTAACTCCTGTGATAACTTGTAATGTATTAATAATTTCAATATCTTCCAAGCCCATTGCAGTAACTAACCCTTTTACTACTGCAACGTGATAATCTATAATTTAAATCTAACTCATGAAAATATTATTTGTTCTTAAATATATGCTAAAACTCAAAGAAATATTAGTTTTAAAAAAATCTGGCTTGTGTTTTAAACATAAAGGTTGAATTAATATCAAGAAACAAGCATTTCTAGTAAATATTATATTCTTTTACAAATAAAATTAAATAACAATTTTCAATTAAATTTTTTTTTTGAAAAGCCATTTAAAGATCTGTTTAAAATCTGCTGAAAAAGAAATGAGTACACACCCTTTTTATTCAATGAAATGAATATGATCTTTATTTTCTTACTTAGCTCTTCAGATATGGGTATCTGGTATACTTTTATTTGTAGTAGTTGTTTACAAGATTATTATGAAGTATTAATTTTATTTTGATCTAACATGCATATATATATATAATATATATTACCTTAATTTTACATAATTAAATTTGCATTTTTGTTTCTTTACAGTGTTTTGCAGACCTTATCAGAAAAGAGCTAGAATTAATTCCTAGTGATGTTAGAAATGATGCTGTGATACTGTTTACTGCTCATGCACTACCTATGCTTGTATGTAACAACATTATTATTTCTATTCATTAATAGTGCTCTGGCAATTAGTTTCTCATGACAAACTTTTGATCCTCAATAAGATAATGATATAGAAAGAAATTAGATGAAGAGTATTTAAAAACATTAGTTTCCATACAATATTGTTTGATACTTTCCATTCTAATTATGTAAATATAAACATTTATTACAGCTTCTAAACATTGTGCTTTTGTGATATCATTCATACATCACTTTTAAAATGTGAGAAAAGGGACTGCCAATAAATTTCAGCTACCAAGCTCATTGCCTCTTGTAGAAGCCCACAGATATTTTAAGATTTTCAGCTTATTGTTAATTTGAATTTCTTTTCTTTCTGCTTACTGTATTGCATAAATCTTGTAATTTTTGCAATAAGAAAGAAATTCATATAATTTGTATGTGGCTGTCTTCTGTTCTTTTATATCAGAATTTTGTGAGCTTAAAATGACACAAGATTTCTGCTAGTATACTATACCCTGCTCTTAGTATACTAAGAATAACCATAATCCTTAAAACTTGCCAAAAAATCATTTACATCAGTTAGTTCATGTTCCAATCATTATAAATCTACATGCCAAAAACCTAAGCTATCTGATATTGCTTGGATTTATTTTTATTGTTGCCCCCAAATGTCTTTTATTACCCTTATTTATTTGTATCTTCATTATTATTTATGTCATAGAAAATTATATCTCTCTATTCTAAATAAAGTAATGGCCGCTAACGCCACCGCCGCCAATAGCTTGTTTGGCTATCTCCTGCTAAACCGTGGGGATTTGAGTTTAGACTAAGGTGTTCACTGATTCAGAAAATTCCGAGGAACCTGATAAGCTAAAATAATTAAATTTCAAAAATCGAATTATTTTAGAAGTTATTAATAAAAAACTGAAAAAATAAACAAAATGGTTGCTAGATTTGGCATAAAATCATTCATTCCTTTGCAACAAAGCAATTCCAAGTATGTAGAATTGCGTGAAATTCACAAACATGAAGTAGCATTACACCAATTTTTATGCCAAATTAAAAATATATGAAATAATTAACTCAAAGTTACCTTACAGAAAGTTGACAATTGTCAAATACTAAGTTTGCTTAGACAACAGGAGTTTAGAATCAGGGGCGTAGCCGGGGGGGGGGGGATATATCCCGATATCCCCCCCGAAATTTTTGAATTAGTGATGAAATTCCGTCTATTTATACACATATAAGTTCATATCCCCCCCCCCCCCCCGAAAAATTTTCCTGGCTATGTGCCTGTTTAGAATTAGCGACTATTCTGTTTTTTCAAAACAGAATAACTAGTTAGTTGTAACTGATTTTAAAAGTGCCATCTTAGCATTAGGTATGATCTGGCAAAATGGTACCTTTCCAAGCAGGGTGAATCTAAACCGCGAGTTCCAGAATGTTAGAACTCAGTATCTTAAAAATGGAAAATAATTAAAATGTAGATTATTTTAAAGCCGGTTCGATCCAGCAGGAGTATTTGCTACCAGTAGACATATTTGGTGGCGTTAACTATGCCATTATAACAGTTATAGTACACTTTGGATATTTTCCAGCGTGACGAGATGATATAATTCGTGGTGCTAAATACGCCAATCTGCAAAGGATTGTGTATATGAAAATATGGATAGCGGTTTCCGAGAACCTTACATGAGCAGTAATTATAGGTTGTGAGCATGTGTAAATCGCCAAATAATGAAAAGTCGCCATTGGTGGCAAGCTATCCTATCTGTTCCGTAGTTTTTATCAAAGAAAACATATGAAGTACTGTTTTCTTAGAGCGAATTATTAACTTACATATACGCAAGTCACCAAATTATGCAAAATTGCCATAATTGGCTAATATGCAACGTGTTTCATGGGTTTCACATAATTAAAAATAGTGCAAAGTTTAAATTTTTATGTTAGAAGGAACATGCAAGAACCAAGCAATGTGTAACTCGGTAACATTCTATCTGATCCATCTTTGGGTTTTGTTTGTTGAAATTATGCCTTTTTTACGAATAAACCTTATTAGAGGCCGAATGCCTCATACAAAAAACGAGCGTAGCGAGTCTAGGGGCCTTGGCCCCTAGTGCTCAAAGAAAAAAACCAAGGAATTTCTGGTGCAATATTGTATATTACAGATCATTATCTCTCAAAGTATTTTATACACTTAAACATTGTTTGACTTTAGCATATTTTTACTTCAAGTTGAATGATTATACAGGAATAGTTCTGTTAAGTGGTTTCTCTAAATTGCTGCACTAAATGAATTTGCTCTAAATGTAATATTATTTCTGTTTCAAAGATATAATAATTAGTTTATAAAATTTCATTAAAACAAAAAATATTTGTATACATTAATAAGGATGCACCGAATATTCGGTTGGTATTCAGTATATTGCCTATTCAGCAGACAAACCGAATATTTGGTTTGGCCAAATAATTTAATATTCAGCTACTGAATAGGAAAGAAATTCAGGAATGTTAATTCTGCGCCGAGCTGCTCCAAAACGCAAATCTTGTGCCGAACTGCACTTTTAGCCGATTTTTGCGCCGAGCTGCACCAAATACGTCATTTTGACTCTTTCTTAATTTTTTGCCACACTTGCAAACTTTGCTTTTCTTATCTGCATTTATTGTAAGTGTTGACTCTAGATTGATTTTGCAGGGCACAGCGCCCGTCGGCCCTTTTATCGTCTTTTTAGCGGTCGGCAGCCCTTTTATCGTCTTTTTAGCGCCCTGCGGCCCTATTTCTCTTCTTTCTGCGCCCTCCTGCTTTTACATTATTATTATTATTGGTCAGCAATCACCACTTTTTATTTCTTGCATACCATTTGCGGCCCATCACGAAAATACGTTAATTAAAACGGCTCCTTCACAGAAATACGATTGAGTACAATAACTCCATCATAGAAATAGCTTCGATTGAAAGCGGCCCTTTCACGAAACCGTCTATGAAATCGGATCTTTCCCACAAATGCCTTTTTCAAATATTCTATTCTTTCAGATAGAAATACTGTTACTGCCGTTATCATTGTCTTTGCATTTGCACGAGCCGAGTAACCCGAAAAAGGGCCTCTCTAGTATGTTTTGTTTTTGCTGACTCAATGAGAAGTCCGATCGGCCGGGCAGAACTACCTGGGCATTTCACTTAGGAGTTGGGGGAGGAAAGAAAATACGGTGGGAAAATCAAAATTTTCTTAAGTTATCTAAAAATTTGCAATTCCATCTGTCAATCCTGAAATATCGGTATCTACGTTTGATAAATAAGTAGTTGCGAATTATCAAACAATCATTATTCCAGAGTTCGTCGCCAGCTGTATATAGTTGTTGCTCTTTATGTTTTTAATAGTTTTCCACACTAGCAAGTTTTTTTTTTTTTTTTTAATTTCTCCCTAAACGATTTCCTCTTTTTCATGGCTTTCTTAGTACATATTATTCTTAATGTATAACAGCTATTTACTAACCATACATAATTAAGGATAATACAGAAAGTATGCCATAGAAAAACAACGTTTTGCGATTCAAAAATTTTGCGGGATTTGCTTCTTTGCTATGGCAAGCCTAGACAAGGGATATCTCCTAAGGGGGGTGCCTTGGTTGGATGACTTTTTAAAGAATTCTAACGCGTATTGACGTTACATTTGATGAAACCAACAAAAACTCCAGACCAACAGTCGCGCGGCCGCACTTCAACACTTCCGCCGTCTACTATGTTCAGTGGCTTTATCCACTCAAATCGATCTAAAAAACGTGCGATTTGCGACGTTTTGCGAATAAAGCAATTGAAAGACATTATACTTTTGCCAAAAAAAAATAGCATAATAATGATCTTTTGCTTTAGCAGTGTAGCGCTAGGGTTATTGGTGCCCGGTGCGGTCCTTCAGTTTGCCGCCCCATCATTCTAAGTTTCAGCATTCTGCCCCCATTTTGGTCCTTTAGTTTTCCACCATATTATTTTTAAGTGTCCTGCCGGCCACCATCTTTTTTTTTTTTTATCTTGCCACCCGGGCGCCCCATCCCCCCCCTCTTATTACGCCACAGTTTTAATTATATAAAATTAGAGTAACTGGAGAATTTAGTAAATCAGACTATTGACAAGATTTGGTATTCTAAATATTCATATTATATACTTTCTGGTTTTTTTTTTTTAAATTCTCAACATTTTAATGAATGAAGAAAAAATATTAAAAGCAAAAGATAACTAGTTCTGGGAAAGGATGTCTTAAGAAAGCAAACTGTGTCATTAGTTAACAGCTAGGTTATTCATAAAATAAACTGTCATCAATTTAAGCTTATTTTCAGTTTTTAAAAACTAAAAAAAAAAAAAAAAAAAAAAAAAAATCAAATAATTCTGGAAGGTTTTTTAATATATAATTTGTTTGAGTACTTCTGGCAAAAGGATGTTAATTATTTTAATTATTTTAAGCTGATTAAAAACATTTGATAGTTAAAATAAAATATTAATGCTTTTTTCATTTTCAAAAGATTAAAGCAAGGTTTAAGAAAGAAAATTTTTAAAGAGACCTTTTTAAGTATGTTACAAAAAAATTAAAAATAAAGCTTTATGAAAAATAAATTATTTAAAATATGTTAAACTGTATTCCATACCTTTGGACAATTCTGCGAGTTAAAAAAAATATTTATTTTATACCTGCTAAAAAAACTTACATGTAGTAATTATTACTTCCTTGTACGTAGTATAAGGAAGTAATGTGATCCCGAAAAATTTTGGGGGCCAAATTTCGACAAAAAAACCGATTTTGACTACCTCTAAATTTAATTTAAAAATTTTTTTCGATGCATCCTATCGTAGGCTAGCATGCACGATCATATTAATGCGTCTGCAACTCATTTTGACCAGCGGCGAGTTTGCTGTGGCCAGTTTTTCCATGCCGTCTGTACGTACGTACGTACGTACGTACGTATGTATGTAACTCGCATATCTCAAAAACTATTGGTCGTAGAATGTTGAGATTTGATATTTAGGATTGTTCTATGATCTAGTTGTGCACCTCCCCTTTTGGTGGCAATCGAATGGATAGTTTATGTACAGGACCGCCCAAAAGATTCGAAATACATTACGCTCTATGGGCCGAAATTCATTAAACTCGCCTAACTCAAAAGCTATTAGGCGTAGAATGTCGAAACTTCATATTTTGGATAGTTGTAACATCTAGTTGTGCACCTCTCCTTTTGGTTCCATTCGACTGGATAGTTTATCTACAGGACTGCCCAAAACATTCGAAATACATTACGCTCAATGGGCCGAAACTGATTAAACTCGCATATCTCAAAAACTATTAGGCGTAGAATGTTGAAACTTTATATTTAGGATTGCTGTAACATCTAGTTGTGCACCTCCCCTTTCGATTCCATTCGACTGGATAGTTTATCTACAGAACTGCCCAAAAGATTCGAAATACATTACACTCTATGGGTCGAAATTCATCAAAGCGTTTTTTAGAGGTATTGGGCTACTTCAAACAACTCAGAAGTGATGTATGCTGTAAAGAGTTAGAAAATGAATTTCTCCATTAAAAAAAGTGTCTTTATCATTTGTAGTTCTCCTACAGGAACACTCAAAAGATTTCCAATACATTACGGTCAATGGCAATTTTAGGGGCATTCATCCATTTCAAGCACAATGCCGTCCTACCACATAAGTTAGGTCATGGTCCGACCACGGTCACGTGCCTCCCTCAAGAACTATGCCAAAAGTCGCCAAGCTTGGCGACTTTTGGTGTACGTGTGTGCATATTTAACTCTCAAATCTCAAAAACTATTATGAAATTTCATATATAAGAATGTTGTAACATCTAGTTGTGCATCTCGATTTTTGGTTCTAATCTACTGGAGAGTTTATTTACAGGACCACCGAAAAGAATTTTAGTACTTTAATGTCTATGGACATCTTCAATATAATACACTGCTGGCCATCGTAAATGCAACACCCTGAAGGAAGCATGCAAATAATATGAAATTTACAACATGCATTAGCTGAGGTGAGATATGCAAATGATTAGAATTTCAGCGCAGACGCACATCAAGCGCGCCTGTGGCGCCACCTCAAAGCGCTATTTAAGGCTTGGAGATTTCGACGGTTTCAAGTACAGCAATTGTGTTTTTCTTGCTTTTTTTTCAAAAAAACGATAAATTATGCCTCGTAGGAAACAACGATCATCTTTTGATCAAGTATCCGAGTTTGACAGAGGAAGGATAGTGGCATACCGAGATTGTGGGTTATCTTTCAGGGAAATCGGTCGTCGTATTGGACGAAACCAAACAACTGTGATGCGGATATGTGATCGTTGGGTGCAGGAGGGTACGACGGACAGACGTGATCGACCGCATCGACCTCAGTGCACCACGTCACGTGATGACAGGCAGATTGTACGCATGGCAGTGACGGACCGCTCAGTCACATCACGAACCATATCACAGCAGATTCAGTCTGTAACGCATCATCCAGTGTCTGCGCGTACCATTCGACGTCGTTTACAGCAGAATGGTCTGTCCGCAAGACGTCCTTTGCTTTGTCTACCTCTGACGCGGAACCACAGACGTCTCCGCCGCCAATGGTGCGATGAAAGAAGGATGTGGACGACAGAATGGAATGAAATTCTCTTTACTGACGAGTCACGCTTCTGTATGCAACACCACGACGGTCGGATTCGAGTCTGGAGACACCGTGGAGAGAGGATGCTGAACAGCTGCATTATGCACCGTCACACTGGTCCTGCACCGGGTATTATGGTATGGGGCGGTATCGGATATCTCTCTCGCACTCCTCTAGTACGCATTGCCGGTACTTTAACCAGCCAGCGCTACATCTCCGAGGTGTTGGAGCCAGTTGTCCTTTCTTACCTTCAGGGCTTGCCAACAGCCATATTTCAGCAGGATAATGCACGGCCACAAGTGGCACGCATTGTCCAAGGGTTCTTCGTCAATCACCAGATTGAATTGCTTCCCTGGCCGGCGCGCTCTCCGGATCTTTCGCCGATAGAAAACATGTGGTCCATGGTTGCTCAACGACTGACCCAGAGTTCATCCCCAGCTGTCACACCAGATCAACTTTGGCAACGTGTGGAAGCTGCTTGGTCTGCTGTACCCCAAGAACACATTCAAAGTCTCTTTGAATCAATGCCGAGGCGTGTGGCAGCTGTGATCTCCAACAACGGCGGCTACTCTGGGTACTGATTTTGGCAGGAACCACGCTTCATAGAATGCTGTAAATTTAATCATTTGTTACTTGGTCAACATGTTATCTACACAATAAATTTTGTTGTGATATCTCTTGTTTTTCTTGGTGTTGCAATTTGGGTGGCCAGCAGTGTACAACTGTAGACAGTCATTGTTTGGTACATGCCCAAAAACTCGCCGTCTGTCCTCGACCTTGGCGAGTTTTGGCGAAATATCGCCAAATTTGGCGATAGTCAGTCATTTGGTCCATGCCCAAAGTATCGCCATTTGTCATCGTTCTTGGCGAGTTTTGGCGAAATATCGCCAACTTTGGCGATAATCCTTCATTGTTTGGTTCATGCTTAAAATCTCGCCAAATTTCGTCGACATTGACTAGTTTCGCCGAAATATCGCCAAATTTGGCCCAAAAATTATTTCGTATTTTGTATAACACTAAAACTTTAACCCGTAGATTTTTGAACTTTTGTATTTAGAACTATTGTAATATCTAACTGTTTTCCATATCTTTTTTGACAGCAATCGACTGAGAATTTATTTACAGGGTGACCCAAATGACTTTAAATACATTGAGGTGTATGGATGCATTCAATTCATTGAAAGTCTGTGGTCAATGACTACTTTGGCTATCCCCAAAATCTCGCAGACTATCTCAAGCTTGTCGGCTTTTGGTAAAATATCGCCAAATAAAGTGTCAGAAGAAAATATTTCAAATTGAACTCAGTTTGGCAATATCGAAATATTTGTCTAGAAATCGTTAAACCTTACTATTATTGATATTTTATCTCTTTCAAACAAATAAGTTTAGAGGAAGTGCGTCGAAAATATTTTTGATCTAATGGACGTGCAAGGAAGTCATGTGTTGGACACATCAGATTTTTTTTATTTATTAAGAATAGTGCTTTTTAAAAATCTTATATTCACTTTTCATGAATGAGCAAACATTAAATTAGAAGTGAAAGAGGAAGAACAAATACATTTCAGTGATTTGATATGGTGTTGTACATTCCAACCATTGGATGTAATACAAAATTTGCATGACTATGTCATTTATTCTAGCAATCTTCTATGTTCTGAATTCAATTTTCCCAATTTCTATAGTTATCAATTGATGGATGAGTTGAATTGTTTGATGCAATTACAAATAATGTCTAATAGTAATAAAGGTATATATCCAGTTAAAAATCTTTACTTGGTAATCATTCAATAATTATTGCGAACAAAAGAATTTAAATAAAATTATGATTTATATTATTAAATTTTATACATCCTGCACTGTGCAGAAATTTTATTATTTTTATTACATGCTAAACGCATCTATCCTAATCCACTTACACTGACAGTCCTTTTCTGTTTGAAAGTGTGTACCAATATAGGTGAAATATCATATATGAATGTGATCCAGTAATGTGGTCCAGTAGTGATAGTGTGATAAAATTGAGGAACAAAAATTAACAGCCCCTCTGCCTTCCCCTACTGCCTAACAAATCATGTCTGGCTAAAAATTTCTGAAACCTTCTTCAATAAATGTACTATTCTTATAAATAATAAACATCTACGTCACGTAATTTTGAGAAAAAAAGAATAAACAGAAAATTCAAAATTACTTAGATTAATACTTCTTTTTTTTTAAATCAAAATTCTAGTTATGTACAGATTTAATTCACATATTTATGTCATGTTTAGAGCAAAATATTATCAACAAATCATTTTTCCTATTTTGCTTACACTTACTTCTACAGGATATTTTCTCCAAAAGGAGGGGAGGGGGGGGGGGGAACTAAAGACAAACTGGAAAAAATCTAACTATGCATTGTAAGTCAAAACACATATTACAACTCTACATGTTAAATTTTCGGGGATCAGATAGTTTCAAACCAGTTTCTAGATATGTTATCTACCTGTACATTCTCGTGGAACCCCAAAGTGCCCTTTTTGAAATTTCCCCCCTGGTGGCCCTTTTTTCTAGAATCGACACAGTGAAATCTTGAATTTTATGCTCCAAAATCATGTTAATTCTGATCCCAAATCTTAGTTTTCCTCGCGGAAGCTAAATTTTTTGTGCTCCCAAGGTGCTTCCAAATGGAATTTTTCTGCTCCCGAGGTGCTCCCAAATGAAATTTTTTCTGCTCCCGGGTTGCTCCCAAATCGAATGTTGGAGTTAACATCCCTGCAAATTTAAATATTCAACAATCGGTAAACAAATACACATTTTTTATACAATATATGAAAGCTATAATAATGTACGATAGTACAAAATTAATTCTAATTGTTGCTTACTAATATCACATTCAAAGTAATTTTAATGTAAGAGAAAACTCTCAGATTGTTAAATTTAAATTTTGTTGCTTTTCAGTTTAAAAAAAAAAAATCTTATGTCACATTATGTAAACCTTACTATCACTAACTCATTTAAATGTAAAACAGTAACCAGAAGGAAAAAAAAAACTCAAAAATCATTTTTTTATTAAGTGTTCATGAATATGTAAAGTCAATTAACTATTAATTTCTTTTTAAATAAAATATGCATTTATATCATCATTTCACAAATATTTAAAAATGTGATTAATAATATATAAAAGAAACACTTCATATAAAATTTTGCAGTATTTTAATTTCTGAAATTTTATATTATGCGAAATATTAAGTATTGTTTAAAAACAAACTAATTATATTAATCATTATAATCAAAGTTCAATGCTGGTTTAATAAATTTCAACCAAATATTTGGTATTTTGACCAAATATTTATTTAAAATTTTAACCGAATATTCAGTATCCATTATTCAGCATAGTATGGCATTCGGTGCATCCCTATATATTAATGTAAAATTCATGAAAAATAATACAAAATTAAAAATTAAAATAATGAAACACTTTTATTGCTCATTGTATACAAAATGAAAAACACTTTTTAACTAGAAAATCAACCACAGTTAAAAATGTGTTAGACAATGTAACATTTATTTAATAAAGTAGTTATTTTTTTACTATATTTTAGCTTTAAAAATTCGATTTTTTATTTTGTTTTTCTTTTCCTCAAATACATGCACTTTCTCATAGGCTGTAAATAGAGGTGATCCTTATCCAGCTGAAGTTGCTGCTACTGTTTTAGGTGTAATGCAACAATTAAACTGGAGTCATGCCTATAGACTTGTCTGGCAATCTAAAGTAAATATGTTTTTATTATTATTATTATTATTCATTTTAAACAGTTCTTTTACAATATTTGTTGTTAATACTGTTTTTGTTTCTATAGTGTCATTTATTTAACATATACATTTTTATTAAGAAACTACTCTATGTATGCATGCATTATTATGAAATCTTTTTCATCTTATTGAATCACAATAGCTGAACAAAATTATATCAGTGTGAATCAATGTCAATGGTAAGGTGTAGGGATGGATGATTCCATCGACTCCCATGTTAAAATCTGTTTTAGGTATTTTTGTTCTTTTTACCACTTCGATTTTCATTCTGTTTTATTTTTTTGTACATACTGAAAAAAGTACCAAGTTTTAGATGACACAATCTTAAATGTATAAAACTTGTATAGTATTAATTATTTCAATTGTATATATTTGGCAAAGTACTACATCCAGTGAATGAATTTCATATATTATTGATGTATTAAATATTATATATGTTTCATATGTTTAAAATTGTGTCTTGAAATTTTAATACTTTTTCTACCAAAAAAAAAAAAAAAAAAAAAAAAAAAAAGAGAGAGAAAAGAAAAAAGGTTACAATTGATGCTGTGAGTAAGATAAAAAATTATCTAAAGTACATTTTAAGATGTTAGTTAATGAGATCATCCAAACTAGTGGTGTAGTCGTAAGAGAAGAAGTGGGGAGGGACACACCCATTTTTGATGAAGTTTAACCTAAGCTGTTTAATTAAATGTAATTATTCTTTGAATTACAAATAAACTAATTTAACTGTTAACTTCTTTATTAATTAAAGTTAACTAATTGTTAAATTATTATTTATTTTTTAATAGTGAAAACAAAGTGATTTGATCAACAGTGTATGTTACTTACTTTTTTATCTACATTTGTCAACAATCGAGTGTCAAAAAGACAGATTTTGTTTTGGATTTGTATGTGACTATTCGTTACCCCCATTTTTGTCACTTTTTTGGCCATTCAGGAAGGCATTTTTTGCAAAGAGCTCTTTCAGGAAGATTATAGTCTATTCTATTTTTAGTGATATGTTTTCACTACGAAAGTGTTTACAAAAGGGATTGTAAGTGATTCTTAAAGTCTATTCAAGAATTTCAAAAGTCCCCTTTTGATTTTTATGACAACATACTTGCTCTCACGAACAGAACCGAAATTTTAATTTCTTCAGACTGTTTTAAAAAAACTGTAGAAAATAACCCCTTCCTGAGAATAAAAAGTGTGGGATGTATGGTCTGAAATAAAAAAGTTGGGGATGGCATCCCCCCATGTTCCCCTTCGACTACCCCTCTCCAAACCTCTCCATTACTCTTAACAGTAAATTTAACTGCAATGAAGAATGTTTTATCTCAAAACTTTTAATATATAATATTAATGTGAAATAGATATTAGTCAACTTATGTGCTACCTATTAATGTGTGTATATTAATTTTCTAAGTAAATTTGCTTGTAAAATGTGTGTAGTATGAAAACCTTACATAAGATTAATACCTTGTTTTATATAACATTTGAATGATTAAAATGAAACTTCAAAAAGCCCTTACACAATTTTCACTGAACTGAATATCTGTCTGATTTGCTACAATTTAGATTATGGTGAAGAATTTTAGAACCCTGTTTTAAGGGATGACCAGGATCTGGCTGTTTAAAAAAAGAAAAGTGGTTCATTACGATTTGGAATTTCTGTTTTTGCATTTTGGCTTTTCCTAAAATTGTTTAGTTTAGTTTTAAAAGTTTTAATTTTGTGGAAATTTTAATTTATTTTCTTAAATTCCCTTAAATATTGCTATTATTCTTTTGAATAAACATTAGTAAGATATTTTGATTAAAACACTCTCTTAAAAAGGTTTATGATTTATTAAAAACATCCTTTTACTCATGATCTATAAAATTTAGAGACTAAACAAACATGATTATTATTTTGCGAAGTTGCCATATTGACTGTAATTTCATGAAGCATTCATATTATACTTCATTATAATTTTATGATTGATTGATTGATTTGATTTGGGAATACAGCCAGTTATCAACACGAGGGATCTAGACTGAGGAGGAGGAGCCCTCCGTGGAGGTCTTTCTAAGGTGTCCTAATCCATGTTTATATGAAGTTTCGGAGAAAACCACAAAAACTGTGAATGGCTAGGTTGATCTAGGTTTTAACCAGGCACTTTCTGTCTCCCATTTGAGAATGCTATGTGCTCGGCCACTGTTCGAGCATAAAATTTTATGAAGTTTGACTGTAAAATGGGAAAACAAATTTGATGAACTGAAGATGACTTTTTCTATTAAACATCTGAAAAAATTAAGACTATTGGTGATCCCCAGTAGGATTTTTACCAAGCATATTAAGTTGAATAAAAAAAAAAAAATGCATATTAAATTAGTTTCAGAACTTCCTACATTTTAATGGTCTAACTCTTTGATGTGTGTGTTTGAACTGTAATATTTTAATGCCACAAATCTTTTCAGAATCAAAGTTTTTTTTTTTTTCCTGTAAAAAAATATTCCCATGATTTATTTACAGGTAGGACCTTTGCAGTGGTTAAGTCCACAAACAGATGAAGCCATTAAAGGTTATGCATCTAAAGGCAAAACAGCAATAGTATTGGTTCCCATATCTTTTGTTAATGAACATATAGAAACTCTTCATGAATTAGATATTGAATATGGCAAAGAACTTGCTCATAAGGTAATATAAGAATACTATGTATAGAAAAAGTTCTTTTGATTTTAGATTTAAAATACTAAGCTATTTTGTGTGGAAAATAATTTTGAAAACCTTGTAAATTATAGTCAATTTCACTATTGTAAATTATTACTTATTCATTGGTAGGAATATTAAATTTAAATTGTGAATTCAATTTGGTTGGACAAACTGTGCAAGTGCAGAAAATATTAACTGTGGGCAGTCCTGGCCACACTAGAGGGATTTTAAAAATTTTAAACAGTAGTCTACTGCGAATGAGTGCCATAAATTCAGCTAAAATTTGAAATGATGTAAAAAGTTTCTGTTTCTCAAGTAAAAAAATCAAACCTGTTTGAAAATAAATGATAATAAACCAAGAATCATTTAGCTTTTGTACGATCATTATTCAATTTCTACTCGTGACTCATATTTTGAGTATATTAATTATATTTCATAATTTTGAAAATTTAGATTGGTGTTAACCATTTTAGAAGAGTACCTGCTCCAAATGATCATCCTTTATTTATTGAAGTAAGTTTGGAATTTTAGGTTTTTACCTTCTTTTAGTTTAAGATATGTGTAGAATAATATTGCATTGAAATTAATTAATTTGTCTTTATCATAAACTTTGTTGTTATTTGATTTTTATAAATTCAATTAACATTTCTTTTTATTAATTTTTACTAAGCTCCTTAAAAAAAAAAAAATTCAGTAAAAAGTAGTTTCATTTTGTGTCTATTAGTTTAAATTTTTAAATTATATATTTTTCTTAAAAGAAGAGTATTAGACATATTTTAATAAAATAATTTTTATGGAGTTTCAATTATTGTTATTTCTTTTTTAGTGTTTAGCGGATGTTGTGAAAACACATCTCATTAAGAAGGAAGTGTGCAATCCCCAGTTATTACTCAGATGTCCACTCTGTGTCAAAAAAACTTGTGCAGACACTAAAAGCTGGTTGTCTAGTTTATGAAAATTTCATAGCTTATGTTTTCTTAATCATAAAGTGATTCTGTAATTTTTATATGCTCATAGTGTTACACTGAATAAAACCTGCTTAGTAAGTTTTGAAAGGAACCAAATATTTAAAACTTCTAAAATAAGAAAATTTCATCAGTGTTAGATTTATTGATAAAAAGTGTTCAATAAAACTTAGACCATCTATTTCTTCGTATGACAGATAATTGATATAGTGTTATTGTTTTGATTCCTAAAAGGATTTTAAAAAAGCTTTGTCTGTGAACAGGAATTGCTGATGAAAATAAATAAAAAATTAAATAAATGGTAATAATTATGTCTTTGCAAGAAAAATAACTGTAGTTTATTTTTAAGAAAAAAGAAACAAGCTGAAAACATTCGTATTTTATAAATGAAACAAAACTGCCATGTTTTCCAAATTCAGCTGGATACTTGTTAACATCTTTTACTCTGTCAGCCCAATTTATAACGATTTTTTCTTAAGTTTTAAACTTTAACATCTAGTAAAAAGTTGAAAATTCAGTTGTTAAGATATTCAAAATTAATTGTGAGTTTTCTGTCAAAATCAGGAAACTTCAGAATTCTGAAGAAAGGAGTGAGTGGAAAAAGATAAGCTTCTTAAGTGGGAATATGTGTAATCAAAATCTTCTTTAGAGGGTCAATTAATTCTTTACAGAAATAGAATTGAATTGCGATAGGCAAATGAAACATTTGAAATTGGAAAACGTCTTAAGCAGATTTTACTGTATTTTATCATATTATTTTCATTAATTTCTCATTGAGACTTCATTCTTAAACTAATGTACTCTGCATTATTATTATTATTATTATTTGATATATAGTATAAAAAGGTGTTACTTTGTGAAAGATAAGTAGAATGTATTGTTAAATAGCCTTAATACAAGATATTGTTAATCTGATGCAAAAGAAATGTTCATTTGAAGGTTTAATTGAAATAGTGTAAAATTTGATTCTATGCTGTATAAACTTTACTGTATACTAGCAATCAAAAGAATTTTAAACATGAACATGAATATGTTGATAAGAGAAACTAATCTTTTAGAGAGAATTGTGCTAGAGAGATAAAGCTTCAAAACGTATTTATTATTTCGAAAAACTTGACAGATTACTGTAATTATATTCAATTTTATTTTGATGGAGCCAGACTGAAATTTTACACTCTTTCTTGAATCTACACTTTATTGAAACTACAAAATTTATGCTACTCAGGAGATTTTTGTATTTATTTTTGAAATGTATTCTACATAAACAAAGGTATTTTCAAATGTGAATCCAAAACTGAAATCACTTAACTTATAAATACTTTTAGGTATGCAAAAGTGCTGCTAGTTATTATTTAATCCCTTTCTGCATTATAGTCCATATGTGCAACATAATGAAAAATCACTGTGTATTCAGAGTCTTGAGTGTGCATTGTATTTTCTTTTCATGCTTATTGTATCAAATATAGTAGACCTCTAGTGATTTGGTATCTTTCCCTTTTTTTTTTTGGAGGGGGGAAGGTAAAATTTTGGAAACTAAAATTTATTTTATTTTATTTATTTTTAATTGCTCGCCAATATGGTCTAGTGTCTTTAAAAGCTAATGTACATGGGAGAAAAAATCATGCAGGAAGGAGCTGGTAATACTTTTGATTTTTAAGTTTATTGGTTGTTTCCTGTGATTGTTGACATTGATTGTTAAGTAACAGATTTTATTTGCTTTTTTACCCTTTGTTCCTTTTCACATAATTGAACAATTGTTAATTTGTAAGTTGTAACAAAGTTGGAATTTCACATTTCTTATCTTGTTTGTTTTGATAGAAAAATAGCAAAATATAAAGTAGACTGTTGTAAAAATATTTTTAGAAATTCTTATTGGACCATGAATGAATTTCTATTATATATTGTGATATCGAAACTGTTTTTATTATTTTATGAATGGATTATTTTGCTAATTTTAGTTATTAAAATGTTTCTATGTAAAGACTATACTATCAGTAAGGGTGTTTTATTTATTTTTTTCCACAAATTTAAAAAGAATATTCAGTCAACTCTGGTCATAATGAACCTCTGGGCACCATCAAATTTTGTCTACTGTATCCAGATTTCACTAAAACTGAAGTGCCCCCATGGTGTAAAGAGATACTGTATGTGAATCCGGATTAATTGTTTGCATTCAATATAACCAAAAGTTCACTATATCTGGAGTTGACTGTACTTTTATCTAATAGTTTTGCTAATTGATATGATAATTTCATCGCTTGTATGCTATGCTTCATGACACAAAAATATTTAGGGTTGGTGTTAGGCTGCCAACAATCTTTTTCATTAAAACACTGTTCAAAAAGTATTCCACAAAACCTGTCAAAAATAGAATCAACAGTGACTGAAACATTTTTCTGCTTAAAGTCTGTGCTCAGCCAATGCAATTGTATTTTGAACCTGGTAATAAGACCACAGGCTGGAAAATATTTTCATTAAATATTGTTTTCCACTTAGTAAAGGGTTTGCTTAACCTTTTCAACCCTGACCTAATTTTAGAACACATCTTTACATTACTCTATATTCTTTATTTTCAAAATTTTTTGCACCAAAACCTAGTGTCTTACTAATAATACATACAGGCATTGCAGAACGTTATCATTTTTGCTCTGTAGAAAATCTTCAACAAAGATAATGGACATGTCAGTCATGGGAAACCAAAAGTTAAATGCATCTTTTATTAGTGCTATGTTGCACATACAAAACTACTGCATATTGTGAGAAATATGAAGTATTTTCATGTTTTCACATACAAAGAAATTGTTTCTAAAGGTTTCATAAAAAATAACTGTAAAATGTATTTAATTTTTTATTCTCATTTTGTGTGTTCAATTATAGCCTTGTGTCCTATTATTAGAACATTTTAAATTAGTTTGGTAATGACAGTTATAATATTTATATTTACGATACTTACATAAGGTGGCGCATATCTAACCACTCATTGATTTTTTTATCTGCTCAATACAAAACTCAGGGCCAAAGGGGTTATTACTGTAGGATGCAAGTAATTTGTACAAAGCAGATAATTTAAAAGATAAATACAGTCAGACCCGCATTTAACGAGGAGCTCGGGACATGGAAAAATGCTCGTTAAATCTGGTCCTTCGCTAAATCCGAATTCAAGTTAATAAGTGCAAAAAATTTACACACATAAAGAAAGAAAAACAACTTACATGAATTGATGCTTGATATCTTTATTGAGAAGTGAAAAAATACTTATCCAAAGTTGATTGTTTGAGTTTACATAATCGTTTCTCATTTAATTTTCGACGTAAAACACTTAATGCATTAAATGTTGCACCATCTGTATTTTCCATTCCTTCAAAATACCGATCAAGATTCCGTAGTGACTCTGCAGCACAGGCATGTGTCAGTGTTTTAAACACAGTTTCTTCTTCCGAGTCGCTATCACTTTCTTTTACCAATTCCTTGTCTTTCATCACTTCTGCGATGATCTCCTCAGTGCATAGTATGCCCGACGTTATGACATTGTTATCAACATTACTGTATTCATCGATATTTAATACATCGTTAAACTGCTCAATGTTCTTTTGTTGCAACCAGACTGAGAGTGGCAAGTCATCTTCATTTTCAGAGTCACCATCACTTCTGTCAATCCATCCAGCTTTCTTGTAGCAGTTTTGGATACATGATTGCTTTACAGTTCCCCAAGCATCTGCCATCAGGTGTATAGCATCAAGAACAGAAATTTTAAGATCCTGGTCTTTTTCCATTCTTTCCAACATCATGAATATAAATTGTTTTCTATAATGGCATTTAAAGCTGCGGATAACACCTTGGTCGAGAGGCTGTAACACTGAGGTTGAGTTAGGTGGTAAAAACACAAGTTTTATGTTTGTTAAATTGCTGACATGCGTGTGAGAAGAACAATTGTCGACGATGAGTGCAATCTTTCTTTTCTGTTTTAGAAGTTCCTTATCCCACTCGTGCAAATAAAATGAAAATAATTCTGAAGTCATCCATGCTTTTTTATTCGATTTGTAAGTTACTGGTAGGCATTTTACACCTTTAAAGCATCTTGGATTTGCAGATTTACCGATGATAAAAAGTTTTTTCTTGTCTTACATTACACATTAACACAGTTAAGCGATTTTTAAGCAATTTACCGCCCACACATGTCTCACCTTTAAATTTCATCGTTTGAGAAGGGGTTACATTGTAAAAGACGCCGGCCTCGTCGGCATTATAGATGTTATCCTCAGCATAATTTTCACGTAAATCTTTCCATGTGGTATTCAGCCAGTCTGTCACATCCTTGTCGTTCATACCTGAGGCCTCACCGACTATTTTTCCTGCACAAATATTGTGACGTTGCTTGAAATGATGTAGCCACCCATTAGAACACAAAAAATCTGTGTAACCTAGCTCAGCTGCAAATTTTTCAGCTTAAATTTTAATGATGGGACCAGTTATCGGCAAACGAGAATTCCGTTGCTGAATAAATCATTTTCATAGAGCTTCATCCAAATCCTCTTTTTCGCGCTCTTTTAGCCTTTGGCAATCTGTTACATTCGCTTCATAGGCTTTCATTAAGGGCTCCTTGTTTTTCAAAAGAGTAGACACAGTTGAAGACGACAGTCCATATTGTTTATAAATTGCAACATTTTTTTCTCCGTTATCTAAGAGTTTTAAAATTTCAACTTTTTCTCTTACGGATAAGACCTTTCTTTTTGGCATTTTAAACAGCCAAATGAAAAACAAAGCACTCTCATGCAAAAGTACACACTGAAACCGATTTTTTCTTACACGTGGCAGACAACTCGCAGGATTCAGCAATTCTATTGGAAGTGCAAACCAGACCTACTTGGTTGCTTGCGTCGTAATGCTAGGCATGCACAGATAGAGCCGGACAGAGCACCCCTGCATTCACTGGCACCCGGAAACGCGAACAAAAGAAGCCCACTGGACAAGGAGGATTAACTTATGGGAGTGCCAAAAGGATTATCTATGTAGAGTGAACTGAAGAGTAAGGGGGGGGGGAGGGACTGGGCCGTTAGTTTGGTATTTAAAGCATTCCAAAACTAAGAAGGTACAGTAAATAAAGGGATTATCTTATCAGGTGTAGCTACTACTTAACACAGTGGAAATATTTGGGATACTGTTTGTTTTTATTTTTTTTGAAATATTTTTCATTATTTCTGCAATTTTTTCATACTTTCGTAATTGTTTCCCTCGTTAAATGCGGGGAAGTAGAAAAAAATGCTTGCTAAATGAGTATACTTAAATACCTTTTTTACATTATACCAACCAAACCACTCCATTTTCCTCACTAAATCCGGAATCTCGTTAAATGCGGGTCCAACTGTATTGATTGATTGTAAGATTAATCTGAATTTCATAAATCTTGATATCAACAGTGTAAGTGTAGAATGAAAAAAATGATTTCATTACAGAATATTTAGTTTCAAGATTTTCATTTTGAAGGAATCTAAGTATTTATTTAAAAAATATATATCAGTGTAAAAGTATGAACAACATTGTTTGCATATTTTAAGGAAACTTAAGCTTAGTTTTTCCTGTAAGACTAGGGGCCAAGGTTCCTAAACTCACTACGCTCGCTTTTTGTATGAGGTATTCAGCTCCTAATGAGGCTTATTAGTGAAAAAGGCATAATTTTAACAGACAAAACCCGAAGATTGGATCAGATAGATTGTTACCGAGCTACTAGAGATGGCCAATGATTCGATGAGTCGAATCAGTGATTCGAATCTTGGTACTGAGTGGCTCAGTCTTTAGACTCACTCTCTACTGATTCGAATCTCAAGCCCTCAAGGGAAATACATTCCAAGTGCGAAGGGAAGGAAAACTTATTTTCCCTTTGCCGTTCCCAGAGATTTTCCCTTACTCTTTCAACTCTTTACGACTCTGAGTCGATAGATGATTTGAAACAGTAAATGAGTGGGTGTGGGTGAGTTGGTCACTGAGTTGGTGCAGCAACGAATCTTTACTGATTCAGTGTTTCGCTCTGTTTCGGTGATTGTATACGATCGTTGAGATTCGTTAGTTTTTCGAATCTTCTATCGACTCAGAGTCGAAAGGAGCCGAAAAGAGTTGAAAGGATGTTTCATTTAATTGAAGTTTTTTTTTCGAATCTTTGGTGTTTCATTTCTTGGTTGGTGGTCGGATTTAAAGTTTTATCTGTCTGTGGGTGTGGAGTGGGTCGAACATCGTTTGCTTTTGGCGGGGGGGCATAGGCGTTACTTCCTAAGGGCAAGAGGGGTCAATCCCCCCCCCCCGGAAAAAAAATTAAGAAAATTCAAGTATCAGAGCTATTTATAATAATGATATTTTATGCAATCGCAAACATTTTGTCACCCCATCCAAATATTACATGCCAATTTACGCCAATGCTCGTGGAAGAGTGGGGGGGTGTCTCAAAGTTGTTTAAACCTTTTCCCTCGGGGGGACTCCCTCCTTCCAACTTGTCTGGCTGATTTAATATTTGTTTAAAATTTAATGAAACATCCCTTTTCTACTTTTAACTTCAATATATGTCCCCCTGCCCCCACCCTAAAAAAAAAACGGAACGTTAAGTTTACATGGTGGCAGGTTTTCATGTGAAGGGAAATAGAATGAAATAAAGTTAGGATTGTGCTTGTCACTTTTAATGAAGGATACAGGGGCGGTATTAAGCGCGCTCACAAAAGGACTTTGTAGTAAGCAAAATAACATTTCGCTTTATTGCTGCAGATTTCGTTTAAGATATTTTTTTACCTTGTTTTTCGTTTAAGGGGAATGATTTTATTTTCTTTCGTAATTCAGAGGAATACAAAATAGGGTCTAAAGCAGTGGCGTAGTTAGTGTTATTGACAGTGGCGTAGCCAGGATTTTATTTCGGGGTGGACTGGGTATCAAATTTAAAGATAAAGCTCAATTGTAAGCTAAGTAAAGGGTCCCATTTTTTTTGAAGGGGGGGGGGAGCAGCCCCTCAGTAGGACTGGGCCAAAAATCGATATATATCGACATATCGGTTTTATTTCAACATCAAATATCCGATATTCCCATTTTCATTTCAGTGAAATCTCGAATTCGATAAAGGTCAAAAATACAGGTCGGTCAGGGGCGTAGCCAGAAATTTTTCATGGGGGGGGGGTGTTATGACTACTGCAACTCATATATATGTATACGTGTGTGTGATAATGTAGTGAAGAATATACATTTTGTATGGCAAAAAATTCCTCATGGGGGGGGGGTTATGACCCCCCTAACCTCCCCTTGGCTACACCTCTGAAGCCGGTGATAAGAAAATCCTGAGATCAATATACCAGCTTGTGATGCTTTTGCTACTGCTTTCTCTCCGTTGATGACGATGTCGGATCGCGGAAAAAACAGCTCCATGGTTTATTAGTCTAATTACCATAATTAATTAACGTATATCTCGGAAACTATCCATCGGAGCGCGTTTTTATTGATTCTCGACCCCCCCTAGATGTGCACCTCCATCGATACATAAAATTTCGAATACTTTGACACCAAACTTAACCTTGTAATCTTACAGGCCCAGGGGGTCATACGAAGCTCCCCTGTATTTTCATTTCGGGCAGTTTAAACACTAGTTTTACTTGAACCGCCCTACGACGGCATCTCCAAAGCCTACAAACCGTCCCAGAGCAAAAGGAGAGAGAGATACTAGCTGCCCGAGAACTCAGCGGAGAAGAAACCCGGTGAATGGGTGAAGGGTGTTTAAATAGTACGGCTTTCGGCGCAGAGAGAGGGAAAATTTCTTTAGTTGTTTTATTGATTCAAGATTCGAATCAGTAAAATGAGTCGAACCGCCCATCTCTACGAGCTACACATTGCTTGGTTATTGTATGTTCCTTGCCACACAAAATTTTAAACTTCACATTATTTTTAATTATATAAAACCTACGGAGCACCTTGTGTATTTGCCACTTCTGGCAATTTTTCATAATTTGGTGATTTGCGTATATGTATAGTTAGTAATTAGTTCTAAGAAAACAGCACTTTGTATGTTTCCTTTGATAAAAGCTACGGAAGAGCTAGCATAGCTTGCCGGCAATGGCGACTTGGTACTTATGTATTATCCCGGCGGTCATTCCCGTCAAACTATTTTTTCGTCTAATGGGTTGTCAATCCTATTCAAGACTATTATTAATTTCATGTGCCCGGCATTTATTTTTGCAAAAAATAACTTGTCTTGGCAGACTGCCAGGATAATACATAATTACTGGCAACTTTTCATTATTTGGCAATTTACACATGCTCATAAACGCATTTGGCGATTTATACATGCTGATAATTACTGCTCTTGTTAGGTTACCAGGAAAACCATTATTCATATATGTAATCCTTTGCAGATTGGCATATTTAGCATCACGAAATATATCATCTCGCTGCGCTAGCAAATATCCAAGTTGTACTATAACTTGTATATAGTTAATGTCACCAAATATTTCTACTGGTAGCAAATACCCAAGCTAAACCTAACCGGCTTTACCATAATCTGCATTTTAATTATTTTACATTTTCAAGATACTGGGTACTAACATTTGGAACACGCGGTTTAGATTCACCCTCCTTGCAGAGATATATTTTTGCCAGATTGTACCTGATGTCAAAATGGCGCTTTTTAAATCAGTTGCAAGTAGTTATTCATTTTGAAAAAACGAATAATCGATAATTCTGAACTCCTGTTATCTATCAGAACTTATTTGAAAATCATCAACCTTGTGTAACACACTTTGACTTACATATATTTTTACAATTTTCTTTTAATTTGACGTAAAATTGGTGTATTTCTACTTCATACTTGTCAATTTCACATGATTCTACATGCTTGAAATTGCTTTCTTGCAAAGCGTGAATGATTTTATGCTGGCGAAAATTGCCAAATCTGGCAACCACTAAGCTTATTTTTTCAGTTTTTTATTAATATCTTCTAAAATAATCCAAATTTTGAAATTTAAGTCAGTTTATCAGATTCCTCGGAATTTTCCAAATTCCTGGACACCTTAGTCAAAACCCAAATCCCCACGGTTTAGGAGGAGATGGCTGAACAAGCTCTTGACAGCAGCGGTGGCAGCGTATGTTACTTTTTTTTAGAATAGAGAGAAACATACAAATTTATTAATATTGTTTTTGTATTATAATTTTTTCTCATGCATTTTGTACCTGCAGATATTTAAGGGTATGTTCAGATGTTTTATTTAGTTTAACTATGAAGATTACAAAGACAATAATTACCATTAGAAAATTTAGTTCTTCATTTTTACTTCCCTGTATGTATGGAGTATAAGGAAGTAATGTGATCCCGAAAAATTTTGGGGTCCAGATTTTGGCAAAAAAACTGATTTTGACTAATTTTAAATTTACTTTTAAGAATTTTTGCGATGCATCTCATCATACGCTACCATGCACGTTCATATAAATGCATGTGCAACCCATCTCGACAGACCGTTAGTCTATTTTGACAGGTTTTTCCATGCCATCTGTATGTACACATGTACAAACGTAATGCATAAACACATATGTATGTACAGACATACAAAATGTGTACAGCAAAAGTCACCAAGCTTTCTGACTTTTGCTGTACACGTGTTATGTATTTCACTCTCATATCTCAAAAACTATTAGTTGTTGAATGTTGAAATTTCATTAATTTTGTTTAACACCTAGTTGTGCATCTCGATTTTTGGTTCCAATCTACTGGAGAGTTTATTTACAGGACCACCCAAAAGAATTTCAATACATTAATGTCTGGACATCTTCAATATAATACAACTGTAGACAGTCATTGTTTGGTACATGCCCAAAATTTCTCCGTCTGTCTTCGACCTTGGCGAGTTTTGCCGAAATATCGCCAAATTTGGCAAGTCAGTCATTTGGACCATGCCCAAAATATCGCCATTTCTCATCGTCCTTAGCGAGTTTTGGCGAAATATCACTAAATTTGCGAATAGTCAGTCATTGTTGCTCCATTCCCAAAATCTCGCCATTTGTCGTCGAGATTGGCGCGTTTACCGAAATATCCGCAAATTTCGTGCCAAAAATAATTTCGCATTTCGCATAAATCTAAAACTTTTAACCGCAGAATGTTGAAATTTTGTATTTAGAACTATTGAAACATCTAACTGTGAAGCACTTTTTTTATTGCAGTCGATTGGGTAATTTATTTATAGGGTCTCCCAAATGACTGTAAATAGAGCTTGTCCAAATTAAACTTCCCCAACTCAGAGGCCTGTGCAGGATGTTGTATGGGTCATAATGTGATGAAATTTTGAAAACAGACACTTCAGATCACGCGCTCCTGATTTATTAAAAAAAAATTATTAGTGCAAGAAATTGCCGATAGATGGCGCTGTAACACTTGTAATTTGCATATTGCAATAACGTGATTAGGAGAAATAAAGCTTCTGCGCAACGTATCCAAAAGACGAGCCCTACAAATGTAGAAAGACAGGCACTGCACAGGCAGTTGTTTCCAGCTCGCTGATGCACAATGGCGACTTTGAAAGACAAAACTCTGTTAGTGAAACTGTTTTCTACCAGAATGACGAGAACTCCTGTGCTGCGAAGAGCATTCCGTCGGCTGAAGAACTTACGCCGAGGACCAACGATACGGGGCCGTCGTTATTAGCAACCGGGCCTGCTTGTTCGTTGCCACCGGAAGAAATGAGTGAAACATTGAGGCCTAATATTTACATTTGCGCTGTTCGATTGTATGCGATTTGGGATTATAAACGTTAATTTATTTTATAATTAAAAAACAATTTTGTTATAGTTTTGTCATAATGATTTAATGACAAGGTGTTTTAGATGTAGGTAATAATTTTTTGAAGATTGCGCGATCAACGAATTCAATCATAGAATTCGAACTTTAAGTTTTGAATGTAAAGGTAAGTGCACTTGTATAACTTATTTAGAAATTCTACAAATTTATAGGATATGAAGCATGTTTTGTGAATTAATATTCATGTGTTATTTATAAATTATTTTAATCTGGAATCGTTTAACTTGGGTAGTTTATTATTCTAGTAAATAAGTGTGCGTTGTAATACTAGTTAGACATTCTTATGTGTTTAATAGGCTTTTCACACTTGCGTTGTTCGCGCCGGTTTGACGACGCTCGCGCCAGTTGGGTCTTTCGCTCGCGCCAGTTGTGTTCACACTTGAAACGGTTTGTCCTGGGTTACTAGATTTTAGTGGGTTGCTCGATTTGGCTTGCTATCTCTTTTGGCTGATAAGAAAGATATTATTAAATAATTCACTTCAGTTCAAGAACACTTTGCATATTTATCTTAATAGAAATCAAATTTTTAAGAATATAAAAAACATAATAAAAAATTTCGCTTATTTAATTTTTTGTTTCATGAATGGTTTCTAATTATTTTAATTGTGAAAAAAATATTTTTAGAATCAGATAAAAGTATTTGTAATTTCAGACCATGTTCAGATTGCTTGACTCTTGAGGTGGCAGGTGGCGAATGTAAATAAACAATGTATATCCACAATGCATTCATAAAATAGACATCGATTTTGTCTATACTGTGTGGATTACGATTTACTGGATTTTTTTTTTTTCTTTTTTCAGGGAAAAATAATATAATACTCAAAAGGAGTTTTATTGGGAGGATAAATATTAAAATCTACTCTTTTGTTTCTAAGAGATAAAATTATTCATTATAATATCTAGATAGCTTTATAATATTAAATGAAGTTCATTAATCATTACCAATTGAATATTTATTAATCATTTATCCTTACTCTTTAATTTTAGATAACTGCACTCATTTGGTAATTCACTTAAAAATTAAAATGTGGAATGCTATAAGCAATATTCTAAGAGGTATCACCACCTTCCCCCCATTTTCTCTTTCAACAATTATGATTCCAGTGGCGTATGCAAGGGGGGGGGGGGGTTCAACCCCGCCCCCCCCCTTGTCAAAAATTTTTTAACAATGTCCATAAATTTTCATTTTTTAGCTTAAATACTATGCATTTTAACGCAAAGTTATGTCTATAACCCCCCCCCCCTTGAAGGAAGTCTGCATATGCCACTGTAAAATTCTATTTACTCTGAAGATTTCTGTGACTATTTTTTCTTTTAATTTTTAAAAATCCTTACACAGAAGCTGAAAAATGGAACATTTTGGCTTAAAAACGTATTTATGGATCAAAGCTCAACAAACGGAATGAATCCGTATAAACGGAACACTTGGTAGCTAGCTATGACAAAACGTGTAAATATTTAAAAACCTCTAAGTTGAATTTTTTCATGATTACAATACTTTCCTTACATGATACATGTTCGTACAGTAATAACTGAACTGTAAAGAAAGTGAATTAATAAAAACATGAGAGGAAAGCTCATCTTTCAAAAAGTTTAATCTAAATTTAGTGATAGTTTCATACCTGCCTACATTATTGGGGGAAAATCGAGTAATTTCCATGGTGTGCCAACATTTTGAAATTTTAGCAATTTATAATAGGAAAATACAGGGATTTTTCTTGTAAACAATTATGAAAGAAGTAAAAAAATGTACTTATATATTATCCCAGCAGTCCACCAAGAGGAATGATTTTTTGCCAAGATAAATGTCAGACACATGAAATAATTGTTGGTTTGGAATATCACTGGCAATAGTTTGCCAGCACATTTGACGAAAAAATAGTTTGGCAGGAATGACTGCCAGGATAATACGCGAGAACCTAAAAATTTTTTTTAATTAACCTTGCTGGTAGGGGTGTAGCCAGAAATTTTTCATGGGGGGAGGGGGGGGGGTTACGACTAGTGCAACTCACATATATATACATACATGTGTGTGATAAGGGAGAGAATATACATTTTGTATGGCAAAAAATTCCTCATGGGAAGGGGGGGTGGTTATGACTCCCCTAGGCTACACCCCAGATAATCTCATAAAAATAGTATTTATGTATATTATCATATGATCTATATATAGGGTTATCAATACCAGTAACTGAGATTCGTGCAATTGTTTAAAACATTACTGGGGCATAATCGCACAGATTGGGAAGAAAAAATTATGGACAATTGGATGATGACAATATATTATATAAATACCTTAGTAATTACACATTTACTATATTCTACTTTTCCAAAGTAATCCTTAAATTATAAAAAATAATTTAAGGATTACTTTGGAAAGATTCTTCCCATAATTAAAGTATTTTTTATCAATTTTGATCAATAATATGAAAATTATTATAACAAATTTTGCCATTATAAATCCGAGAAATAGTATACTATGATCTACATTAGTTATTGCTAGTAAATACTTCAAACATTTCTCATCCAGATCTTTCAAGTAAATTTGACTTTAAAAATCAATTCCAACTAGTAAGAAATAAATATAAAATAAAAGGTCAAGATTTAACCTAATGGCATTAGAACGTTAAGTAAAGGAATGAAAAAAATTAAATGTCAATAATTAAAAAAAATAATAATAATAAAATATTAAACCATACTTAGATACACAACTTTTTAAGATAATGAATCCGCAGCTCCGTATTTACTTACAACAAAAGATGCTCCTATTCTAGACAGTTGAATTACACTTTTACCAGTGAGACTTAAGACATGAAGCAGCATTATTTATATTTCTGCTCCAATGTCTCAAATCTTACTAGTTTAACTTCATTGTGGATGAGTAATATTTCATCTGGCAGAAACAGATATAAAAAAGAAACCATTAGTAGTTAACAATGTAAAATTATGTTTAAAAAGAGGCAAGAGTTAAATACTTTTTATTTTTCTAAATTTATTACACATTTTTATAACAAAAACACTGCAATATAAGTAAAAATTATTTTATTAAACAGACTTACATTAACGATAATCTAAAATAAAACATAAATATATCCATAAATGATGGATGAAGATTTTGTTTTTAAAATCCCAAAAATATACATAATTTAAAGTTAATAAATGGAATGAATCTGCATGACATTAAGTAGTAAGAATTCAACTATACTCATACATCACTTTCTAAAGACACCAAGCAAAAAAAATTCATGCAAAGAATATTTTGCGATAAACATTATCCACATATCAAGGGCGCCGGCAGGATCATTTCCAGGGAGGTGCACCCAAGATACATATATATATATACAGGGTGTAACTGAATTCATAGGCCAAACTTTAAGAATAAAATGCATATAAAGAAGCATTTTTTGTATAGCAGATTAGCAGTGTGGGGTTAGAAACAGAAAGTTGAGATGGAAATATAGCAAATGCAAAAGAAATGAAAAAGCTCTACTACAAATTCTCAAATGTGCTGGTAGCGTCTAGCAAGTGATTGCTGTATCCTTTGGAAGATGCCAGATGTTCCACGAACGGTTGCAGCGGTTACTTAAGTTTTGCAATGAGGCCCTCATCTCTGTCAACTGGAGTCTCGTAAACGAGTGCCTTGAGGTGTCCCCAAAAGCAAAATTCGATACTTGATTAATCTAATGAACGGGCTGGCCAAACGACTAGTTCAACTTGTCCAATCGATTGGGGGTCAAAGATGACAATGGGGTAATTATGCACAATATTTGCGAAATAGGCTGGAGCCCTATCGTGCTGAAACTAGCTACATTTTTCCTTTCCGACCAAACCTTGCAATGCAGAAAAATGCTTCTTTGTATGTATTTCATAGCTGCCAACCTTCCAAGAAAAAAATAAGGAACACAGCACGTGCTCATAAAATCAGAAATAAGGAACAAAGTGTGTGATCATGAAATGTATGATTAAATATACAATTAAAGATCTTACATTAACAAAATTAAATTATCATGTGTAGAGAGATGATGTGCATATATAAGCATTAATTTATAAAAATAAAATATACTTAACTTAGCTCAGTTTCTACAATACACTTATGTTTAATGTAATAAATACTTGAAAGAATAATAAGATAAATATCATTCAATTAAATTTATTGACTTGTCTTCAGGGATAAATGATTTACCAAAAGCTAAATATGTACACAATTTTCCTTTTTTCTTATAATTTTAAAAAATTCTTACACAGAAGCTGAAAAACGGAACATTTTGGCTTAAAAACGTATTTACGGAACAAAGCTCAAAAAACGAACGAATCCGTATAAAACGGAACACTTGGCAGCTATGGTATTTTAACTACCTTCAGTTACACCCTGTATACATACATATACAAAATACACTATTTGGCGTTTGAAGGAAGAGTAATCTTGATTGGAAAATGTAGCATCAGTATGTGAAATAAACATCGTCATACTTATTTTGTCGCAGCTGAAGAGTACAAAATTTTAAACTATTAATTTGGCCTAATTAATAATACCGCAATTTAAGTTTACAAATAATTATTTAAATTATATGCAATTTTGATAACATTTTTTAATATTTAAACAGACGAATTTTTCCAGAAAAACTGAAGCAAAGTGTATTTTCTCTAGCATTGATGTATATAGCAATTTTTTGCTTAGAGATCCCCATCATGTGCAGTGCTGAGAATGGTAGATGGCTGAAATGTGAAGGTCAATAGTTCTGGCCTGCCGTGCGGCTGTCAATCTAACGGTTTTGAGTTTGGGCCGGTTTTCTCTACATGTTACGTTAATATGCGTTTGAACCCCTTAAAAAGTCCTCTGCCCAAGGCAACCCCCCTTCCATGACAGATACCCATTGTGCAGGTTTGCCTTAATTCCACCTGGCAAGGACATCCCCATATTAAAACGAAAGTGTCGCAGTGATGCCATTACTTAACATTTGAAAAATCACCATGTCAAAAAACTCTAAATATAAATTTTCATCTAATAGTTTAGAGTTAACGAGATTTAAAATCAAATAATGTTAAAAAGAAATGTTAAACTTAAGCGTTATGTCCTAAAATGATTGCATTTAATCATATTCACAGTAGAATCTCGATTGTTCTAGTTTTCCATACAACTCAGTGAAAAACTCAGTTTAGCTTCCAAATAATGATCAACACAATATAAAACAGGTGATTTTTTTTATTGCAGGACAAAAATTCAAATACTTGGTGCACCCGGAAGCCCTATTAGAAATCCCTCTCCAAAGAAATTGGGTGTATTTTTTCTGTAGATGTCCTCATAGATATTTCTGTGCAATGTTGACATGCTGCTTCGGCAATGGCGCGATAGTGTTGTACGGAAACGAGTCAACACAAAAAAATTGACTATTATTTTCCGAAATTATTAACCTGCTCTAATAAGTAATGCGATAATATGCAACTACATTTTTCATATAAATATGCACTCAAATCACAAAAATTGCTTTATTTACATTTATCTGTTTATTAATTTAATGATTTCGATAGTTCGAGACAAGCCCGGTCCCGTCCACCTCGAATATTATCGAGACTATTTCAAAATATTTTTTACCTAACTGCGAGCACATGCCGTGAGGCATTCAACACTACAATGACCGTAAGCGTTGGTCAGTACATTATGAGGACTCATGTGCGTGCGCCAACATTATCCCAAAATAAAAATGTGGATGACTTCTCTAAAGCTTAAAATTTATGTACAATGGTAGAAAATATTAAGCCATAAACACACATCTAAACAGCTAATTTAATGCGACAGTTACACGTAGAATTCAAAATCACACTTACATTCAGGCTCTTTTCTTTTCTTTTTTTACTGCCCTAAGGGTAAAACAAATTGATTATATTTTCAGGTTAATTATACTTTTTTCAAACTCCAGGGGGGTGCAAGTGCACCCCCTTGCACCCCCCTCCCGGCGCCCATGCCACATATAAATAACTCAACTACAATAAAAGAAATTGGATAATGTGTCTGTGAGAAATCTGTATTTTTCAAATGCAAACAGAGTATCATTTTAACTAATAAAAAATGAAACATTTTAAATAAATACTAATATAAGATCACATTAAATGATAAACTTTTTAAGACAGACATGACGGTACAGCTTTAGTATGGTCCCTTTGGCGCGCTTTATTTTTGGCGACTTTTTTTGGCGCGATAAAGGATGCCAATATGGTAACCCCGCCGTCGGATGTTCCGGAGCGGTAACCCTAACCTCGGGCTAAAAGTGGATTCTTCCGTGACGTCACGGATGCGCTCGTGTTCGTCCGGCAAATCGTGATCATTTGTTCCTTTCATGAACTTTTTGAGCCCTGTGTATTTCTTAGCGCGGGAGGTTCGTTCAAATGGTTGATCTGCCATGTGCTTTATGGTTTTATTTTAATGGCTTTATTTTACATTAAATTTTATTATTATTTAATTATTTTTGAAATTTAAAACGGCTGTTCAGGTTCATACTGACTGTTTACATACAGTTTTGTATGAATAAGCATTCTTTTGATAGTACGTTTCAGATTAATATTTGCGTTCTCCATTGTTTATTTGTTAAGGGTAGAAGCAACAAATAATTACGTTATTAATATTTTATACAGTGAAATAATTTGATTTTATTATTTCCATATTCATTGGAATAATTTAGAGATTTTAATCAAGGTATGCGATAAGCATTGTTTGTTTTTATTTGTTATTATTACCTTTGTTTATTTGTTAATGGTAGGAGCAACAAATAATTCCGTTATTAATATAATATTTGATATTTTGATTTTATTATTTCAATATTGAAACAATTTAGCGATTTTAATTAAGGTACTAGATAAGCATTGTTCGTTATGATTTGAATTAGTTCTTTATTTTGCTTACGTAGTCTTTTGTCAGAATGCTAAGATGTATTTTAATTTTTTTTTGTTATTTTGTGAGGTATTGCCTTTAGAATATTATTTGTTTGCATTGTTTAATTTAATCAACTAAAAAGAGAAAGGGGGGGTTGAGGGGGGGCACAGCCCCCCCCTCACACAAAAAGAAAAGTTATTAAATTTTATTAAACCGAATCTATATGTACATGTAAGCTTGTTATCTGTTTAATTTTTTTTCATAAAAATATTTAAAAGCCATTAAAATAAATCATAGCAAAATTAACGGCGACGATCAATTATCTCGGAACCAGCGCCATCCGATCCGCCATATTGTTTACAATTGGCATCGGCAAGGCAAACTTGGGTTGGCGACAAGATTTTGTCGCCAAATCAAAAAATCGCCAAAAAGGGACCATACTAAAGCTGTTCCGACATGACGAGTGTAAAGTAAATAAATTTTAAGAAATTATAAGGATTTCAAAATATCCGAAGCATGCGCTGAAAATCGGAAGTAAACAAAAACAAGCAGTCAACATCAACAACAATCACCTGGCGACTTTTAAAGACTCGCCAAGTAGCCAGTAGATTATCGCACAGAATTCTGGGATAGTCGATTTGAGCGTCGTCAGACCACTTCCCTAAGTAGTTCGAGCGATCCGTCGCGAAACCGGTGTCACATTGCTTTCACACTAGGCAAAACTGGCGCGAGCGTCGTCAAACCGACGCGAACGACGCAAGTGTGAAAAGCATACATATCTTTCAGTTGAAAATGTCATTTATCATTTATTATAAATGCACTGTGATATTGGTTTCAGTGCAGAAGTACTGTAAAATATGTTATTAATTTTTGCACATGTTAATGTAGAAACTTTAATTGAAGTTAATATTTTGTATAAGCGTTCATTATACTCAAAGTTCCATTTAGATAATGGCTATAATAAAAAGTAATTAATTCAGGGATCGTTTGTTTTTAGTTTACTACAGTGTTTAGCGCAACTTGTGAAAAGGGATCTTGAAATTTTTCAAGTCCTAGAGCTGTTAGTTTATCTTAATTTGTATTCAAAGTCCTTGGAGCAGGGTTTTTTTTTTTTTTTTTTTTTTTTTTAAATCTACAACCCTAATATACAGCAATGCAGGGACGAAAACATTTGTTTTCAATCGCCAGTTAATAATAACTTAAAAAAAGAGGTGTTGGAATATTAGTGGTATTTCCTAGTATGGTTTTCTAAAATTTATTATTTTTCTTTGGAGAAGAAAAAATATATGGAACTAACACTGAAAATTATAAATCATTTTCATTTCGAATGGTAAAATTTTCGATAAATAAACTCATTTGAACTAACCAAAATAAAAACAGTTAACAAACGTGTTTGATCACACAGTGTTACGTTATTCTTAATCCATTTGATATATTTTATCTCCCCTTTAAGTTCGTACTACTGTTTATGGGACACCCTTTATTTTGTAATTCATTCTAAATGTTTCTCGTTAAATTAATTTACATTATTTTTCATGTAAATACCAAGGACATGCAGTACACAGGTTGTACTTATAATTATAGCAAACATTCTTCTGATACCTACGCCTTACAAAAGATTAAAAATTAAATAGTATATCAGTACTTAAATTTTGTATACGTGAATTGTAAATATCAAATATTTTAAATTCTATTTCAGCTCCTCGTCATATATTTTGTTAATGTATTAACCGAAAAATATTTAATAAATGAAAATTTAATAACTATTAGTTAAATTTATTTTAAAAGTAATAATGGTTGTAACTGGTTTGAAAATGTGAAACTTAAACATTCAGTATAAAGAAATGCATAAAAATGTCTGTATCATTTGTGCATTCGTTTACTTTAATGCATACTAAAAGTCAGCTTAATTTGTTCATGTATATTAAAAATCAAGCTAAAATAATGAATCATGAGAGTGAGCACTACTTTGTTTTTCCTTCAAATTACATGCATCTATTTACTTTAATGTCCACGTGTATCATGGCAAAGAAACTGTCAATGAGTTCGTACTTGAATTAGTAACACAATCACTACTTAAAACTACATTAAATGACGTTTCAAAGCATCGGAAAGCTTGAAAATTGCTTGATGTATAAAGACGCGAGCTTCCGTAGGCATCTTTGAATGACTCATCGAAATACACGCGCAGGCCCGTTATTAATAGCGAAGGCCCCGAACGATACCACGCGCTTTACGAGACATGATGAAGTTCGAAAGAACCGGACAGCTGGGAATTTTACCAGGTAGAGGACCACATGTTGTGGATTCTGCACGCATACAAGATGTTGCTTTGGCGGTCGTGGACACCACTAGTCAATCGCCACATGGTGTCAGTGTGCCAACTTTTTCTCGTGCTGTTGATATGCCCTATTCGACCACGGCACACATATAGAACATCTGTAGAACGTTTTGTTGATCTGCAGCGCCACCTATTGGCAACTTCTTGTACTAATATTTTTAAAAAATAAATCGCGAACGCGTGGTCTGAAGTGTCTGTTTTCAAAATTTCATCACATTATGACCCATACAACATCCTGCACTGTCCTCTGAGTTGGGGAAGTTTAATTTGGACAACCCTGTACATTAAGGTGTAGGAATTTATTCAATTCATTGAAAGTCTGTGGTTAATTACTTCTTTGGCTATCTCCAAAAGCTCGTAAACTATGTCAAGCTAATCGGCTTTTGGTAAAATATCGCCAAATTAGGTGTCAGAAGCAAATCTTTCAAATTGAACCCAACTTGGAGATAACGAAATACTTGTCTAGAAATCGCTAGACCTTTGTATTACTGCAATATTTTATCTCTTTCAAACAAAATAAGTTTCGATGAAGTGCGCAGGAAGTATTTTTGATTTAATAGACGTTCAAGGAAGTTATGTGTTGTCCACATCAGATTTTTTAACCCTTAACAACACATATCACTTCCGAGTCGTTTGAAATAGCTTAATACCTCTAAAATACGCTTTTTTAAAAAATGAATTTCAGCTCATAGAGTGTATAATGTATTTAAAATGTTTTGAGCGGCCCTGTAACCATACTATCCTGTCGATTGGGACAGAAAGGGGAGGTGCACAACTAGATGTTACAACAATCCTAAATATTAAGTTTTAACATTCTACAAACAATAGTTCTTGAGATATGCGAGTTACGTACGTACAGACATCAGGGAAAAACTGATCAAAATGGTCTTGAAGTCGGTCAAAATGGGTTGCACATGCATTTATATGATCGTGCATGCATGCGTACGATGAGATGCATCGCAAAAATTCTTAAAAGTAAATTTAGAGGTAGTCAAAATCGGTTTTTTTGTCGAAATCTGGCCCCCGAAATTTTTCGGATCCCATTATTTCCTTATATTCCGTACAAGCAAGGAAGTAAAAATCTGATGTAGTCAACATATCACTTCCTTGCACGTCTATTTAATCAAAAATATTTTCGGCGCACTTCATTTAAAGTTAATTTGTTTTAAAGAGATGGAATATTGCAGTAGTACTAAGGTTTAGCGATTTCTAGGCAAATATTTCGATATCGCCAAACTGGGTTCAATTTGAAAGATTTGCTTCTGACAGTTAATTTGGCGATATTTCGCCAAAAGCCGGCAAGCTTGAGATATTTTGCGAGATTTTGGAGATAGCCAAAGAAGTAATTGACCACAGACTTTCAATGAATCGAATGTATCCATACACCTTAATGTATTTAAAGTCATTTGAGAGATCCTGTAAATAAATTACCCAGACGATTGCAATCAAAAAAGAGATGCACAGTTAGATGTTACAATATTTCTAAATACAAAATTTTAAAATTCTGCGGTTAAAATTTTTAGAGCTATGCGAAATACGAAACTATTTTTAACGCCAAATTTTGCGATATTTCAGCAAAACTCGCCAAGGTCGATGACAAATGGTGAGATTTTGGGTATGGACCAAACAATGTCTGACTGCAAACGTAATATTGTTGCGAAATAATAACTTAATTTGCTCTCGTATTGAATGCGCCGCCGTGAAACTAGTTAATAGCGAAGTCATCAGGTAAATGGTAAACCTGTGGAAGTAACCCTGTAGCCTTGGCGACAAACTTGGCGATCGTCTTGGCGATTGGCGACGGATTTGGCGACCTTGGCGACAAATGGTGGCTTCTAGAAAATTCATGTCTCGAGACCATATTTCAATTTGATAAGATTGTTCCAGAAATTTCTCGGCAATTCTGGTGACGTCATCATCTCTATAAAAGCACTAGGATCTCTCTCCGGTGAGTTCAGTTGAGTGATAGACTTTGAAGCGCACGGTTGATTCTGTGAAAAGAATAACGTTATTGAATTTTGTTAGCGCATTTTAAAGTTTCTTGTATTATTTTGAGCTATTGAGCTGCGAGCCGTGAATAAAGTGTTATTTTTTTGTTTACTGTGCTGATTGGACTGTTTCAAAATACACCCACTTGGCGATTTTCGTAACAATATCTATTGAAGATGTCCATAGACATTAATATTTTGAAATTCTTTTAAGTGGTCCTGCAAATAAGCTCTACAGTAGATTGGAACAAAAAATCGAGATTCACAACTTGAATGATGTTACCACAATTTTATGAAATGTCAACGTTCTACGACTAATTGTTTTTGAGATACAAGAGTTAAATTTATTCTCGCGTACACTAAAAGTCGCCAAGCTTGTCGAATTTTGGCATAATTTTGGAGGGAGGCACGTGACCGTGGTCGGACCATTACCTAACCTGGTAGGACGGCATTTTGCTTGAAATGGATGACTGTCTTTAAAATTGCAATTTACCGTATAGGTTGAGATGTTTTTGAGTGTTACTGTAGAAGAACTAAAAGTGTTAAAGACACTATTTGCGATGGAATGATTCATTTTGTAACCCTTAACAATATACAATACTTGAGTCGTTTGAAATAGCCTAATATCTCTAAATACGCTTAATGATTTTCTGCCCATAGAGCGTAATGTATTTAAAATCTTTTGGGTGGCCTGTACATAAACTAATCAGTCGATTGGGATCAAAAGGAGAGGTGCGCAACTAGACGTTACAACAATCCTAAATCTAAAGTTTCAAACAGTCTACGACCAATAGTTTTTAACCCATTAAGCGGTTTGCCCGTACAGTGTACGTGCTACCCAAAATTGGCTTCAACTGGTCAACATCGATATTTTCTCCTTTCCTTTTCTGATTTGCCCGTATATTTCATTATTGTGAAGAGACTATTTAGTATTAATATTTTTCAATAGATGGCGTGGCTTGTCAATGTAAATGAAATGCTTTTCATCCGGGTTTTTCTTCCTAGCGAGAGAGCGGGAATATTTCATCATATGCCTTTCAAAATATGCCTTTTTTGGAAGCATTTCGGTAAAATAATTGACCGCTTAAAGGGTTAAGATGGCTGAGAATATGAGAACTTGCAGAATTATTTCACTCTTGACACAATTTTACGAGGGTTGCTATTTATATTTCTGGCCTAATAATGAAACAACAAATATTTATGATCGAAATTGGTTTTATTGTTTTTCAAAATATTCTCCATGAAGATCAATGCACTTTTGTATGCGTTTGAACCAATTTTCGAAGCATTTTTTCCACTCCAATTGAGGTAACTGCAAAACACGCGTTTTGAATGCATGGACCGATTCTTCGGGTGTTGAAAATCGTTGTCCACGTAATTTATTTTTGATGTACGGGAATAAAAAAAATTCATTGGGTGCCAAATCAGGGCTGCACGGCGGATGACCCATCAATTCGATGTTTTGGCATTACAAAATCCTTTGTTTGAGCCAATGTGTTAGAGCTCGCATTGTCGTGACGAAGAATTATGCGTCTCTTCTGATTTTTTTCGAATTTCTAAGGCGACTTCTGGCGAACAAATAGTCGTGTACAATTCAGAATTGATCTTTCTGCGTTGTTCTAACGCCAGTGTCGCCACGTGACCGGTAATGTCGAAGAAATAGGCAACCATTTGTTTCAATGTACTTCTTGCTCGAACAATTTTTGTTGGATTTTGCTCGTCTTGGAAGATCTATACAGTCGATTGCTGTTTTGTTTTCAGCTCATATGCATAGATCCATGATTTGCCACCTTTGTAGATGTTATACACAGCCTTTGATGCACCTTGATTGTATTTTGTCAGCATTTCCTTGCACTAATCGATACGAGCCTTCTTTTGAGCGTTTTTCAGTTTATGCGGAATCCAACGCAAACAAATATTTTTTACGGTCAAATGTTCATGTAATATCTTATTGATGCTAGTCATACTAATGTCCAAAGACACTTCAATCTCACGGTATGTCACATGACGATCTTGCTTAATCAGTTCTCGCACAGCATCGATATTTTCTGGCACAACAACCGATTTTGGACGACCTGCATGGAATTCGTCCTGGATCGAACACCGACCACGATTAAATTCGTTATACCAGCTTTTTACAGTGCTGTAGGGTGGTGCTTCATAGCTGTATAAAGATTTAAGTTCATCGAAGCACTCTTGTCTTGACAATACACGTCGAAAGTTCTGAAAAATAATTGCACGAAAATGTTCACGAGTCAACTCCATTTTTTTAACGAGATGAATTTTTAAATTTCCTGTAAACAACACAAATCAGGCTGAAATGGCAAATCGTTCGGAAGAATTAATGTTTACAAATATCAAATTTTCGATTTAAATCCTCTGCGATCTCCTAGCCGCGCTTTCTGTTGCCAAGGCCAGAAATATTAACAGCAACCCACGTAATGTGAAAGCCTGTTAGCCTGATTCTGCTGCAGAACGGTAGGAATATTTTCGCATCTGATTACGATACATTGAGAATACGTCCTATACGAATACGAAGCGAATTCACTTGACCCCGCTTTACCTTTCAACACGCCAAACACGTTTTCTTTCAGACCAAACTGTGTTCAAATCTAGGGAGCTATTCCCAGCTAAATAGAATCTGAGAATTTTTGCAATTATTCCGCTTTTACTCCAGAATCTGTAAAATTTCATTGAGTTGCTAATGGAATCACATCAAATGACGTCGATTGCACTTGCTGTTTGTGAAAACCTGCGGTTTGTCACAAGTTGCGGATTCCGATCGGATGTCGGTTTCCAATGTACTGGAAATACCCCACCACGAGTTAAAAATTGCAGTAGAGACTTTTCATTAGACATATTTCTGAAGTACAAGGCTGAACTAGATCTCTGACCGCACGTCCTCGTTGATAACACGCAACGTGCTTGGATCAGCTTAGCCTTGATAAAGTATTACACGTATTAAACACAGTGCTCTTTCTTTTAAAAGTATATTCCCAGGAAGTTTTCGCATCAAGATGCCAGGCCCTTTGATTATTTACAAGGCTTTTAAACTTAAAAGGGCTGCTAAAAGACTCATGCTGGCCAAACAAAATGCCCTGAGAATACACAAAGGGGAAAGACCCAGATATCCATGGTATGAAGAAACTTGGAGCTGGATGGTGCAATGCCTCAAGGATAACTTTTGCTCTGCATTTTGCCCATGCTGCGTTCGATCAAAGAAACCAAAAGATTATAAAGATACGTATTCTGAGAGCTTTCTTAGGTAAAGTATTTTGCTTAACATTTAGCATTTAGTAAATCTCTCTCTCCTTATATAAGGGTAAGATGCTTTGATTGGACTGACTCATAAACTTTCTCTCAAATACAGGGTGAATCTAAACTCTTGGGCAAAACTTTAAGGGGTGATAGGGCATATAATAAGGAATCAGAATCACATAGCAATGTGGGGTCAAAAACGCAGTTTTCACTTACCTGGTAATAATCACTTTGTGATAAGTATTGAAGTGTTCGTCTAATTTCTTTACCAAGTTTCATAAACAATAGGCTCGTCTCCAAAGATTTCATCCGTAAAATAAAATAGAATTTTTAAACTATGAATTTTAGTCTTTTGTTATTGGATAAAAAAACATTAGTTTCTGACGAACAATGGTCGGAAAGTGCACTGTTGTTTCATCACTTTTTCCAAAGTGATTATTAACAGCTACATGAAAACAATGTCGCCGACCCCATATTGCTATGTGATTCCGATTCCTTATTATGTGCCCTATCACCTCTGAAAGTTTGTCCAAGAGTTTAGATTCACCCTGTATATTACAGGTACAGACATGAAATTTTAGGAGCTCATTTCGATACTTACGTATTATACCGTGGCCGCGCCAAACTGACCTTAATAATTTTGGCGGTCAAAATACATACAGCTACCGAGATTACAAATGATAATGCATTAAGGGACATTTCACAGTATTCTAGACATAATGTAGTGCGCAACATGTATATATATCCCCATAATTTGTGCAAATTTGAAACTAATCTAACATTTTCCTATGCTAATTGTGTATTATATTATAAAACACAATTAGCATAGAAAAATGGGTCCTTACGTATTATCCCGGCGGTCCGTCAAGACGAGCAATTTTTCGCCAAGATGAATGCCGGACAAATGAAATAATGCATGGTTAGAAATACGTTTGGCAACAGTTTGCCAGCACATTTGACGCAAAAATTGTTTGGCGGAAATGACTGCCGAGATAATACGTAAGTACCGAAAAATGTTAGATTAGTTTCAGGTTTGTACAAATTATGGAGATATATATATATACATTACTGTGAAATGACCCTTAAATAAGTAAACAGCTGTCTAACCATAGAGCAGGTATGAGGGACAGAGAGCTCTTTGGTAACCCTAACTTGAGGCACTTGTCCCAAAAGCTGACTTGTGGCAAGACCTCACGCGGATAATTCTTGCGCATCTTTTTTTTTTTTTCCAAATGGCCGGCCGTTGCCTTGGAAGGCTTTGGCCACAACGGGCCGGAATTGTTGGCCACTTTATTATGGGGGCGCCTAGTGGGTGGACCAACGTCGCCCCCTATGAAGGGACGGACAAACGACAACCACGCGCAGTCAGGGATCGAACCCCGACCGCCGGGAGTTGAACCCGAAACCGTAGTACGGTGCTTTACCCACCATACAATCCGATCGGCTTCTTGCGCATACTACTCTCGTTAGTTTTCTATGGCACATTTGTGGCCAGCGCGCTTATTTCTCTATCCATTGTTATATTTTTAAGAAAAAGTGGTACAGAACTGCTCTGCATATGATGCAATTCATGATTTGTGAAAGGTGCTGAAATAATATTCAGAGGAGAGTGGTTTTTTATCATTTAAAAAAAAAAAACATACTTCTTTAAAATGAAGAATTTTTTAATACATCCACATCCCCTAAACCTTGGTGATAGTTTTTTTACCGCAAGAGGTGTTGTAATGTGTATGTTGACAGTGAATTTCTCTTGTATTTTGTACTTACCAGTTGCCAAATTTGGCGATAAAGCACAAGTCTAGTCTCTCTGAGCATTTCTGTGCCTCAAGTCACATGGTTCATCCTTGCTTTACATTTCCAACCGGTTTTGAATGGCGTTGCGCTCTGGTATATTTCCTACTCTCGCGCTCTTTGTCTAGTATAATCAAATAGGGTTATCAACATTAGAAATAGATAATTGCGTAATTGTTTAATATTAGTGACGCTTAATCACACATATTGGAAAAAAATGGCGAAAATGCTGGACGGTATATTTAAGTATCGCGTAATGTTACTCTACCGATGGCACTCGACGCATCCTTCCTAAAACAGTGATGCAATTCGTAAAAAGTTTGAAAAGCATTTCTTTAAATGGTGCTTCTAATCAGCCGATTCATTCGGACATGTATACAGGGTGCCGCCAAAATGTGGTAACGGGCTTTAAATTTTTTTCTGTTGTACCCTGATGAGGTGATGTACAAAATTTCAGCCTTTCATCATAAAAGTCTCAAAGATATCTTTAAACGAGGATGATCAGGAGCTATACATGAATTTGAATGCAAACGCCTACTGCTAGAGTGGAAAAAGAATATTTTCTTAACAGTGATGCAATTCATATAAAGTTTGAAAAACATTTGTTTAAATGGTGCTTCTAATCAGCCGATTCATTCGGACATGTATACAGGGTGCCGCCAAAATGTGGTAACTGGCTTTAAATTTTTTTCTATTGCACCCTAATGAGGTGATGTACAAAATTTCAGCCTTTCATCATAAAAGTCTCAAAGATATCTTTAAACGAGGATGATCAGGGGCTATACATGAATTTGAATGCAAACGCCTACTGCTAGAGTGAAAAAAAAAAATATTTTCTTTTCGAAATTTCTTACGACCACTGAATTGCGACCATCCGACCTGATTTTCTTTCTTCGAAAGCTATCGAAAAGTGATTTAAGACAGCTTACTTTTAATTTGCATATCTCTGACACCTTTTAAAATATAATTCTCAGATTTTGTACTTTACCTCGTTTGTGTGTGAGGTACATTTTACTAACTGGGAATTTATTGTATGGGGGTGGTATGCAAATTTAAAAAGTGTAACTTTTTGAAAATTAACGAAACAAATTTTTTTCTTAACGGGGTCTTATTTCCGACCTTATTTAGAACATTTTATCAATTGATACTGCTCACTCATTTCTAATAGATAAAGGATTAACTCTTTAACCCGCAGTGTTCCCGCTCTGGGAACACCAAACTCTGATGTTTTGACTGTTGCCAGTCACAAAGAATAGATTTGATTTCTATAAAAATAGTTGCGGGTGACATAGCTCCACGAGAATCCTTTACTTTTAAGCACGTCATTTCCCGTAAAAAAATGGTCACGATTATTTTTAACAGTACTGATATCTGCTGATAAATGGAAGAATGCGAACAGCTGGATAGATTGCCCAATGCTGAAAAAAGGACAGCCGTTGCCATCGCTCGACTTAACTACCAGCAAGATGGCGGACGATCGAAACGTTCATCGCGTGCCACAGATGAAGAGACCCTTTATTGACGACAGCTGGCTGTGCCGCACAGCCAGCTGTCGTCAATAAAGGGTCTCTTCATCTGTGGCACGCGATGAACGTTTCGATCGTCCGCCATCTTGCTGGTAGTTAAGTCGAGCGATGGCAACGGCTGCCCTTTTTTCAGCATTGGGAAAGGGTTGCGCCTCAAAGGATTAAAGTGCGTTACCACCTTTTTTTTGGGACACCCTGTATAATTGCTATAAATGCACCCTTTCAGGAATCCTTGTCTGGAAGGTACATTTGAGAATTTCGCATTGAAAAGCTTCCTAGGTTTCTTGTCCGGATTGGTGCTGACGATTATGGTTTTCTTTTTCCTAATCAACCAACTGAACTTGAATCCAGCGTTTACAACAGCCATATGTTGCGTGGTGGCCACCTGCCTGAGTACAGGTCTGGCATTCAGCGAAGAAGTCAGGTGCTTAACAATGTTGTCCATACCGGTATTATTTTCAAGTAAGTCAATGTTTGAAGTCATTTTTATTAAAATCCTGTACATCTCTGGTTCTCAAAGTTTCCCGTACAGCTACTTTTCAAGTAGAATATCGAAATCGCTCTAATCATTTTCTCTTACGTAAAGATAACCTAATGGCAGATCCAGAAAAATTGAAAGAGAGGGCCAATAAGAATGATAAGCGCCCCTCCCTTTAAATGATAGGCGCAACGGAGAAGACTCCTTCTTTGACGAATGGGGTTTCTCAGAATGGGTCTTGCATATAGTCCAGGCAAATCTCACACTGGAGATAAGCATCTCATGCAGGCGCTCCAATAAACACAAGCTATCAGTCAGTCAGTCCAGGCAAATTAGACCAAAAAACAGCAAATGGGAGAAAAAAATTACATATTTTTGAAACTTGCGGAAAACACTAATTGGGTATGTAGTTGTATGAAACAGAAAAGTTCCCACTCTCGGGGTGCCGCGTCCCCCCCTTTGGCCCCCCCAAAAGGTCACTTTTTTAGATTTTCACTTCTATCTCAAAAACCGTTCGTCTTAGCAAAAAAATGTCAGTTACAAAATGAAAGCTGATAAAATTTCCTACAAGATTGTAATTGGTTATTTTTTTTCTATATGCAATAGCTTTCGAGATAAGTTTTAGACAAAATCGCAAATTTTTGGAAAAACGCTTCTTTTTATCCCGATTTTTAACGAATTTTGTCTTTTAACTCTTCAACCCTCAGTTTTACAGCAGTTGTCTTCTTAACACAGTTGTAGAGTATTCAATTACCTTTAAAGTGAGTTATTATTTGTAACTTTAAATGATCAAAAGTTATTGCAATTTGAAATTTTCAATAAATTAAGCAAATTTGAATGAAAACTACATTGCGCGTCAAAGTATGACAAAATCTAGGGAAAAAATTATTAAGTTTTGAAACTTTGGGAAAACATTGGTTGGGGATGTATTTGTATGAAAAAGAAAAGTTCCCCCCCACTCGGGGGGGCACGTTCCCCTTTATCCCCCCTAAAAAAGGTCCTTTTTTGGGATTTTCACTTTTATCTCAAAAACTGTACGTCTTAGCAAAAAATTGTCACTTACAAAATGAAAGTTGAAGAAGTTTCCTACAAGATTGTTGGGGGTTATTTTTTTCTAGATACAAAAGCTTTCAAGATATAAAGTTTTAGAAACAATCTCAAATTTTTGGAAAAACTCTTCTTTTTATCACTATTTCCCACTAACTTTGCCTTATAGCTCTTCAACCATCAGTTTGACAGGAATGGGTTAAAGCAAAGTTTTAAAGTATTCAATTACCTTTAAATTCAATTTTTATATGTAATTGTATTTTTAAATGATCAAAATTTACAACAATTTGAAAATTTCAATACATTTTAGGGAATTCGAATGAAAAGTGCATTGTGCGTCAGAATGCAAGAAAAAACCTAGGAAAAAGCTTATAAATGTTTAAACTTGGGGAAAACACTGGTTGAGTATGTAGTTGTAAGAAACAGTCTGTAGGGGTGCCGCATCCCCCCTCTTAGCCCCCTCCCTCTCAAAGTTCACTTTTTAGATTTTCATTTTTATCTAAAAATTGGTGCTTCTTAGCAAAAGCATGCCAATTACAAAATGAAAGCTGATACAATTTCCTAGAAGATTATAATTTTTATTTTTTTATGTATCGAATTATTTATTATTCGATATCTTTATAATTAGTATTTTTTTTTTTTCTATATCGAATAGCTTCGAGATATGTTTTAGAAAACCTCGCAAATTTATGGAAAACGCTTTTTTTCATCCCATATTTTTACTAACTTTCCTTCTAGCTGCTGATTCTTAATTCAGAGAATCGAACAGTCGAATTATGAAAATTTGCAATCTCTTTTTTTCAAGAAATTCCCCTCTCTTCTGTTACATTTTCCTTATCTTTAAATCATTGTCCGAAAGTCTTGGAAAATTCTTCAAAAGAAGGCCAAGTGAAATGAGCGGGGATAACAAAGAACAATTTGGAACCTAGGAACTGGGGGTGGAGAAAACTGAACTCATCACTCTTTCTAGTTTATATGAAACGAAAACCAGCTCCAGAAACAATATTATTACTAATTTCATGAGGATGCATTCAAACTTGCGGAAAGAAATGCACGTGTGTGAAGGCCAATTTGCGCTGGACAACAATCTGCAGGAAGACTACGAGGATACATTTTTATAAAAATAAAATTGTTCGATAGGTTTGTTGCACTATTATTGTACAGATGTTGAACACAAGAGAAAGTAAGTGTGCTATAATTATGCAGTAATTTTTTTATTAATTTTTCTGACATTATTAATTCTGATGATGAATAATCACGGAGATGCAAATGTCAAAGTACATAATATTGAACACATGCATAGCATTACAGAATTCTATTGATGTGAAAAATATCACTTTCAAAATATTTCTTTGGGGGGTGGGAGAGGGGGTTAATTTAAACTTACTAACATTTATGTGTTACTAACATTTATGTGTTAAATATGCGTTTATATACTAATAAAATGTAACTAGTTCAGCAGAAACAATAGGAGGAAGAAATTAAAAAAAAAACCGGAATAAAACCAAATCGTACGCTTATGTAATATAAATTATTATTGAAAAAAAGAAACCGTTTCGCATAAAAAAAATTGGGGGAAAGGGGAACGCGCCCCCCCAAGGTAGAGGAACTTTCCTGTTTCTTAATATTGCACTACCTACAAGTGTTTTCCCCAGGTTTCAAAACTTTGTAAATCATTTTCTAGATTTTATCGTGCTTGGTCGAGCAATGTAGTTTGCATTCGAATTCTCTAAAATTTATTGAAAATTTCTAATTGCTATAATTTTTGATCCTTTAAAGATAAAATTACAAATAATAACTTATTTTAAAGGAATTGAATACTCCTGTAAAAGTGAGGGTTGAAGAGCTAGTATAACGCATAGAGGAAAATTGTTATTAAAAGAAGCGTTTTCCAAAATCTTGCGATTTTTTCTAAAACTTATATCTCGAAAGCTTTTGTATCTAACAAAACAAAAAAAAAAACCCAACAATCTCGTAGGAAACTTCCTCAGCTTTCATTTTGTAACTGACAATTTTTGGCTAAGACGTACAGTTTTTGAGATAAAAGTGAAAATCCCCAAAAAGGACCTTTTTTAGGAAGGGATAAAGGGGGGACGTGCCCCCCCCGAGTGGGGGGGAACTTTTCTTTTTCATACAAATACATCCCCAACCAATGTTTTCCCAAAGTTTCAAAACTTTATAATTTTTTCCCTAGATTTTGTCATACTTTGACGCGCAATGTAGTTTTCATTCAAATTTGCTTAATTTATTGAAAATTTCAAATTGCAATAACTTTTGATCATTTAAAGATAAAGTTACAAATAATAACTCACTTTAAAGGTAATTAAATACTCTAGAACTTTATTACGAAAACAATTGGTCTAAAACAGAGGGTTGAAGAGTTAAAAGACAAAATTGGTTAAAAATCGGGATAAAAAGAAGCGTTTTCCAAAAATTTGCGATTTTGTCTAAAACATATCTCTAAAGATATTGCATATAGAAAAAAATAACGAATTATAATCTTGTAGGAAATTTTATAAGCTTTCATTTTGTAGTTGACTTTTTTTTGCTAAGACGAACGGTTTTTGAGATAGAAGTAAAAATCTGAAAAACTGACCTTTTAGGGGGGCCAAATGGGGGGGGACGCGGCACCCCGAGAGGGGGGAACTTTTCTGTTTCATACAACTGCATACCCAATTAGTGTTTTCCCCAAGTTTCGAAAATATATAAATTTCCCCCCCCCCATTTTTCCTAATTTGACTGGACTAATACCCAATGGTGAAGTTCCGGTATTTTAACAGCAGAACAACTTACTTGGGTTTTATCCTGGACCCCAAATTGGACTGGAATGAGCATGTGGCGGCAATCGGAGAAAAAGCTGAGAAAAGACTGCCTATTCTTAAAAGACTCGCTGCCTATATAAGGGTTGTAACAGGATACTCTTGTCACTACTTACTATAAGTATATAAAACCTATCTTCAGTTACTGTAATAAAATTCTTGTGACTGCCTCGGATAACACCATTAAACAACTAGAAATAATCCAGAATCAGGCTCTCCGTTTAATTAAGGTAGCAGTGAAGACCACCCCTATCATATCTATGCAGTTACGAACAAATTTAACTTCGGTAAAACATGAGATTCATAGAGATGCTGGTGTGTTAGTGCAGACGCTTGTTAGGATCCCAAATAATGAATATTAGAGAAACTACACCTAGACACGGGAATTTAAAAATTCAACATTGTTTCAATCAGGCCGGTTTTAATGTGATGCGAGACCTCGATGTGGTTCAATCTCCAGAGATTTTGACTGGACCATGGTGACCCCTTAATTTTTGTTTGAGATCCCGGTACATCTTGAACTTGACCTGAAAATTGATAAGAAGGAAATGCACAATCTTGCAATAAGTGCTATCGCTCGCGAGACTATTGACAGTAGGTACCCCAAGCATCAGTGGACTCGTGTGTAGACAGATAGTTCCTTGATGGATGATGGTATTGTGGCAGGTGCCGGTGTCTATAGTGCCCATTTTTCCTTTTATAAAGCTGTTGGAAACAATTCTATTAGTTTTGATGGTGAGGTAGAGGACATTTGTGTGGCCTTAGAACAGATCGTAGCTCGAAGACATAGTTTTAACTAAGTGGTTATTCTTTCTGATTCTAGAGTTGCCCTTCAGGCTTATCTCTAGCAGCAAAGTGTGTGAATCAAGACGAATTTCAAACTCTCGACCACTTTTAAATTCTCTAACTGGATCAGTTGTACTGCAGTGGGTTCCTTCTTACTGTGGGTTGCAAGGCAACGAGATGGCAGACTACTTGGCTAAAAAAGGTACCACAGTTCTTCAAAGTACAAGGGTATGGATGATTTCCACTCCGCAAAAGGAATCATGAAACTTGCATTCAATAAAAGACACAAATTTCTGTTGACTACCTACGCTAAAGAAAGAGCCTGGGAGTTCCTAGCTTCCACTATTCCGAGTTCGCCTCTAGCTTCTGCTGTCGCCTTATAACTGGACGTGACTGTTTCAAGGCTCATTTATACAGAATTGGACTCAGTGACTCTCTGAACTGTTTTTTTATGTAACACTGAACGACCTATGAACTGGGAACATTTAGACAAATGCTTTGCATCGTATAGTTTTAATTCTGTTGTAAAAAAGTATTGGGAGGCCAGAAGGCTAATGGCTTGATTGCCAAATGCCGGGCATTGGATATAAATAAATAAATAAATAATTTCGGAATTTTCTGTTTCAGTACTCTTTTTAATAATAATAATATTAATTTGTACATGTTTTTAGCTTAAAGTGAGACAAAATATTTAAATGCTGCTAAATTCGACTTTAATCAGCTTGTAGGCTACATTGAAATTGAACATTTGCAAAGTACGTGATTCCATTGTTATTACAAACCAGTGAAATTACGAAGTGTATGCGTTAGTAAAAAATTAAATGTTCAAAGAAAAATTTTTTTTTGCTGTTAGGCTGCCATTAATAGTTACTATAGGCGCCCAAATGATTGTTTGTAGGGAGGGGGCAACTCAAGAGTTCTGCCCCACAAAGATATTATTATTTACTGTTGAACCACTTCTACCTTATACCAATACGTAAATCATGACGGTAGTATGGGAGCTATGAGGGGGGGGGGATGGCTTCTCTCTGCCCGTAGGTATGGGCGGCTGTGATAATTACCCATATTAATCGTTTAAAGTAAAGCTTCAAAATGTTACCACACACAAAATGTTTTAAAAACTGCGATTTTGTTTCGATATTTAGGAATCTTGCTGAGCAATAAATTCTCGCTTATAGACTACTGACACATCTGGAAGTCCCCGTAAGCTGCATCAGAAATACTTCCTTCATATCGATGAAGTTTAATAGTTTATTACTTAACAGATAGCTATATGTTAATTTCAAATTAAGGGACAGTTAAAAGTATAAAACTAGGTGAGATAACGTTGAGTATCATTTTTTGAATTTCAGATCGTGGGAGAATGGCGTTAATGGCATACACTTATATACTGGTGATGAGTGGTCCTGCCAAGAACGCTATGAGAAACGCAAATATATTGGTGGAATGCATGAACTGTGGTCAAGAGATTATTATCAAACAGACCAAAGCTATTTTAAAGTCAATATTCGCTCCCTTAGTAGGTAAGGATTGAAGCCAATAGTGATTAGTTTTGAGCAAGTAAAGTTGCTTAACGACAAGAAAGCTAAAATAACAGCATTTTAATTTAGCCTTTTACAGGGCGCATTTACTATTTGAAACAGAGCAGGCACTAAATATTTATAACATACTGGATTGTTTTGTATTATTCCAGTACTTAAGTGCTTAAAATCCTGAAATGAGCCCCCTAGAGATGAACGCGAGACCATTCGAGACGAGAAATGACGTCGTCTCGCACACCGAGCTCTCGTCTCGCGATCATCCCTAGAGATGCTAAAAATAATGGTATGGGCGCCCATGCTCCCTCATGTAACTCCTTGAGGAACCCGATAAGCACAATATGTCGGATATTTATCTTCTTTTCACTGTCCACCCAATAATACTATGGACAAATTAAAGAAAAAAAAGGTAAAACATTTTTAAAAACGGAGCACAATTTGTGATAGTTATTTCGAACGCGCTTGAGCGAGATGCCTATACATGCCACACGGGATAAAGCGTTGCTGGTGCTCTGACACAATGCCAGAAAAATTATCTGATACGCCAAAAAATCTGAAACAACAATAAAAATAAACTATAAATAAAGTAATTAGGAGCTTTCACTGCTCATGGATTGTAATGTGTTGAGACTCTTTTGTGTGCTTCTGTAAAATGTTATGAAAGTTGCGAATATAGTTATCATTAGTAGCTCTTCATTGACTTACTAACTGTTTTTGCAGTGTTGTAAAATGGGAGGATTATGATGCATTTTTTATTGTGAGTTAGAAAGCGAAATAAGACCAAAAAATGGTTTATGAAGTACTTCTCAACAAAATGTGCAAAGAAAGATACGTAAGGCCCACGTATGAATTATGATGCACTTTCCAATATAATGAAGCAAAAAAGACTAATACTGCTCAATGCACGAAATTTATTATTTAGTTTTTGCATAGCATAAATTTTACATGACCACATACCATCATAAAATTTTACACACATTTACACTACTGTATTTTTTATATGTGTTATGAAATGTAATTGAATATCAAAATATATCGAATTTTTAATGTCTTTCGTGTGTATTAAAGTGTTTTTTAAATTCATTATTTTCCAGTGAGCGCCTTACGACCAACTAGTTTTAAATAAAAGATATGCGACAGCAAATATCATAATCATACAAAAATTTAGTATCAATCTATTCATATTTACAACCGTTAGAACTCCGACAGACAGACTCACAAACCAAAATAGTATAGCAAACTTTATACACTTTCCATGTATTTTCTCAACATTATGCTACAAACCCCAACTCCATTGGAAAAGGTCTTTAATAAATATCTTCTGATATAATTTTTGCAAAATTCATTTGCGGTGCTACGTTTTTATTACACTCACTACAGTTTAAAAACTGTTTCTTTTTTAGCAATCGTTGATGTGATGCGGGAGATATTGAGAGCATTGAAGGATTTTGCGCGCCAGATGAAAGAAGCTTTCATAGCTATAAGAGACCTTTTCTTAGAGATAAGTAAGCATTATTAGTAAGATAATAAAAACCACAGGCATAGAGCTATATGCATCCTAGGGATGGACTTTACACCTTCCCCGCGAAAAATTTCAAGCCTCTACTGGAACCTACGAAGTTTTTCATATATGTCTCAAACTGAGCCCCAGTGTTCCCTTATAATGATTTTGAAATAACTATGCTTATGATGGAGTGTGCGTTTTGTATTATGGTAAGCCTACCCGAGGGGCATCTGCCTACGCGTGTGCGTGTGGGTGTGTGTGTGGGGGGGTTAGTCGGAGGACTTTTTAAGGGGTGTTCTAACACGCATTCACATTACATCGCAAGAAAACCGATCAAAACTCCAGACCCTTAGATCCACGGCCGCGTGATAGGCCCGAACGCCGGACCTCCACTCTTTAACCATCTACCATGTTCAGTATCTTATCCACTCGGCCATGGTGGGGCCGCTTATGATGGAACTTGAATTAAATTAACTTAGGTTTTTTTTTTTTTTTTGGCCTACTTTCTTTTGATTTACTTAACCTAAGGGTCCCAAACGGGGTATGCATGCAAGTACCAGATAATAATTACTTTCATTTCATAAAGGTTTGAAGTGTTATAATTTTTTAATATTTCCTGATTAAATTTAGTGAAAACTGGCTCTGAAAAGTGCATGATTTAAAAAGACAAAAGCAAAACAAAAGTTTGTTCATCAAACACATTTAAGTGCATTAAGCGAAGTTACTTTGCAGGAGTGAACTGTGATCAGAAATTCAGCAAATATCTATTACCGATTGGTGCATGAAGACAACGATTGTGACATTTGGGTCGATTGGTGGCTGAAAATTCCATAGGAATATGCGATCCCTAGGAAGCATATTCCTATAGAATTTCCAGCTGCCTTGTTCACCCTGTCATTCCACAAAATTTATAGCACAAAAATTCTGATACGCCCTGTATATGTTTTACGATTTTCTCTTCCCGCATACTAAGACCACATATTAATTCACCTTTCTACCCTTCCTAACAACACACCACGTTTCCTTAGCAGTTCAGAAAGATTTATACGTCATTCCACTGATTAAAGTTCAGTTAATAACGACTTCGGAGAGAAAATTTTTATTTTAGATGTACTGTTTTCCTCTTTATACCTCAAGCCCATTTCGTAATGATGAAGAGGCAGTTCCTCCCTGCACAGCCTCTGCCATTTCAAACAAAAATTTCTGACGATTATTTCTTCGGCGTCACTCACAAGAGAATTATGGTCTTAGATAATGGTTTCGGTAATTTTTTTTTTTTTACTCGAGTATTTTAGCAAAGGGTCAAATCAAAAGAATTTCAAATGTATAAAAATGTGAATAAACGTTCATAAATGTTTATTTTTTGTTAATATAAATACAATAATATGTGTAAACCTGTTTAACTGCATTAATTTTAGAAAGCTTGACAAGAAGTTTTAACTTCTGACGTGCAGTCCTGCGACTGACTGTTTTTTTTTACATTACATAAGTTTTATAGATAAAGAATGCTCAGTAAGAGTGAAAATAATGTCTCAGACCTCACGCAGAAAGCAATGTCATACACTTTAATCAATTACTACCCGTAGACTGCAGTAAAGCTGAATTCTTTTGTGCGCTTCCCCAGAAGAGCCGTGCATATCTTGTAGCAAGCCCCTCAGTAAAATAAATAAATTTTGTTTTGCTAGAAATGAACTAACACCATTAAAGTAAATTCAAGCAATTGCATCGTCCTTAGACTGTCAAGTATTAGAATAGTTATGATTTGCCAAATAAAATAAATCAAAAATTAGAACTATACAGCTACTACTTAATTTTCAGTTAATGCCATCAAGAGTGTGTTCCAGTGGCTGCTGAGCATTGTCAATATCTGCAGCACTAAGTACGGTAGCCCTTACGAAAGGTGCAACCAGGCTTTTGACGATGCCATCGAGGACTGCAACAAGAAAATGGGTATCTTCAGCTTCCTCTGCTACATAGTCAGTGCTGTGAAGTACATTTGCCAAGTAGCTAGAAGTAAGTCGTGATTGCCGATTTCGCTGCGTCGAAGGATATAGACTAGATGTAATAAGGAGGGCTGTTCTCCCTCAGTTGTTAGAAGCGAGTCGGTGGTTAGCTTTCAAACTTCCTGCCTCAGTTGTTCGTTATCGACTGCTCTAACAATTTTCTGACCTGTTCCTAACCTTGCTGATTCAATCATTAGAGCCCTTTAACGCTCCTCCTTAAGGTTCCTTCTTTAAGGCGGGGCAGAGTTAACAACTCGTCGTTTCAACCGATTCGGGGAGAATCGACTCTATGGTTTGAATGTACAGTTGAATTTGCTTAAGGATGCGCAATAACTCTTCACTTAAATTTTTTTTAAATGTAAAATTAATGAGAGAATTAATTAATGAATTTTAATAGTATCAAGATTTTATCACTCTAAAACTAATTTTGAATGTTAGTAGAGCAATGAAAACAAACCACATCGACATATTCCAAAACTTTGCCAGAGAATGTAAAATATAAATGTCTAGCATAAGGATTTGCCTTTCAGGAATTGTACCTGTAAACTTTCTTTTCCCGGTTTTTAAGTTAAGGGAAAAATAATTTAAGCAGGATTATAGAATTCCAAACCGTTTTCAGTTAATTTATATTTATGTTTATTTCAGGGCTTGTTCCTAAAATGTTGTATTTTTTGGTGAAATTAATTTATTTTAATGAAAATAAATGAATGTTTGATTACGTAAATGAATATTTGTTTTACAGTCGTGGATTTGCTCTGTGCTATACCCAGAGCAATAAAGACTGGAATAATAGAGCCTATAAAAGAACGTAAGTAATATTATTGGTATCTCTAAACTTATGTCATATGTTGTTTTTTGCTAATTTACTGATAAGTAAAAAGATCATTAAACAAAGAAGTGGCATTCAAAAGTTAAATTAATGAAAAACTTTGTAAAATAAGATTTTTTGTAAAAGGTACTGCAAAACGATCGTTTCTGAAGTGGTAGAGAAGGTTCACCCTTACTTAGTTGCGCAAAAGCTGCACCATCCAGAAAGGCAGAAAAATTAGAACCGAAAGTAAGCAATGGGTTGTTTACTTGTAACAACAGAAAATAATAGCAGATGTCTTGAATGTATTTTATTCATATCACTGAAGTTTTAAATCTTACGACATTCTAATAAAGTAGTTGTCTTTTATTTATTAATTAGTTTAAATTTCAGTCTCTAGCAGATTCCGATTGCAAGTACTCGGTTTCGGCCTTTAAAAAGTAAACCTGTACGAATAAGGTCTCGTCTCGTGTCCCGTATCGCCTCACAAAATATTTGCTTGTCACGTCTCGCGTCCATCCCTATTATATACTATGCAGAGGTAAAGTATGATTATTTTAATATTTAAATTTATATTTTATTTTACACCCCTTTTAGTTTTTTTTTTTTTTCAAATTTCAGTTACGAATAATATAGATATCACGATAAAATCTAAAAATCGTACACTTATATTTTTAATATACAGGTTAAATAAATGCATAAAAATAAATAAATAAATTCTTTTTTCGACGTCAAGCTAAAATAAATAATTACTCTCATTTAGCTGAAAGGTAATATTACAGTGCTGATCCGAAAGGAAAAAAAAATCTAGAGACAAGTTTTTACTTATTCCTGATCATCATTAAGCTACCATCTTCCTATTTGATAGATTCGTAATCAAATGCTAAAGTTTTTGGTGCAGTTTGACTAGCGAGGTCAAATGAAATCAGTAAAGAACTTTTTTTTCTTTTGAAGACTAATCTCATTTTCTAAAAGTATTCATGATTGAAAGGTACATGTTCCTACACTGAATGGTGAAAAACATAAACCAAGAAAATCTCACTTTAAAGAGGACCCCGGTATAAGAAGTTCAGTTTCTGAACATATTTTAATTTTTAGTAAATAATTTTTTTTTGTATTTGTGCGAATTTTGAACTTGAATTTTTATTGGTTTTTCTGGCTTGAGAGCGAAACTGTAGTATGATTATTTTATGCATCAATCAATTAACTTTATAGTAAATATTTTCTTATCAATTTTTATATTTAGTTACTCATACGATACGAGAAAAATTTAATAATATTTTAAAGAATGTTTTTGGTTTGAACTTAAATTGAAACTTTGAAATAGATGACATCTGTCCCAAAGTATCGCAAGTAGAATTATTTAGTTTCTTTGTTCCTTTATTATTTTATTTTTTAGAGTTTTTATATTTACTTTAGAAGTAAAAGTTGGTGATTTCTTTAAAGCAAGATTAGAAAAAAATCTTTTCCTTGTGTGTCTCAATTAATATTATATATTTAAAATATGACAGAATTGCAAGCAGGTTATCCAAATAGCCCAATTGTATTTATTATGAACTTTCAAAGTATAAATTGCATCAACAGCCTCCCGGTGAAAAAAAAAGAATTTTTTAAGATTTAAAATTCTATTTCAGTATATATTGAATGCTTTAAATATCCCCCAGTTCAGCTATCTTTCCTTCATAATATAATTTTTGTAGTTTCATTATAGCATAGCAGGAAAATAGATTTTTGGACGAGTCTATTTATCGCTGTTATTAATGTTGCTAATTATAGTTAATAAAGAACCGATTGATGATTAAAAGAGTATTAATGCATGACAAATATGAAATTTAAAAAGTCATTTTAAACAAATTAGATTATGAATTGGATTCTGAATATAGCTAGCCGTAAGTATCTGCTAATAAAATGAATTGAAAATTATTCGAAGTTTTGTAAACTGATAAACTATTTTAACCAAGTTCAGTAAGTACACTGCCGAACTAACTATAGAATAAAAAATGATTAAAAAATTATGTTTAAAGATTTTTTAAACGAGTTTTAGAATTGATTTAAGGTCACTCGATACCCCAAACTTTTTCAGAAATTGTTATTAACTTTTAAAAAATAATTTTAGGTTATTATTGTGTAAATATTAAACATATTTAACTTAACCTGCAAAAAAATTATATTACTGTTACTCTTTTTCGAAAAAAAGTTTTAAAAAGTCACAATTTTGTTACTAATTTTAAAAACTACTCCATTTTTATTTATTTATTTATCTTTTGCTTGAATTTCTTTTCCTTTAAATGTTTTAAATGGCAGTACTTTGAACAAATTTAAGGATTGGATTTTGGCTAATTGTATTAGTTTCAGTGTTTCAGAGAAAACAAAAATTATTATTTTAAATTTTAAACGTATCGCTGATTCGATCTTTAAATTAATTACTTGCCGTATAAGTTTCAAGTAGAAAAAATTTCAAACAATTTCATCAACATTTGACAAAGCCTTAGCATTTTAAAGGTAATAGACTAAAAAAAACCAACAACATCACCGATTTCATTTAGTTATAAGTTATGTGTAACTGAAATGTGGTTTAGAAATTTTTATTAAGGTGTTCTTTAAGGTAAATAGACTATTTTAGCACGTAAATCTCAAAATTCATATTTTCATCAAATTTACTTAATGTGGCGATGCTGAGTATCCTTAAAAATATGCAGCATAGTTAAGTTACAAAAACACTGAAAAAAAAGTAAAAATTATTAAAAACTTCATAAAATAACTCACATAAAAAAGATATTGCAAAACAAAATTTTTGGCTTGTACAAATAGTTAATCTTTCTTCAGCTCCAGAAAAGCTTCACCATCCACCATGGGGGTCAGCATAAAATGTTCCTGGGAGGTGTGTGTGTGTGAGTGGGAAAGATTACTTCAGCATATGGTTATTATGTTGGAAAGAACAGGAAAGAAGGACGACATACAAAAATCCAGGGGAGGGGCAAGTGTCCCCCTTACCCTGTGCTGCCGACTCCCATGCCATCCACTTAGGCAAGGAGGTTAGAATTGAACCCTCCTGCCCGTGTTGATGGCGGAGCTTTTTTAAAACCAGTTTTACAGTTAAGTCAGGTCATGGAAATCGCCCGCTATGCAACTGTTATTTATGAAAGTGTTTTAATTTTCAGAGGTTAAGCAATTTGCTCGACACATGTACAACCAGTTCTACGTCAACATAACGTTCGTCCACTACTATAACTATTCCCTGGAACAGAGCAAGTCCTTCGAAGATATCCGCGGGGACATCGCCGACGAAATAAGGGATCGCTCCGAATGGTTTTTTCGGTTGATAGACTGGTCAGACTTCTTCATGGCTTTTTTCTTCGTTTTTGTTGTTCTCAAGTAAGTTTTTTTGTTTTCTTTAAGGGTGTTTGCTCCCTTTCAAAACGATCGTCGTCACAGAAACTTTGAACACCTTTAAAAAACAAACATAAAAAAAGAAAAAATTAATAGAGCATTTCGACGGGACTACCTCTCTGCGACAGGTCCCCCTTCTCTGCGTGACAGCTTTGGATTCTCCATTTATTTCAACTGGGGGGGGGCACTCCAATTTTCGACATCAATTCACTCCGATTAAAAAAAGTATTAAATTCAAGTTTTTGGATGATTGTAATGGAACGAATTGGTTAAGCAAACCTTCGACCTTTGATTATCCAGCGGCATTTTTTATGTTTTGAAGTGATTAAAGATAATTAAAATAGATGTTTCTAATGCCCTTTTTTATGTTGAATACAATAGAAAGACAATAAGAGAATCTGTTCAGAAAGGTTGTGCAGAAGGCAGTAACCTAGATGACGTCACTGAAACGTTACGTCGAAATCTTCAACCAGTATACTAAGCGCTAATACTAATAGTGAAGCCGTATATTGCAACTTTCAGAAGAACAGATAAGCTCTCATGCAACTTTCAGAAAGAACAGATAAGCACGAAAATTCCCTTGAAAAAGTTACCTGTTTAGGGAATAACAGCGAAATTCCGTATGTTTAGCATTTTCCCCCTGAGTATTTGGTAACTCCTATAGGTTGCTCGTTTCTAACAGATCACAGTACAACTTCGAAAAAGACATTCTAAATTTTTGTCGGATCTCTAGTGCAATTCAATTTTTTTTAAAGCTATTCGAAAGTTGCACGATATCCTAAAGGAACAGGTTTAATTGAATCTACTTAGATATAACTTTGGAAGAATCTAGTTAGAGGCAACTTTAGAAGCATTGTTTTCCCAGTTTCTCTTGTCATCGGCTACTGCTGTCGTTTGAGAATCATGATTTGAGGGACGCTGTGGTGAGAATTAACCGGTCATTTTTGACAATTATCCTTTTTTTTCTGTACATACAAACAGAGAGCTTCGCTAACGTAGAAAAGTAAACAGATTTTCGGTGTATTGAGTAGAACAACATCAGGGCCGGCCAAAGGGGGGTGCGAATGTAGGCGATCGCCTAAGACCCCGCGCTTAAAGAGGCCCTGCTCCAGCGTCATTTTTTTGCTATCACAATAGACGGAGCTTGGTAGATGGTTGCGATATATCCCGAAAAGAGCCAAGAAGTAAAGCTAATGTGTACTAGCAGTGCTAGTAGTAACTTAGATAAGACATGATAGAAAAGAGGCCCCGCTCTTTCGCTTCGCTTGGGGCCCCACACGTCCCTCGGGACAGCCCTGACAACATGCATACAAAACGGACGTAATTACTTTCAGAAATTTCATAAATTCTTTATAGATTTCTGAATATTTCACTGATTTAGTTTAAACATTCACTTTTAAATGTTTTCAATTAAATCATCTGCGGTCATCTGCAGAAAAAAAAATCACGTCAAGAAAGTCTGTTCGGTGTAAAGGTGTTTTACAAAGTGGAAATAATTATTTGAGAGGAAGGACTGTTTTGAAGCTTGCAAAGCAATTTTAATACCCCTTAGACTCGCTACGCTCGCTTTTCGTATGAGGTATTTGGCCCTTAAAAAGGCTCATTCGTAAAAAAAGGTGTAATTGACAAAACCCAAGATTGGATCTGATAGAATGTTACCGAGCTACGCATTCCTTGGTTCTTGTGTATGTTCCTTGGAACAACTTCACACTATTTTTAATTGTGTAAAACCTATGGAACACCTTGCGTATTTGCCATCCATAACAATTTTTCATAATTTGGCTATACGTATAGTTAATAATTATTTCTAAGAAAACAGTGCTTCAATCGTTTTCTTTGATAAAAACCACGGAACAGCTATTATATCTTTCCACTAATGGTGACTTTACATTATTTGGCAATATACACTTGATAATCATTGTTCATTTAAGGTTGCCGTGAAAACAGTTATCCATACATTCATATACATAATTCTTTGCAGATTGATTTATTTAGCACCGCGAAATACATCATCGCACCGCGCGGGCAAATATCCAAGCTATACTTGCTGTAATGGCATAGTTAAAGCCGCCAAATATTTCTACGGGTGGCAAATACCCAAGGTGAACCTAACCGGCATTACTATAATATGCATTTGAATTATTTTTCATTTTCAAAATACGGTGTGCTAACATTTTGAAAAACAAGTAGTATTTAGATTACCCTGCTTGAGATAGCGTTTTTCCAGATCCTACCTGATGCCAAATCGACGCTTTTTATATCAGTTACAATTATTATTAGAAAAAGTATTAGAAAAACGAATTGGCGTCAATTTTAAACTCCTGTTATCTAAGAGAACTTGCTATTTGAAAATTGTGAACTTTGTGTAACACACTTTGACTTATTTGTTTAACTTACTTTTTAATTTGGCGTAAAAATGGTGTAATTCTACTTCATGTTTGTTCATTTCACGCAGGGATTGCTTTGTTGCAAAGGCATGAATGATTGTATGCTGTCGAAAATTACCAAGCGTGGCAACCATTATGCTTATATTTTCAGTTTTTTATTAATATCTTCTAAAATAATTGGAATTTCGAAATTTAAGTCAGCTTATTGGCTTCCCAGAAATTTTCCGAATCGGTGGACACCTTCGTCGAAACTCAAAACCCCACGGTTTTGGAGGAGATAGCCGAACAAGCTGCTGACATCGGCGGCGGCGGCAGCATCCGTTACTTTTTTTAAGAGTAGAAAGAAACGTACGCTCCAATAAAACATAATACACACATTAGTCACGCTGTTTGAATGGCGGTAATGTTATTTTTACTAATTGGTTTTTAATTGTTAATTCAATTAGTTTTATTCATCGTTGATTTTTAGAATGTTTTATTTTAAAGCTATAACCATACGTAATAGGCACAAAACCGTCCTACATAGAAACGTCTAAAGGGAAAAGTTATTTAGAACGTCTGATTTGTAAAGTACTTTTAGGTTTTAAAACAGTCAAGCTTAAATTATTTTTAAATTTTGTCGAAAGTTATTTTGCAATACTGACTGGGACAGACAGGAAGAGAGTGTACTAAGGAAATTAGTATATAACTGGGTCACAACGATTTTTAAACTGATTTAATTGTGAAATCGAAGTATATTGTCACATTGGACTGCATTCTAAAACCAATTAAAATTAATTTTTTATGGATTGAGATGCATTATACCTTTTCTTTCTAAGAGAAAAAACTTTGTTGCAGAATGGGATTTGACTTTAAAGTTTAAAACGTTTACTATTAGTATTTATAGGTTAGAATTATTTTATTCAATTCACGTAATGAAAAAAATCTTCTGAATACAGTTTTGGCGTTTTGTATTTATGAAATTAAAATTTTCGTTTCATTATTGATGAATTACGAAAAGAATGTATTATCGATACTGATCATTTGATATTTTATGTCTGCTTTAAAAATATTTTTTAACCTATTGAGCTGATATTTTGCATGATCTAATTTTCATTCTATTGACTAGTATGTAATACAGAAAAATATCTGATATATATATATATATATATATATATATTAGTTAAATATATATATGTATATATACGAGTTAAAATAAAAACACATTCTGACGCCGAGTCTTTAAATTGCGACACGCTATCACCAACAACAGTCTGACCTATTTTGATTATATTGTACAATTCACAGCTTATGTACATTATCCAAACCAATTAAGAAACGCAATAACTGACATAAATATTTAAACTCTAATATTTAACATTTTAACTCTAATAAATGATATGAAATTTATCCCAAAAACGTATTATAAGTGAAACACGAGGGTACTTCACGTAATGAAATTACAAAATAATTATGACTGAAGAGGTTAATGTAGCTGGAATTTTCCTCTGAGACAATTAATTGTTTGCATTTGCGGAGCAAGTTTACTGATGGAAATTATATGCAATGACTTGAAACGTTCGAATCGCTGGACATGGGCGCTCATACCTGAGGGCAGGGAGGGACCATGCACCCCCAGCTCTTCTGAAAAAAAAATATATTACCCCAATAATTTACGTACTAGTGTAGAGTAGATGTGGTTCTAACCTTAAAATGTAGCATTCTTTGGCAAGAACCCCCCCCTCCTCCCTCCTCCCCGCTTACAAGCAATCATATGGGCACCCATGTAACTAGTACTCTGATGAAATGCAAAACAAGTTTAGATTTTCCACATTTGTCTCTGTAGTACATTTTTTTTTTTGGTCTTGACCTTGTCACATGTTCAGATACCCCTTTTACAGCGCCTACGTTTACCGTCTTCGCTACTTGTCGGCCGACCATTTCGACAATGTCTACATCACTTTCCACGTGCGAGACATTGACGACCGACGAGTCCAGATGGGCAAGGAAACGATCCTGCCCCTGTCTTTCCGAGAGAAGAGGAAGTACGTGAGCACCTTTTCCCTGAGGATGGCCCGATCCGAGAGGAGGCAGCTGATGGTTGCAGGGACGCTGCTGTTCCTCTCGGGACTTCAGATGTCTTTCTACATGATCCTGGATTATTCTCTCTACCATTTTCTGAAGATGATTCGGTATTACGGGCGAATAGAAGCCAAGGGACAAAGTAAGACTACAGTGCCGACAAAATAAAAAGAGTTGACATTTTTAATTTGGCAGTTATACTGTTGACAGTTGAATTGTGTCCCCTCTAAATAACTGTTGCATGTTCTCATGGAAATGCGGTTGTGGATGAGGATCGTGCTTTTAGTTCGGAATGCTGGGAGATTTTTTTTTTTTTTTTTTTTTTTTTTTTTTTGAGCGTATACAGGTTTGCTAGCAGTCAAAACTGAAAAGTGCAAATTTTGCTATAAACTTGGAAAATCTTGAACTGTAACATGGAATATCATCTGACGACTACAGTAATAAGTTAATTTTACAGTTGCAATAGGTCTGAAAAAAAAAGACTTGACATAGTGTAAAAGCGGCGGATACGGTGGTTTTTTGGGGGGGAGGCGGGAGAAGGTCTAGTTTTAAAAGAAAGAAGAAAAAACTTATTCAACCCCAAAAGAATGTGTAAATAAAGCAAAATGTTGCTCTAAAGCACGATTTTACTCTACTTTTTTTAACTATACATTCTTAAAAAAAAAAAAAAAAAATCTGAATCCGAAATGCCAGTCTTGTGTACCTATATATTTATAGCTTTTTAACTCTGAAAAAGCCAAAACAATCTCCCAGCATTCCGACCTAATAGCAGGACCATTATCTACAAACGCATTTTCATTAAAGCATGCTAGGTTTTAATGAAAATGCGTTCATGCAAACAGGTTTTTTGGAGCACAGGGAATTCAACTTTCCCATTGAAATTCAACTTTTTTTTCATCTTTTTTTTTGGTACTTAATATTCATGATTATAGGAGTTTGGTCGTAGGATTTTTGGTACATGTTGCATTTTCACAATTTCGCATCGCTTAATTTTCATATGTTTAATATTCGGTAGGACTTAAAAGCTGTGATTTTATTCAGTTGTCAGTATCTTTTTTTCCACGTAAGGTATTCTTTCCTTTTTGCCAACTACTGCTACAGAAATGGCTATTGTTTCTTTCGCGACTTTGATCCAAGAAAAAAAAGTTTAAAATCGATTGTTATAAATAATTTCATTTCAACGTTTTCTAAATTGATGCGGATTCACTTTTTTTTTTCCCTTTCGGCTTTTAAATTTATAGAAATACAGATAACTGTAATAGAAACTTTAAGGATACTTAATCTTGGCGAATGTTCGCAACACTGATACGTGTGCACATGTCTACAGTAGTGGTATAGCCAAGGGGCGGATAGGGGGTCACCCCCCCCATGAGCAATGTTTTTACGTACAAAATGTATAGTCTTCACTCCCTTTTCACATACACGTATACATGTATGTGAGTTGCAGTAGTCGTAACCTCCCCCCCTCATGAAAATTTCTGGCTACGCCACTGTGTGTACGGAACTAAAAAACGAAGTTCCGAATTTTTATTTCTAATAGCGATGTTTCTTCTTTTTAACATCAGATAATTAAAATATTTTGATTTTAGATTTCAAACGATAGTTACCGGCTCCGCAAAGCCCCTGATTTTCTAAAACAAGCAAATCAACAAAACCACCAATATTTGTGTTGTATTAAAGCTTTCAAGTTTATCAGCTAGCTTATTGTAACTACAATTCCAATAAAAACATGTTATTCCATAAATAAAAACTTCAGCTGTTCGAGTCTCGTCAGGGTGAGATCCCCCTGAACCCCCCTAATTTTTTAGTTTCATTATTGCCATATTAAAACGATATTCATTGACTTTGTCATTTTATCGCTCATCTTTCGCGTATTTCGCCTGGTAACCCTATTTTGAAATTTTTATGATTGTAACCTATTTATAGAAAAATACATGTGATGCATATTCTACAGCTTACGAAATAGTGTAACAATAGATTAAAGCTGTTGTGAAGTATTTAAATACATGTAAAATTATGTCGCTTTTTTATGTCGCATTTTTGTGACACATTTTTCAATAAAGGGTGTTGAGAGATAAAATGACATAGTCATTAAAAAATCGTTTGGTGTTATAGATGGAGTTACTGTCGTGACTTTTGACCTTGACGTGCGTTTCGCGCTATATATTTCATTGGCTCTTCGTGTATCTCAGTGTACGTTCTTTTGTCGCAGCTGCGGGTTATAATTTACATTAGGAAAAGTGTTCAGTGTATTTATCAGCAATTTAGATTATATTACTTGATATTATGATAAGTGACGTATTTCATAATGTCTATTAACATGCCTAAAAACAGGAATTATTTTAAATGTCCTGTGTTTGGTGAACCAGAGAATAAAAAAAAAAAGAATTAACTGTAGACTATATCGTCTTCTGCCAACATACGAAGATGCTATGAAACATTACTTATTTGTACAGTTTAATTTGAAATCCTGTAATTGAAACATAATTCCTACTGTTTCTGAAGTATCTGAGGTTGTTGCTGATGTAATTAAAAATAATGGCTCAAGGCTACAATTCCAACTGTTTGGGATACACGAATCATAAAAATGATTAGAAACTATCATGACAATCGTCAAAATTTAAAGAAAAGTATCGAAAGAATAGTTCTTCTTTCAATGTGAAATTGGAAAATTTCAGGCAATCGACGAGAAAACTGTTTGATATAAGCTCCTGCAATGTAAAGAATTTTCTTTGTGTAAATGCGCTAAACATTTTCGTGTTCCAGAATTAGAACGCAATTTTCTGAAAGACCAAAGAGGTAAAAGGTTGATGATAATAGGGTCAGTGGACATTAAAACTACAAAGAAAATGGTGCGCAGCTCTGAAAGACGGGAAAAAGAATTGTCAAGGAAAGAAAATTATTCTTTAAAGCAGAAAGATCATGTTTTGTGTGGTGGAGAATACGATATCTAAATACTGTCCATATGATATCACTAAAATCTCTTAATTCTTTTGATACTCAAATCGACAATCAACTATCAACTTCAAGTAATAGTGAAACCAAAAGAAAAAGTCGAGCTAGAAAACTCCACTTCTTAACTTTGAAGCTTCCGATTACGTTGATTTAATAAATTGGAATGACTGTAAATTAACAAAACCTCCTGTGTTGTCGAATTTATCGGAAGAAAAACTGAAAGAAATGTTTCTAACCGGAGAAACTTCTGAAATGTTACGCTTTCCTTCTCATGCGCAAGCTGTAGAAAGATGCTTGAAAATCACTACAGAAGCTTCGTCAGCTGTGTGTGGATATGAATGAAGCAAGAGACGGTTTCATCTTGGGGGAAAATGAACCCCAATGTGAGGCCAAAATTTAACACTGAAGAGACTACGAACTTGCACACTGAATATTATTTACTGTGTAAGGATGTAATATATGTAATAAAGATAAACTATGTAAAAGTGTGTAAGAATGTAGGTTAAGTATGTAAAGATATATGAGTCAACCGCTATACGATTTTCACTAAATTGTAAAACTTTGTCTCCCGTGCGGAAGCGGAAAACAAATAAATTTTCAAAAGATTTTTTACTTATAGTTTAGGTATATAAAAAATAAAAATAAAATCACTATTAAATATAAAAAAAAATCCCTATACTTAAGTTCCACCCTAGTGTACGTGTGCACGCACACACAGTTCACATATACAGGGTTCCAGAAAATCTTGTAAACTTTGAAAATTTCTAAAAAAAAAAGAACAAGTATCGATAAAAAATGCAGTTTTCACGAATAGATTCAGAAAGAGACTGGATTTTTTTTTTTTTTTAAATGACAAAAGTTGTAGTTCAAACATTTACCTTCAGATAATGTTGACATACGTGATATTAAGCACAATTCTGATCTCTTAGTTTGTAGAAACCAGAATTTTTTATCAGTACTTTGTAAAAAGTTTAACGCACCTAGATTACGTCAACAAGTCGTGAGAACTTCAAAATTTCAATAAAAAATAAAATAAATAGATAAATAAATAATGATGAAAAAGGTGCGGTTTGCATGAACATAATTAAGATCAGATTCTTTTATGATTCGAAACTTATTTCATATTATTTAATGAATTGTTAAAGTTTGTACGAATTTATCACGCCTCCGGTGTATTACAGGAAGTTACAATATTCTGGTGCCATGGTGCCTCTATTAAGGTGTATTCGTTACTTTCAAAATTTACTCTATTAAATTTCTTTTCTTTTTACAGTTCCAAATGTCATGCAAATTCATGTCAAAGGAGGCGGAGTTATGGCGGATATGTATCGACAAATGGTCACTCAGTTTGACCCTCTGATGAAGTCGACACCCGAATTCGACACTGCAGAGTGTTTGCCCAATCCAGTGCCAATAGACCTGGATCGATATCAAAAAATCGGTATGTATTACTGAACTGAACAAAAATGCTTTATTCTGGTGCTCTTCGGAAGTTCTTTCATTCCCGTTTTGACTCATAAAATAACTCAACTAGAAGGCTAATTAGTTGTTTAGCATTCTGCATTTCAACTGCGATCTGGGATTTTGGATATTTTTTATCAGATCAATAAAAATTATTCTCTGAACTGAAAGTGTAGTTGTAAACGAACAAAAGAATCACAGAAAGTGTTTAAAAACAGCACCGAAAAGCACTCCTGACGAAGTTTCTGAAAATAGCCTTTTTTTTTTTTCAATAAGTAGCATGGGCCTATTCCTTTTTTCTTTGAAGTCAATTGGCAAATAATTTTAACAAATTGGAAGTTTCTCCTTTTTTAAGATTTCATATATGTCTCTCTTATTTTCTTAAATTCTTCAAGACAGAAATATTTTTGTAAACAAAAAAATATTTCAGACTATTGCCTTTGATAAATTGATATTGCTTCTCCGAAGTCCTCCGGAACCTGATTGAACCCTTTTTCTTTTCTTTGTCCCGAATATGCTTCTTACGTATTAACCAATCAGAATCCTCATACGTCAATTACTGAGACTAACCCCCCCCCCCAAGCGATATTAGGCTATTTTTACACTTGTAACATGATGATTTTATTTATTTATTTATTTATTTATAAAAGTTCATTCTTTATCAAATTCTTTTAGCTATTATAAGCTACTAGTATATCACGTAATTCAGCATGAAAATTCGATCAAAAAAAAATAAAAATTGAGCTACATCTTTAAACTGCTGTACTAATGGATAACGTATTTCACAAATATGTTAGCAATAGAAGTGTGTCTTTTGGAGCATCTATCAGTATTAGGTGTACGTAAAGAAAGAGAGAAGTGACATGAATTGTACAATCTTGCATCTGGAATTGAAAAAAATTCTATTGCAATTATTTTGATGGTAATTGCATGAAAATAACCATCAATATCTCACTTTTCAGGAAACATACACAAAATTACATTAAAACAAGTCTAATAAGTGTGAAAATTTAAAAATACAAAGTTTCATAAGTTATCCTATTCACACCAGACAGTGTGTTATGAATGGGAAAAGATTCAGCATGAATGAGACATAATAAACTTAAAAGATTTATAAAAAGGGCAGCCAATTTTAATTAGCACGTGGCTGTCGACAGTCTAGGATTGGCACTGGTGGTTTTAATTCAGTAATTTTATTTTGGAAAAAGAACCCAAAAATTTTTGCTGAAACGCATTTTTCATTAAAACACAGGGTGAACACGCTTCATCGAATGTAACTTGTAAAGAACGGTTCCAACACTTTAAAAAAAATGATTTTGTTGAGAATTAAAATAACATCCAGGGCAACAGAAAAAGTATGAAGATACAGAGTTGCAAGCATTGTAGGTGAAGATTTGTGCCAAATACAAAAACAAACAAACAAACAATAACAACAAAAGAAAACCCTCGCATAACAATGAATTTGAATGCTGCATAGCGAACCATTTCAGATTTCTTCAAAGCAATGGAGGAGATTTTAAAAGAAAAAGAAAAAGGTTAAGTATTGACCGGTACATATGGCACATTTTTTCATACAATCCTTTTACACACTTGAAACGTTTTCTTTGTTCGCAGTTTATAATGAATAAAAAGATAACGTAATGAGAAAAGAAATCAGCGGTAACTTGTCTCGTATTTCGTCCGGATCTGGAATTCCAAATTCAGTAATGTTTTAGCACATGTTCGTCGTCAGGTTAACATAATGCTAGTCTGCAAGGAATCACGCTAAGTTAGTTTATTCTTATAAAGTATAAAATAAAAGCCAGAGTATATCTTGTAAACTTATTTATTTTAAAGTGGAATATTTTCTTTTTTGTCGGCGTAGACTGCAAAGCGGAGTGAAACAATTTGCAAGAAATTAAATGGCTAAAAGGAAGGTTACAGTACCTATAAAATATTGTACTGCCATTAGCAGTGGCCTATGCAGACTTCCTTAAAGGGGGGGGGGGTTATAGACGTAACTTTGTGTTAAAATGCGCAATACTGAAGCTAAAAATTGAAAATTTATGGACATTTTGTTAAAAAAAATTTTTTTTGGGGGGGGGGGTTGAACCCCCCCTTGCGTACGCCACTGGCCATTAGTAATAATATTCAGAAGTGAAATAATGACATAAAATAACTGAATCTTGCTATAAACTTTATAGCTTTTGCCATTTTTTTTCAGATTTTTCTAAGATATATACAGTAAGATACAACTTTTGGCACGATTGATATTTACTGAGACTCTACAAATATCGCATTATTTGAGTTTATTCCTATTGATACATTTACTATTTTTTAATGTCATTAAATTGAATTTTTGACACCTGCTGAGATTCTAACAATTTATGAGCATCTTCTCTTCTCTTCCAGAAATTAATGTGTTTCCAGACTGAATTTGTCTTTGTCTCTTCCCCACGCAGCACATTTTCATCTCTTTCGCGAAGTTTGCATGTTTTAATTATGCCGATGTTAATAAAACGGCGAAATTGTCTCTCACGCTAACTTTGAGTGCCAGTTCTCTGCTAACTCTCGCATTAAATAAATCAAGATGGCACATATCCATTATCGTCTGCTGCACACATACATATAAATATATTCCTCTCCACTCCAACTTTTCTTTTCGAGAGGAACCCTGCTTTTTCTGCTTGATCATACGGTTTTCAGTGCCGTTAAAGTTTTCTTCTCACAAGGTGTTCTTGTGTTAAACGGATTAGGCTGTTTTAATGGCGACCTCTGCTTTCCTCTTCACTCTGGAAGCTAGCTTTAATGGGCTTCACGAGCGGGTAATCAAATCAGTGAGGTTAAAAATCCAGTCGCTTTTCATAAATTGAGTTGTAAGCCATTTTTTATAAAATGGTAAGCGTGCGTAGAATAATTACGCGGATGTCAATGGAGCGACTGATTCTCGCGAGTGTTTTAGATCCAGGTATATCTGAAAAATTATTTTCTGAAACTGTAAATAAAATATTTTCTCTGGTAGTTGTTTAACACATTTATATAGTTTCCAAACGGGTGAAAACTGTATATCAACAGCCTTATGATTGTTATTATTATATCTAAATAAAAGACTCATTCCAGTTAAAATGCTTTCGAAAACAACCATACGAACAAATGGCACAATTGATTAATGGAAATGTGATAGCATGACTACCCTTATAATTTTAAATTTCATATCCGATGTAGAAAACGCTTTTGATGATACTATTTTACTCTTTATATCCACTGTTGAATGAAAAAGAATATTAGTTAAAGAATAAATCTTTTATACCGGAAATTATTAACATTCGCCATCAAAAAGTTATACAAAATATTTTTAGAAAAATATCGAAAAAAAAAATCGTTTTTGGATATTATAATCACTAAGCACATATTTATAGTCTCGATTTACAGTATTTCTCTGTGCTTACCTCTGAAAAGTGTTTTACCTATATAAAAACATCAATGATGAATATGTTTTAGAAGACGTGTTTATCCTTCCACAAATTTATTTGAATGTTTATCTAGTTAGCTACATAGCTTTATTTCATTTGTACAGTTAATAATCTGATCCACTTATTTTTGATATCATTTTATCGACTATTTAAAAAAAAACTGCCATTTTACAAGGTAGTTATGGAGTATCGATATTATAATATACTAGCGGCTACCCGCGACTTCGTCTGCGTCGGCTTTAGAATTAGGTCCCGAGAGAAACGAAGCATGTGTGAATAACAAATATGTTTGCAACTAAAGAAACAGCATTTAAATATTATTTGCTTTTTACTTATTTTAAATGAAGTAAAATGCATTGTAGTATACTTCATTTAAAATAAGAGTACGTAAAATTACTAAATTTAGATTTTTTTTCAGGCATTTGGCGAATAGAGACAGTTACGACAGTGTTTGCAAACTGTTTTGAGTGTTCTTGTAAAAGAAATATTTATGCTATATGCATGAATTTTAGCCTATGTTAATCAGGAATAGTGCAGCTTTCTATTAGCGAAAAAGTTTTAGAATCGGGTCTATAGTTACAGAGATACCCAGAGAGCTTAATGTTTTAGAATTATGTTGAGTGTTCCTGTAAAGGAACTATTTGCGCTACATGCATTAATTTTAGCCTATAATACTCAAGAATAGTGTAGCTTAATATCAGTGAAAAAAGTTTTGGAATCGGTTTAGTACTTACAGAGATACACAGAGCGTAATGTAATTCTTATGAGTATCCCTGTAAAAGAACTATTTGTGATATATGCATAAAAGGTAGCCTATAACACTCAGGGTCCCCCCAGTGTCTAAGAGGGTCTGCTCTCAAACCTGGAAGGCGGCAGGTGCCAGGTTCAAACACCGGCCGCGCCTGTCGACCTAGCCGCTCGCAGTTTTCCGTGTTTTTTTTCAAAAACCTCGCGAAAATACAGGCTAGGATCCCTTAGAAAATTCCACACAGAGGAATTATCCATATACGCCTAGGACCCTATAGGCCTAGGACCATATAGGCCTAGGACTTTCAATCAGTGAAGAAAGTTTTAAAATCGGTTTAGTTGCTACAAAATTTCCATAGAGCGCAATGCATTAGCATTATTTTGAGTGTCTTTGTAAAAGAATTATTTATGCTATATGCTTGAAAGGTTGCCCGTATGTTAATCCAGGGCATAAGCTATCTTCATTACAAATTTTTCCAACCATTTTTGTGTGATTCAGTCAAAAAACATCCAAACACATAAACGTACACATTTATATTATTTGTAGGATTTGGAAATTTACGAACTTTAGTTAGTGAAACACATCTGGACTTTTCTTGGTACTTGCCTATTATCCCGGCGGTCATTCCTGCCAAACTGTTTTTTCGTCAAATGAGTTGCCAAACTGTTGCCAATCGTATTCAAAACAATTAATAATTTCATGTGCCCTGCATTTATCTCGGCAAAAAATCGCTCGTCTTGGCGGACCGCCGGGATAATACGTAAGTACACTTTTCTTTATTTATGCTTTTTAATTTGGCGTAAAATCAACATAATTTCCATACTTATTTATGTTTTTCAAATGCATGTGATTTTGCAAATAGAATTTCTGCTGTATTTCAAAAGCATAAATCATTTTGTGCGGGCGATAAAATTTAATTAATAGTTAGAAATTAGTTTTTAATTAATAGTTAGAAAAGTAATTAAAATTTCCGCGCCTCAGGTACACTTTACCGAAGTCATGGGTTCACGCATGCTCAAATTTTCTAAACTCTGCTTTCTGTAGATTTGTCTGGAGAACATTCATTTTTACTTTCCGAACATGTACCATGTAAGGAAAGTATTGTAATCATGAAAAAATTCGACTTCGAGATTTTGGTGTATTTACACGTTTTGAGGTCTTCTGAATCCATTTATGCTATTTTTACGAGATGTATGTATGTATGTGTGTATGTGTGTGTGTGTGTGTGTGTGTGTGTGTGTGTGTGTGTGTATGTGAGTGAACACGATAGCTCCTGAACGGAGTATTCGATTGAGCTCAAATTGGGTATATACGTCATAAACCACCGTCGCAAGACCGGTATTGATTTTGGTGTGTATAGGACTTATAGTTTTTCTACAGGGCTACGACAAAGATTTCTTTTACATTATGGCCTATGGGGGGAAATTCTTGAAAGTTCGCTAGCGTTTAAATGGTGCATTCGATTGAGCTCAAATTTCTTATATATGTTATAAACCATCATCCTAAGAGTGGTATTGATTTTGGTGTGTATAGGACTTATAGTTTTCCTACAGGGCTACAAAAAAGATTTCTTTTACATTATGGCCTATGGGGGGAAATTCTTGAAAGTGCGCTAGCGTTTAAACGGTACCTTCGATTGAGCTCAAATTGGGTATATATGTTATAAATCATCATCTTAAGACCGGTATTGATTTTGGTGTGTATAGGACTTATAGTTTTTATACAGAGCTACGACAAAGATTTCCTTTACATTATGGCATATGGGAAGAAATTCTTGAAAGTGCGCAAGCGTTTAAACGGTGCATTCGATTGAGTTTCAATTTGGTATATATGTTTGAATTATTCATCGATCAAAATTTATTTAAATGCATGTTAATGATCTTAATCGTAAGAGTTCGGAAGGTCGAGTGGAGTCATTCCAGATTTTTATTATTAGAGATAGATATATTTGGCATAAAACTGGCATAATTTCCGTATTATTTAATATTTTTCAGATGCATGTGCTTCTTTATTGAAGTAATAGAATTCTTGTTAGCTCAAAACATGAATCATATGATACGGGCGAAACTCGCCAAGCATGGCAACGTAAAAACGGTTTTTAATTAATAATTAAAAAAGTAATTAAAAATTTAAAATTCTAAGTAGCCTATAACCAACTCCAGGGTCCCATCTATATCTAAACCGAAATGCATCCTAATCGATTCAGCGGTTTAGGCGTGAAAGCGTCATAAACAAACAAACACAAACAAACTCACTTTCGCATTTATAATATTAGTTAGGATTTCGAAGTTTTTCTACATATCTAGCAGCAATATCTATTGTATTTTACACGCTCATCAGTTATGTTACAGCTTTAGAATCGAATTACAACTCAGTTTAGCAATAATTTAAGCAGTTTTTTCTTTATCAATAAAACCTCACTAGCTTAGCAACTTTAATATGCTGCTTAAACTCGGTAATTGCTGGGCGGACACAGACGAGAGGTCAAATCTTCCCGATTCAGCTGGACTTAACTGTCTAGAGGCTTGGTAATCTATCTTATAACTCGGCTGTTCGAGCCTCGTAAGGGGGAGCCCCCCCCCCTTAGCCCTCCCAATCTTTTAGTTTCATTATTGCCATATTACAATGATATTAATTGACTATGTCATTTTATCTCTCGCCCCTTTTTCTTTTTCTTTTATACTTCCTTTACATTTATTTCATCGACTGGAAGGTGGAGGGTTTCCTGACTTTTCCTTGCAATTGCAAACATGGGTCGATGATAACTGAAGTAACTTATATAATTTTTAGTATCTATCTTAACACACCAAAAATTTTGCTTTTCGTTATTGATATTGTTGTGAAAGCTTTAGGCGAGTAGGGTTGCAGTGTGATAAAAAGCTTGACTCATCTGAGAGACGGGACGATTGCGTGGCATCTCTTGCTAATGCAACATGCATCAAATTGTCCAATAAAATAATGTAAACCCGCAAGGGTTCCTTTCTTGGTCCGACTACAAGTTCCAGCTGTGGCCGGTTTTTTTTTTTTGGGGGGGGGGTAGGCTCGGCTCTACGCCAGAGTGGCGCCGTCTCCTCCTGCTCGAACACCGACATGATATTGAGCCTCGCCGCTCCTGCCCAACATCGCCCCACCCGGGGCCCGACTACGGAAAACCGCTCAAACCACTCTACTTCAGCTAGTATTTTATAGAATGTCGAGGGAATTACGACACTATTCCTCTTGAAAATACCTTCACCAACACATACCAACAACAATTTTATGTTCTTGGAGATCAGATTTAATACAGATACCCTGTAAAGAAGAGAGAATTTTGAAAATTGTTTATATATCTTTCATTACTAAAGCCCTTTTTAATTTTTGGTTTTTCTTTTTAGGCACTTTATATGCTATATGCATTATTCTTGCTGTAACTGAGAGCTACGGTTTACGTCTGCGGCACGTGATATGCGGTTGCTACTATCCGGGCCGTGAGAAGTTGCGCGCGGTTTGGTTGTACAACAGAATTCTGAAAACGAGAGGGGGCATCACCAAGTTCCTGAGAAGACGGATACGACAGAAAGTTCGTGGTGATGACACTATAGAGAAAATAACTCTGATGGACCGTCTCACGAATCAGTTTCCGATCTTCGGCAGAGTGGCAAAAGCGCTTGGCTTCGTTAAAATCCACTGCCTGAACTGCAACGAGCCTGGCGATCCTGAAGACCCTGTCAATTTTAAGAAATGTAGCACTCCAGGATGTAAAGGTGAGGTTTAAGAGCAAGCATGGAGGTAAAACTGATTCCTTATGCTAAGTTGTGCAAATTTAGTGCTGCCTTTAAGAATGAGTATATTAAATAAATGATCAAAGAGGCGTTTTCTCGATTCCCCTGTTGCAGTCTTAAAAAGACTGAAAACCACTGAAACGGAAACAGTCAGCTATGTAGCCATTAGAACGAAACAAATGTACATTTACACGCAAGACCATGGAAGGTTTTCCATGGGCGTGCGCTAATATTTGTGCACTAATTCCATAATGCTTAGATTTCTTTTCGTTTTTTCAAGGCTTGGAAAGCTATAAAAGAATGAAATACTTAAATAATAAATAATTTACTTTTTTATGGCATTATAGTGAAGGGATGGTTTCAAATTACGAGTAGATGCCTTAAAAATCCCGAAAGTACCAACTTCTGAAAGGTATAAGATGTACGTGAGTCCTTTTAGACTCTCTCTCTCTGTTGTCTAGACTTTTTGGTAAATAATGAAAATCAGCTTTTCCCACGAAACTCTTGAAGGTTTTCTCATTAAGCAAAGATAAAATTTACGTATTCTTGATACATATTAATAAAACATTTTGTAACCTTTAGTTTTTCTTTTCATATTTTATTATTTTTCTTATTTTCTGTTAATTTTGAAACATTTTATTAAATTTTATAATATGAATAATTGCTTGGATAAGGAAATACAATTTAGATTTGGATTTTTCAAAAACAACTCGTAATTGATTGAATCATGAATAATTTAGAAACATGCATGCAAGTCTGAGGTGTTACCACAATACGTACCACACTTTCCAAACAAGGTATGAAAACTGGTATCGATATGAGTACACAAAACTATCTTGTTTTTTCATACTCTAGAATATAGGAATAAAAACACATTTTAAACAGTTCATTGATAAAGTGTTAAAAATGTACAGACATTTGTTTTCTTTCCCTTAGGTGTGTATTGTTATTCGTGCTTCGCAGAGATCAAGAATATTTGTACTTTGTGCATGAGTCCTGTAGAGTACGGCGACCTGTCGGACGTTAGTGAAGAAAAGTATATATTCCCTATTTCTTATTAGTTTTTCTTTGGTATAATTTCATTAAATATTTTTTTTTTTTACACACGAGTTTAATCTAAAAGCTAAACTGGAATTTTACTTCAGTGACACATTTTTTCTTGTGCGTTGTTTTTTCCAAGTGCATGCTTATTACAAACCTTTTTCTTTTAGAATTTTGTTTCGATTGATAAACAGTCTTCGCCGCTTAAGAAAATAATCATATTCGTTCCAAGCAAAGCTGAATTTAATAAGCGGGGAACATTCTTCGAACCCCTAAGTGGGTGTGCCACCTGTTGCTGCCTCCCAAACTCCCGTAAAATAAGATGATAAATAGAACAAATAAATATAATTACTTAATGTATCAACGAGAATTAATATTCATTAAAAATTAATAAGGTAAGCATTCTACGAATAAAATTAATTTACTTACGAAAAATAATTCATATTGCATTGTTTAGACGAGGCAATCAAACGTTCAATATTTCTTTCAAAGTAAAGTTCAGAGAGCTTTAAAGAGTGTAAAAATCCTTTGCTCAATCAAATTTCATGTTTGAGGATGAGCTGATGACTTCATGCAAATGCCGCAAATGTATGGCGAAAGGTTACTATTAGCTGGATCAATCTTAAATTTGAAGATGGCTTTGCTAATAGTAATTCTATCGAATGGAAAAGGGTGAAATGTGACTAGGTTTTTATGTCGCATAAGGAATAACGCACAGCTGAAATTTATCGTCAGCTTTTGAAGTATATACAATGATAAAGTAATGTCTCGTAAACAGGTTTGGTTTAATTCAACAAAATCAGAAATCATGCAAGATGAGCAACGGCGTGGTTGCCAAGCAAGTCCGCTATTGATGTCGCTTTGCTGCATTGGTTGTCTGATTGTAGAACATAGTTGATAAAGCACACTTAAATGAGTTGACGACGAAGTTCAGTTTATTTTTTAGCACAGAAGCCCTTTACAGAGTAACTTTCGATCACGTTTCAATCATAGTTGATAATTTGCCGTAGTCACTCAATATCTGTGCCTTTTACATGAATGGCGAAATCATATACTGTTCAAGACGGATTTTTACACTCTTGTTACCTAGTTTATGACACACTCTCGTAGAAACTGTATATGGAAAACTATGAATTTTACTGCATGCTTGCTCAATCTTAAAACGAGGCATTTCGTATTTCAGAGATTCTAGTGAAGAAGAGGCGCTGGATGTTACAGAAGTCGAGATGACTGATACAGAAGGCGACCTCGAAACAGATTACCAGTACGATGAAAATACTCGACCTACACCGGAAGAAGATTCCAAACTGCCATTTCGCGACGTCGAGTCAGAAGCTGTCAGAAAGGATCTGGCCACTCTCAGTGACGTGGAAGAGAGCGACGATGACAATTTAGTTTTGGAAGTATAAATTTTAACGTTGATTTCAAGACTGATTTTTTCAATTAAAATGATCTTGCTGTATCGAGCAGTTGCATATATGTAGTATTCGATTCTGTATTTTGAAATGTATGATTCTTAACTTGCAATAAAATCTAACGAAACAAGAATGGATTAATGTATGAATCTTATGCTCTAGAGATCGAATTTTATTATTTATCCTTTGTTCCTTTTCAGACGTGACCAAACTATTTTTATAAGTTTATAGAGTCTCGAATCTTCGTAATTAATACAAATGTTGATTTTCATATGTATTGACCATAGAGATATTCATTAGCGTGGGGCGAAAAAACATTTTTTTATTTTTTCGAAAACGGCTAGTTGAAAAGGTTTTATACATTTAAACAAGAAAAACCGTAAAAAAATTTTGAGAAGAAATAAAGATATTCGGATCGCGCATTCACTTTGAAATATTGAACAAAATGAGAAATTTTTTTTTTACTAATTTTTCGAAACCCTCAAACGTTTGAAATTTGAAAAGTGCTAGTCTAGTTTGTGCACGATAAAGCTAATAATACGAAAAAAAAAAAAAAAAAAATCCATGATTATTCAATATTAACAGATCGCGCATTGCCTTAAAATCTAGCGCAAATGCCATATTTTGAAGGATTTCAGTAAGACAACTGCCTGTCTGTGGAAGATGGAGATGAGTTGTAGGATCGGCCAATATATATACAGGGTGGCCATAATTAAACTGCAAGTGTTCAAGGGGTGCTGGAGAGAAAACTACTAGGAATATTTCAGCGAAACTTGGTATCTACACGTTTCAGAACATGCGCAAGTCAAATATGCAATTAAAAAAATCGTGATTTTCACCCGACAGATACCGTATTTTAAAGCTCACCGGTGGCATTTACAACTTCCAAAACCGATAGACAGAGCATAGTAGCATTCTAAGAGGCATATAAACAATATAAAACATCATTTACAGTTTATCAAAATTCCATACAATTCGCTACAGTAATCAAATTTTTACAGTAACATGTAATCAAAAATTAACGTAAATTAAGATCGCAAATTAAACAATTCACAAAGACGCTTTGGAAAACAATTAAACCATTATTTATTCTCATTGACACTCATTGGACCTCTTCTTAATCGTTTCATACACCGATATTCTTTCAGAGTAGTTGAATAATTGCTACCATTCTGATAGAATATCTTCACTAACAATGCACGTTCCTTCTTATTCAGAGTCATGATTGACCATTACTCAATGTGGTCTTGTTTTCACACTGTTCGATGGGCTTAAAATTTGCATATATGACGTCCATAAGCATTGAAACACGATATAGCGCCATCTATCGGGTAAAATGGCGATTTTTTTTAATTGTATATATGACTTGCGCATGTTCTGAAACGTGTAGATACCAAGTTTCACTGAAATATTCCTGGTAGTTTTCTCTCCAGCACCCATTGAACACTTGCAGTTTAATTATGACCACCCTGTACTATATGTTACTGTGAAAGATCGGAGAATGTCGACATATACCAAACACGTCGGTGAAAGACCGAATATTTGATTATATTCTTGTACATTCGGACCACCACCGGTGTATGTCGAGAATCACAGATATACTGTGGTGGAGGTCGAAAACAGCAATAAATACGATTTCAATAACATAATAAAGTAAGTTTTTTATTGGTATTATTTTCTTTTCTCATTTAGAATGTACTGTTTAAGTTCAAAAGTTTATTTAGATGCGTTGTTACTTAAGCTTTTTTCTATTTTGACATATACGGTATAAAAGACAAAGTAAAAAAAAGTTCTTTATTGGCTAAAATTTAAAACTAAATGCTTAACATTTATCCAAGCACAACTACTGTTATTACTAATAAGGCAAGTAATATCGAGTATCTCTTCTCACGTTAGAATCTAAAGCTACATGTCCGGCAGTGAACACGTCTTTACAGAGTGACGAACCCCTCTCCCCACCGTGATTGGTTACTCCTCTCAGTAAAGTAGACGAAAAAGTTACGTCACCCTTGTGGAGTTTTATCGCTCCTGAAATACAGAGAACAAAATACACCGGTGAATATCGACATTCGCCGGTGTAAGTTAGAAATAAGGATATTTGGCAAATATGTCGGACATACTCCAATTTTCGGACTTTCACGGTAACATATACATTCAAAAACGGTTAGTTGAAAAAACTTGTTGTACTTATGGATGAGAAAAACTGTAAAAAAAAAAATCTGATTGCGTATTCACTTAGAAATGTCGAAAAATTAAATTTTTACTTCCTTGTACGGAGTATAAGGAAGTAATGGGATCCCGAAAAATTTCGGGGGCCAAATTTCGACGAAAAAACCGATTTTGACTACCTCTAAATTTACTTTTAAGAAATTTTTCGATGCATCTCATCGTACGCTAGCATGCACGATCATATAAATGCGTCTGCAGCCCATTTTGACCAACGGCGAGTCAATGTTGACCAGTTTTTCTATGCCATCTGTACGTACGTACGTTCGTTCGTTCGTTCATACGTATGTATGTAACTCGCATATCTCAAAAACTATTGGTCGTAGAATGTTCAAATTTTATATTTAGGATTGTTGTAACATGTAGTTGTGTACCTCTTCTTTTGGTCCCAATCGACTGGATAATTTATCTACAGGATCGCCCAAAAGATTCGAAATACATTATTCTCTATGGGTCGAAATTCATCAAACTCGCATATCGAGTTTCACATTGCATGAAAAACTTACTGAGGATAACGTGCTTTCAGAAAAATTACTTCACTAAGGTTTAGTTATGCGACATTCAAAATATTTTCGAAACGATGAATGTTTCATGTAGAAATTTCTATGTCTGTGATACCAACAATATTTTAAGACTACTTACATAGTACAGTTTTACCGAAGTGTTCTGCAGAGTGCCTGAGATTACACATCGTTCACGATTTAGGAATTAAAAGACAAAATAAAACTGTGATCCCCACCATGTGATGTTATTTTAGAACTGAAGCCAAGAAGACGAAAATATCCTATAGACGCACTTTGAAAGCGAAGAGATTTGTATCTAAAACACTGTTTACTTTCTGTTTGAACTCAAATTAGGCTGTCATAATTTTGTGTTACGATTTTTCAGTTACGCTAGCATCTCAAGTAAGTATCTGGGAGTCAAAGTTTATGTCACGTGTCAACGAACTTCTCACATTTTGAAATTTCGTAAAGATGGGATGAATTTCACTTATACGGATAAGAAAAACATCTGATTCTTTCCTTACGAAGATAGGGTATTCAGGTAGTTTATTTATAAAGGTTTTATAACATAAAAGGAAATAACTTATTACAATTATTTCAAACTCGCGTGATTTAATTAAAAATAATTCAACCAATAGGTCGCTACATTATTGAGAAGGCGAAAATGTATTTCATTATTCCTCGATATACGTGGGTATTATTAACGCACACTCAAAAAAAAAATTGTGCACTCTCTAACCGCACAATTGATGTACGATCCGTGAGCCCACATACTAGTATTTGTACAGTTTGACGAGCATAGTTTGACGAACATTGAGGTCATGACTAAAGTCTTGAAGTCAAAGATATACTGAATTTCCGGTTTTTTAAAAATAATTATGAATAGATGGACATAGCTTAAATAAAAAAAAAAGTTTCTTAATTATACATAAATTTAATTTAGTTAAGTACTTCTTGGGGCCATTTATTAGAAATTAAAATCATATAATTTCTATTGGCAGTTATGCTGCTTATTCCTTTACCGAGCAACGAGGCAATTCAAAACGTGTGTTACCGGGTTTTGTATTTTAGCTATCAAACTAAAGATACATCTTTGATTTATCATCATCATTATCATTTTTGCAGTAAAAAGTTAGAAAGTTGTTTTGTAGCATTTGTAATAAGAACATCGAATTATTTAATTTGATTCCTATTAAAAAAAAACATTTTCGCGATCATCAGTTTACATGTGGCTTAACATTCCCGATTAAATGTTGTCAGGATGGGTGCAAAAGTGCATGTACAAATGTATCTACTATGATGAAACATATTGAAAAATATCAGTTACCAACGATCGGAAAAGTAACTTTTGTTCCTAGTTTGTTGTCTGAAGTAGTTGAAAATGCTGAGGATGATAATGTGTATGATGAGGTTCAGCCAGTGGAGGTAGAGTGCACGTACTCACAACCAAATGAGCAGGATGATGATTCAAAGGAAGCTCTTAGACATGAAATTTTATCCGTTGTTTCTGAATTGAGAAGCAATAGCAGTCTTCCACATAGCATTGTATCTCTTGTTGTACTAAATGCTTGTAATTCTGTATCACAGCTAGTCGCTCTTTTTGCGTTAAAAATTCAAACAGAACAACAAAAGCAGAGCTGCCAACTCTCCCGTTTCTTACGAGGGATTTCCCACCACAATTTTTGAGCAGTTTTATTTTGGATTACATTTTTGGCCTTATTTTAACCATAAGCTGCTAATTAAAAATTAGTGGTGGGAAATCTCTCGAAAAAGTACAAAAACAAAACGGGAGAGTTGGCAGCTCTGACAAAAGTGATGCAACAAAAGTGCACATTCAATAGACTTGTTCCATTTTTACTAACAAATAGCTCAGTGACGTCACGTACAGTAACTCTATTGGTTACTTATGTCAACCAGTCGTCCTGTAGAATAAATCTATTGGTTAGTTTTCCCATCCAAGCACACGACACGTGGCACAAGTCCATTGTCCATCCCGAATACACAACTGAGTACACGGTCATGTGTAGCCTTACCACACATTCATTATGTAGATTAACTGCATAATCAATTGTGCATCCTTAATGCACAAACTGAGTGCACATACAGTGTGCTTCTCCAGTACACGCACATCTGTACACTGTAACTGCACAATCTTTTTAGTGAGTAGCGTGATGTTATATAGCCTATGTCTGTCAGGGATACTGCAGCTTTCTATTAGTGAAAGAAATTTTGGAATAGGTGTTCAGTTTTACCAGAGATTTACCCCCTCCATATAAACAAACACAATTTACCTCGTTTTTACATTAGTGTAGATATGTATCACTGGTGAGTCTCACAAGATTTTACTTGAACATAAATCCACAAAAATTCCAACATTAATGATGAAGATGCACATAATTTTAAAACACATTTATTTAAGGTTAAATTACAGGATTGCATTGTAGCTCATATTTTTGGTTCCGATCAGGCAAAGGGAATGTAATTAAAAATTATACAACATTCTTAGGAACAAAACCAGAGATAAGAAATGCCTAATTTCTCATTTATTTGAGATCATCTGTAGTACGCTCTATTGTAACCTAAAAACAGAAAAAGAATGTGCACACATCAAGCATAAAAAAGTAATGATTTTGTGCTTTAATGTCAGTCAGATACAATTTAATGCATTTTTAAAATAAACTATCGTACAAGGCGTTTCAAAACTGTTAGTCAAATCTCTTGAGAAATGTAGGATGCAGTAAAATGAGTTAGATCAATGAAAGGTCGCTAAAATTGTTGTTGTGTTTAAATTACTATAAAAATATTAAATATAAATCAAATTTTCTGATTAGGTATAAACGTCGAATTTGTTCTTAGATAATTCTATTATTACCGGATAATAAAAATTGAATCCCAAAAATGAGTAACTGATTTTTCGAAAATCACTTACACAAATTTTTAAAGAGGTTATCATCTGAATTAAGAAGGAAACGGTTGCGACCTTGTATTGGTAAGAGTTTTGAAACATTCTGCAACAAATTCATAAAAATCCGGTTGATTATACTTTGGCATGGGGTATCTTACAGTTTAAAATAACTCTGCAAATATTTATGTAAATAAGTTAATACAGTAAAATTACTCCTTATGATGTCATTGTTTTACTATTATGTGTATTTTACACACAATTATTTTATTTTGCAAATTTAATTGTCAGATTTTAGTGAAAATGCTAGGTTTTATATCTTATTTATGTTTAGATTACTCTAATGAGTGTTTTATTCAGTTATTTTAATTTCCTTAAGACTTTTTGAAAAAAACTGTAAAAAGGATAATTTAAGTAGTTAAATTACATGAGTTTAAATGCGTAAAGTTTAAAATTTTTTGAGTCAAGATTTTTGTTCTAAAGTCGATAACTTTCTACTTTATAATTCCGGAGCACATTTGAAAAAAAAAAAAATGTAGTTCGTAAAATTGCCATTATTTCATTCTTTCTTTCTTTATGCACTTGCGGTACGTAATTTGAGGGTGTCCATAATTTATTACTTCTGAATTATAACTTGCAATTCAAGAAAAATTGAGCTCAATATTCTAATCCATGTTATTGATTTTAAATGTAAGCACTTTGTTGATTGATCACTTTTGTTCAAGAGTTATTTATGCTAATTATTATACTTAATGTACAGGGATAATTCCTAATTGGAATTGTTTTGTAGGGGGGTTGTACACAAATTTAAAGAGTCCAACCTTTAAAAAAATAAGGAGAGGAAAATTTTGTAAACATAGTCTTTTTTCCTACATTTTTTGGGGCATTTTCCCAAGTTACACTGTCTACTTATCTCTAACGGATAACGAATTAAAGCCTGTAACCATCTTTTTGGGTCACTCTGTATAATCATATCAATGTATATATAATAAAAGACAATGTGTTTTTCTGTGCCACAACTAACCAGCGCAGCCTAAAGGGGGTTATATGGTATTGCTCTCCACCCGCCATTCACGAAGTTACTATTTTAAACAGTAAATTTAACTCTCTCAGACCTGATTAAATGATTTCTCTTTGAACTGAATATTTTTCTATTTTAGCGATAGACATTAAATTTGTAATTAAAAAAATTAAACAAAAAATACTGATTATTGAATTTTCGGGAAAAATTGTTTTTTTCTTATGTACACAAGCTAGGGCATCTATCCTGTGCAGTACTATAGGTAATTTTTGCGTCCTTAGGAACGAAGGGTCTGAAAGGGTTGATCTTACATGTTTAGTGGCTTCAAATTTCCGTAAAGTTACTGGCTGTATTACAATTCGTGTACAGTTTATATTAGATTTTCATAAAAATGTCCCAAAAAGGTAGCAACACGCTTTAAATATTTACCTGTTAGAGATATGTGGGGAATGCAATTGAAAAATGTTCAAAATAATACAGGAAAAAAGACTACGTTTAGAAAAAAATATTTTTGTTAATTTTCAAAAAGTTACATTTTTTAAATATTTGAACAACCCCCTGTAAAGTAAAATTCCCGATTACTAAAATGTGCCTAATACAAAGTTTCAGCCTTTCAGTCAGCATATAGTTTTCTTCATATCTAAGACACTTTTTAGGATGTAATTCTCAAATTTTGTGTTTTTTTGAATGTATGGAGCACATTTTACAATTTGATTTTTTTTTTCTTTTTGGCTCGGGGATTGCATAGAAATATAAAAAGTGTAACTTTTTGAAAAATTGTGAGAGGAATCGTTTTTAGCGTAATATTTTTTCCTAAATTACTTTGAGCTTTTTTGCACTTTACATTGCACACTTATCTCAAATGAATAAAGAGTTAAAGCGTGTTACCGCCTTTTTTGGACACACTGTATATTGTGTTATCATTTATAAATTAATTTTCATCGTGCGGAGAATTTACCACATGGATCTCTGTAAAAATTCAAAATTAATACATTTGTTTATTTTCACTATCTCCATTCTAATTTTTATTTGATTTCCTACCACTATCTGCAATAATGTTTAAATTACTTCTGCTTAATGTTTTGGTGTTGCTGTTGTTGTTAAATTATTTAGTGTAAAAATAGCATCATTCTTCTATAATAATATTACCCTTTAGTATTTGGCAACACTTTATATTCTTCTTTTCACTGTTACACTTTTATTTTGTGGCAACACCAGTTTTCACTTACTACAATTTTTAACTTTGGCAACACGTTGTACTCGCCTTCCATGTGCTTTACACCCCTCCAGATTGGTAAGTCCATTTTTCAGTGCTATTTCTATTATTTTGATATCTTCTTTTTTTCCCCCCTTCTTTATAGTAGGGTTAATACCCTTTAATACCTATCATTTAAAATGTTAATCTTAAAAAATAGTAAAATCGAGTTTAAATAACGTAAATTTTAAACAAGGCGTTTGAATTATTTTCAAAATAATTTAAACTGCAAGATTTTGAAAAATGTGCTTGATTCTAACGAAGTTTGAATTTAATATGCCAAATTGCCTTTTAAACATTCTTTAAAAAAATTGAAAATTTTAGAATTCAAAATAATTTTTTATTTATTAGTAACTTTATAATAAATTTATTATATAACTTCTTATGTGTGAAGCGATATGAAGATTTAAAAAGTACAAATTACTCATGAACAAGATTATTGTTTCATTAAAAAACAAATTAGTCACAAAAAGATTATTATTTTTTAAACATTTAAACAAAATAAAATAAATTCAAAGAGCAAAATAGAATGCATATTTATATTTAAAATTAAAATTTTGACAAACCTTTAGTAAAGCATAAATTACTGTAACATGGCCTTGGGCAGTATGGTTTGCCTTCATTCTGTAAAAAGAATGAATTCACTCTAAAAAGAACTTTTTAATAAACATTTTTTTAATGTAAAAATATCTTTAGCTGTGAAAAATTTAAGAGCTTTTTCCAAATTTTGAAAAAATTGAAACTTTAATTCGAATTCGAAGAGGAAATGAAACTGGAATTAGAACTGGAATTCAAATTCGAGGAGCCTGCAAATGCAGCATCAACTTATTATGAGACATTATTTCAGGTGTGACGGAATTCTTCATCACGGCTTCTTAAATTATTGATAAAGAATTTTTAATCTCGTGAAATTAAAAATGGCACCAGGCCTATCGCGCGGCCATCGATCTAACGTCTGGAGTTTTTGGCGGTTTTATCCAGCTGTAACGTGAATAAGCGTGAACCTAAGGGCTCGCTGAGCACCCCCTTAGCAATGTCTGTCGTTGCTAATACACATGAATAAGAGATGGCATAGAATATATTTATATGCAGGGGGTAGCCAAATTTTTGGGGGGGGTCGATACGCAACTAATTATGCATCAGTGTGTGTAAGGAGTGGAATACTGATGGCAAAAATTACCTCATGGGGGGTTATGACCCCCCTAACCCCCCCCCCCCCCGTAGCTACGCCCCTGATTACTAGATATTATTATTGGTATGCGTATGCAAAGCCAGTGTCTACTTGAAATGTTTTTTAATTAATTCAGCATTAGATGTGAGGATCATTAAAAAATAATCAAAAAATTACACAATGATGTCCCTATTTTCCGTGAAATTGATATGTTTTCCCTTTTATCATTGAAGCATTGATAAATATTGATGTACAGCAGCGGGAAAAAAAAAGTCCACTTGTACTTTATTCGGCCGTCGTTCATCAACAGCAAAGTTGCATATACCAATCGTTTACGATTGACTTACACTTTAATTTATAAATAAAAATTATACATTGACATATACATAAAAATTGCATAAGGAACATCTCATTTTAAAATTAGCACCAACTGTTGTTCCTCAATAGCAATCCCTAGATTTCCTTTCATATTTCAAAAATTTATCTCTTTTTAACCCCGGAAACCAATTTTCAATAAATTTGAACTGAAAATGAGTAAGTTGTGAGCTTTGAAAATCCCCCTCCCCCTATGCTAAAATATTTTTTCATACATTAATTCATATCTCATATAATATTGATTATAAGAAGCTGATTTTTATTTGTACTATTAGAACTAAACGACCCAAACATAATTTACTATTATTATAAATTTTTAATAAGATATTAAAACGAATTATGGATTATTAAATTAATATTTAAAAATTAGGAATAGCGACCTAGCCAAATTTTAATGGAAATTGAAAGTAATATTACATGGCTGTGCAAAATTCCAAGTTTTTACGTTCAGTAGTTTAATTTATATTAAACTAGGCACTTCCGGCGACCAGTTAGTTCGCCATCATAATAAATCTTGTTCGGAGAGAATTCTGTTCCTCACTGGCTTCCTTGGCAGTGAAATATGTCAGATTCTGAATGGATTTAAAATTAAGATGGTTACAATCAGGAGCGGCCCTACGGTAAGTGTCTCCCCCTGCTGATGTAAAAAAGACGCCTCCTTTTATGCTGTACTTAGTTTTTGAGTTCGAAATGACGCCCCTTCGAAGCCGGCGCCGAGATGCGATGCTTACAGTGTCGGGCCGCCCCTGGTTACAAAATAAGATGATTAAATGATAAAAACCTTCGAAACGGAATAAACTATTTTCGTCCTATATTAATTCTGAAGAGCTTCTAGATATATTGGCCTTTATAAAAAAACGGAAAAAAGTAAGAAAATTTGAAGCACTTTCAGATTTTAATACGCACTAAAGTGCCATATATTAAAAGCGTATTATAATAGTGCTGTAAAAGTAACGACAAAATGAGTATCCGTATGTATTTGTTACTTATATGTTCGCTATTCGTTACTAAGTATTCGTTACTCGTTACTTTCGTTACTACTAATAGAATCGGTAATAGGGTGTTATATGTGACCCATAACAACACATCCGGGACAGTGTTTTGTTATGGGTATATGCCGCCCATACATAAACCCATAACAAAACCTAACCAAAAAGAATTTTTTTTTTTTAGCGAAGTTGTACAAAGTTGTATTTAGAGCTTATTTTCTCTGATTTACAGATTGTTTTTATACACATATTTTTTTTATACAATGCTAAATTATCCGAATTACTAAGAGTGCACATAGAAATCTTCCAAAGACATATGCCATTCTTTTTTTTTTCTCAACCCCCCCCCCCTTTTTTAAATTCTGAACGCTGGTTTAACATGTTCATTATTATCATAAAAAGTGTAAAGGAAAGCTTGTGACTCGTGTTTTTTTTGAGAGCGGGTTCTCGAATACTGAGATCCAGGGATTGGGCCACATACAGTGGCGCTCATAAGTTTCCGGCCAGATAAAAAATTTGCTATTTTTAAGAGAAAATTATGCCCGAACCAAATTTATTTGGCTTAAAAACAAGGAATATGCAAGAAATTCGACGCTGCTGGCCTACACTGGCGAATTAATATAAAACCTGCGCAACGAGAAATTCAACTATCATACGCTCAAAAGTTTCCGGCCAGTAAGTTCAATGTTGGTTTTTTCGCCTGCTGATTTATGGTAAGGCCGTTTGAACGTTTTATATTTAAGAAACATATCTTTCCCGTCAAAATGAAAACCAGTTCGAAAAGTATTTGGTGTAAAAGAGTGATTAGTTTAATCAAGAAAGGCAAATCCTCTCGTGAGATAGGAGAACTTCTGTCGATGGGAAAATCCACAGTAAACGATATTTAAAAAAAATATTCAGCTGATTTTGGAGTTCATGACATGTCTCGAAGTGGAAGACCGCAGAAAAAAAGAATATTTTCCTATTAAACTTTTAAGCTCAAGTATACTTTTGTTTGAAAATATCGCGTTAAAAATTTGTCCCTTTTTTAATCATTCAATTTCTTACTATGCAAGCAAAAAAATTAAAATTATGACTCACGTGAGCACGTAATATTTTTTAGCTTTAAATACAAATTTTAATTCAAATACATGCAATGAAGTGGCCCTCACAATAACCCGATTGAAAACCTTTGGTATGAACTTAATTGACGTGTGCGAGTGCATAAGTACTCAAATTGCACTGATTTTTTTCAAAAACCACCATACAAGTAGACATATTAATAAAAAGGAAGTCAACTGCTGACCCAGGTAAAACGGCTAATGATATTGCCCAAGAATTACGGGAAGAAAACCTTGCTGATGTCAGCCGTATGACAGTTTCAAGGCGTCTGCATGATCTAGGACTCTTTGGTTGAGTTGCAGTGAAAAAACCTTTCATTAGTAAAAAAAATAAGACAGCCCTACTTGAGTTTGCATTATTGCATAAAGACTGGTCTGATAAAAATTGGTCAAAAGTACTTTTTTCGGATGAGTCACAGTTCAACCTCTACGGAAGTGATGGGGGCAATATGTACGACGACCTCAAGGTAAAAGATACAATTGCAAATACCAGGTTCCTACAATAAAACACTGTGGAGGACATGTTATGGTCTGGGGAGCATTTTCTACAAAAGGTGTCGGTCCTTTAGTACAAATCCTCAGCAAGATGAACGGAGTTATGTACAAGAACATTTTGCAACGTCATGTACTACCATATGCGCGAGGGAAATTGAATAAAAATTGGGTATTTCAGCAGGATTATGATCCGAAGCATACGTGCACGATTGTGAAGACATGGATGTCCTCAAAAAGAATACATGCAATGAAGTGGCCCTCACAATAACCCGTTTGAAAACCTTTGGAATGAACTTAATTGACGTGTGCGAGTGCATAAGTACTCAAATTGCACTGATTATTTTCAAAAATTGCACGAGGAAAGGAACAAATTTACTCTTGACTATATTAAACTACTTATTGAATCTATGCCTCGTCGCTGTGATGCTGTTATTGCTGCTAAAGGTATGTCTACCAAATACTGACTGTAAAAAATATTATTGTACACTATAAATTTAATAAAACCTGTTTATTATCATAATCGACCAGTGTGGCCGATTATGATAATAAACAGGTGTATTTTTGAACACGTGTATTTGTTATAAAAATGAACATTTCCAATAAAAATATTTAGAAAAGTATTTCTTCCTTTAAAATACATACCTTACTACAATGCCAAAATTATATATAAGAACTAATTCCAGGCACCCGAAGATATAAAAGTAATTCCGAAACTTTGCAATGTATTAGTACTGGCTGGAAACTTATGAGCGCCACTGTATATAAAATTCACAGGGCAGGGGATCTCAGTATGATATCAACTACTTTGCGTCTCTAGAAGCATAATATCTTTATTATTTGTGAATTTTTATTTCATATCAAAAACTTCTTTTGCGGGACCATTTTTCGAAGTAAATTAAAAATTACCATATTTTAAATTAAAATTGTTTAATTCAGTGAGAATTATCTATTTTTAAGATATTTCCAGTTCTATTTCTGCACTTTTGGGATGAAAGGGGTTAGCCCCTTCTGTGGGTGCATATATGAGAGCATTCTATAAACAAAATGTACCATAAAATAGGGCAGATGGTCCCCTAAACGCCGAAATTTTAGAAACATATTTAACTTTATTGAATTATTTTAATACCAGTGGCTTACGCAGGAGTGGGCATAAAAAACCCGGGTCTCTCCCAATTTTTTTTATATATATTTTAAACAATTACTTAAAAAATGTGCTTAAGTTTCCTTGCTAAATATTTTTTTTAGTTCCAAGATATTTTAAATAATAAAAATGTCTGAATTCGTTTACTTTATAAAAATATATATTTTTAAAAGGTGTATTTAAATAATTTGTTATTTATTACTCATATTTCGATTCTAGCTTAAAAAATATATAGTTTAAAAAACAAAAAAACACGCTTTAGTGATAAATTGAACAAACTAAAAAGCGAAAAATAATTCTTAATATAGAAATAAATTAATGAACGAAAAATAGTATTATTGTGAAAAAAGCGTGGGGCGCTTTGTGCTATATTTTTTGTATCATTTTTGTACTAATCGTACCGATTGAATATTCTTAAGAACTGATATATGGAGCACCCCTGAGTCCCCCCCCTCTTGCTACGCCCCTGCTGTGCGCCAAAGTATTAATCAACCTGCAGTTAAATGCTACCTTTCTCACTAAAAAGGAAAAATAGGTCTCTAATCAACAAATAAAAGCGTGTTAAAAAGAATGGCCTTAACATGTTCTTGTACTCAACTCTTCCATTATGTGATGGATCACGATATTTTGTAAAAAAAAAAGAAAAAAAAATGCCGTGACCAGGATTCGAACCTGGGTTATTGCGGCCACAACGCAATGTACTAAGCACTATACGATCACGGCCTCAGTAAAAAAGGTTTTCTTACGATTGTAATCTTTGAAAGTGTTCTACTTTCAGTCAGGATAAGAAATGAGAAAATTACTTAATCCTGGCGATCCTGATCAGGATAATGAGATAAACTTATAAAATTATTGTATTGTCACCGGTTCTTCATAAATGTACAAAGTTTAAATTAAATCTGACCGTTTAAAGTGTGCCCAAATTTGAGTTCAAAGGAGTCGGTTACAAACATACATACAGGTGAAGCTAAAAAATAAAAGCGTTTTAAAATCAGGATAATGGGATAAACTTATCAAATTATTGTATTATCATCGATCCTTGATATATCTACAAAGTTTAAATTAAATTTGACCGTTTAAAGTGGGTCAAAATCGAGTTCAAAGGAGTCGGTTAGAAACATACAAATATACAAACATACATACAGGTGAAGCTAATAAAAGCGTGTTAAAAAAAAAGAAAAAGTTAAGTTCGCAATCCTGCTTCGGAACCACCCTGAAAGAAAGAATTCTGATTGCACCACTATTTAGTACTAAAATGTTAGAAAGCCCGAAATTAGCACCCCTTACTAACATGCTTCTATTATAGGTATTGCTCCTCTACAATTATAAGAACACCCCCTCCCCCCCGCAAAAAAAGTTCAACTGCGCATAAGAACATACTATACACCGGATCCTATCCCCCCATTGTACGACCCATATCAATAGAGCAGCAGATACTATATCCATCTCCATAACTGTAAAGAAACATACGGATTCTTCCAAACCTCATCAAAACGATACCATTCGGCTCGGCACAAACGAAATGCAACCGGAACATACTACTACTCAAATACCAAAACTCATTTTCCCCTTCAAACAGCGAGAATCTATACTTCCGGTATCTAGTAACGGAACAGATTATACTATTACTGAAATACCGAAACTCATTTTCTCCCTCCGGCAGTCTTGTATTCGAAGTTCGAACCTGGTCGATCCGAAATGCACACTCGAAAGTCATTTTCCCCCTTGAAACTGCGATCCGATATCCAGTAACAAATAACAGAAGATATTAGTACTCGATTACTGGAACCCGTTTCCCCCCTAGTTAACCTCGCCTGGCAGTCTGTATTCGAAGTTCGAAGCTGCTCGATCCGAAACAGCTTCGGATCGAGTAACGATATCAACCGAAAAGCAACAATTCGTTACTTCCAGTCTGAGTGATTATCCGCATCTTAGTACCGAATACATACGGTTTGCTTCAGCTCTATCCGAAACAGCTTCGGATCGAGTAACGATATCAACCGAAAAGTAGCAATTCGTTACTTAGAGTCTGAGTGATTATCCGCATCTTAGTACCGAATACATGCGGTTTGCTTCAGCTCTATATTATAATCCATGAGTCTTCCCTACTTTCTTTCCTTATTCAATAAGTTGGAAAGTATATCATTATTCATGAGTGTGATTAAACAAAATTAAAATTGATATTTCTAACATCTTTTTCTGGATGTAATACATTAGAAATAGATGGGAAAAAGCTGCGTAGAAAAATGAACAATTCGAACTGAATGAAAGTTTCAACTTATGCAGGTGTATTCAAAATCCAAATAGCAGACGATAAAACGACGATGAATTGCGCCAAGCGCTAGAATCACATCCTCTCAAAATCGCATATCAACCGCTTTATTTTTCGCCAAATTAAAAAATTTGCACGTTTTAGTCTTGGAAAATTTCCAAATCCTATTTTTCTTTTGAGTATAAAACATTTCATTCCTGCTCTGATTTCACATGCACACGATATTTTAATTAAAAACAACTTTACAAATAATCTAAACAAAAAAATTCGTTATTCTTTTATTTTTACTTCAAGAGTCTGACAAATTTAATAAACTCGCCAAATATGGCAACCTAGATAGGCTTAATGGCGGAGAGCAAAAATTAGCCTTTTGCGATACGTTTTTTATCGATATCTCCTAAAATAATGCGAATTTCGAAAAAATCACTTCGAGGTTTGTCGGGACCCGTCCTGGAGAATTTCCATACAAAATTTGGTAGGTCTACGATTACCCGTCTGTGAGCTATGCGAGACATAGGCAAACTAACTAACTGACACAGTTTGTTTTATTTATATAGATAAAATGTGTTATTTTCATGAGTTAAGGGACCATATTAAATTTATTAAGTGACAACTTTTTAGAAAATTGCGTAAAATAAATGTAAATGAGATTTCTTTTGCACAAAAATAGTAAAAGTTGGCGGTATTAAAAAATAGCAAATTTTGAAGCAAATAAATTGGAAGTTGATGCTAAAAAGCGTCTATGGTTGCGTCCGCTGCTATCCCCCCCCTAGATAAAATATATTCCATGTATAGAATTAGATGCAGTAGATGTATGTCTTCCAATACAACCTTCTATATCTGAAAAACTAACATCCTCAACATTCCAGGCATGAATTTGACCTTTTTTAATATCTGAAGCATCAGGTCTTTGGACTTCTCCATACTTTATCAAACATTCAAAAACCCTTTTCTGCCTAAATTTTTATATGATTATAATTAAAATACCGCCGAAAGTCTTATAAAAATATTGCACACTGCAGACGGTAATATTAAATGAAAAGAGTGAAATAACAAACAGTGATAACATTGGGTCGTCAAAAAAGTAAATGCGTTTTGTACATGAAATTCGAACAAATAAATTTTCAATGATGAAACTATTCTTCATGTTCGAGCATAGCTGAATAACTTTTATGCTTGTAGTCAGAATAACAGAGAACAGATTCTCACTCCTGGCAACATTTCACTTGTGTAAGAGAACCTTCAAATACTCAATAACAGTTTTAAAATTAGAAAGATTTTCAAAATCGTAAGCAGTCGTTTTGCATTTTTTCTTTAAATCATGTATCCGGACCAAGTAAGTTTTGGAGTCACGGTTCATTTGGACCACTGACTAAATATTCTAATTTTTATCCCTGATAATCTCAGTATAAGAAACTTTAAGGCTAGAAACAGTATTTTCCCTGTAAATAATATTTATTTATTTTATCTATCGCGTTTATTAATGAAAGGCGAAAAGTTCGGGACCTACAAATAGCGTTTTTCAATTTGCAGAAAGTCCCTTAAAACCGCACAAAAAGAATTCGCAATATCTACGGAAAGTATCGTAGGAAGTTGGTGAAAATTTATATTTAGAGTAATTTGAAGGTTTTCTTTCGCTCAAAAACGTGAAAACAGAGTGTTGCCATTGAAAAAACGAAGTTGATGCAGAATTAAATATGAAGACGACCCCTTATGCAAATTAAATTAATAGGAGATTAAAGTATACGTTATCTGCAAACGAATGGTATATATAACTTTGCTGTACGACGAACGACGGCCAAATACAGAGGAAGTGGGCGTTTTTTTTTCCGCAGCTGTACATTAATAAATCCTAGCGTCAAGGAGTGCATTAAACTAACATTTGTAAAAGAATAACCCATCTTTTTATTTTTAATTAAGGTAAAATATGTTGCTTTTTGACAGTGGGCATTTACTTAGTAGAGAATTCATAGGATAGCTGTATTCATTAAAATATTATGGGTCATTTATAATATTTCTTACATACCAAATAATATGTGTAAGAACTAATATTCTACTTTATATACTTCTTGTCAAGTAACAGAGTGGACGTCTACAATATTTTTTAAGATAAAAAATCAATTGTGTCCTTCACAGTGTGAAAAGTACACGAGTTTTGCTAAATAAAATATTTTTCTATCTAGTAATTAAAAGATAAAGATAACCCGACGTCCGTACTCAGTAATGCAAGTTTCCAGCACGAGCACTATCCGGAAGGAAAAAACAGTTTTACATGCAATGTAAGATGTGTACGAACGCGGTAATACAAGTTTCCAGCATCAGCACTATCAGGAAGGAAAAAGTAGTTTTACAGGCAATGTAAGATGTGTACGAACGTTGTAATACAAGTTTCCAGCATCAGCAGTATCAGAAAGGAAAAAGCAGTTTTACAGGCAATGCAAGGGACGAGGGTCAGTTGCACCCGCGCCAAAACAGCTATCAATGAAATCAAAGGGCGAGTTGCACTGGAAACCTTATCTTGCTTCTCCCTCGAAAATATGCTACTGCTGGCCCTTTGCGAGACCCCCAAAAACATCACTGGGTGCGGCCATCGCTGTAGAGGGTCCCTCAAAAATATGCTAACGCTGGCCCTTTGCGAGACCGCAAACTTCCCCTGTGATTGTACCCCTCCTCTCCATTTCGAGGTGCGCAACTCGGCCGTGGATTAAATTCCTCAGCGGTGCAAACTCATCCTTTTTGTCCTTTCGTCCTGTGCAACTAACCCATTCCCAATGTAAGATATGTTCAAACACAGTAATACAAGTTTCCAGCATGAGCACTATCTGAAGGAAAAAGTAGTTTCACTGGCAGGGTAAATATATCTTGCTGGTAATATGCAAGATAATATAAAAAACAGTGGTGACTAACCTTTTTGAGAACTGGGTTTACATTTTGTACATTACCTTTTAGTATTAGCTCGTAGGCCAATCACCTAGTGGCCCTGTGGTATGGGTCAAAATCTCGGTATTAGAAAAGGGGAGGGGGAGGATGGTTAGAAACTGCATTTTTTTGGATTTTCATTCTTAAAATCTTCTAAAATGTTTACGTTTCCTTCTTTTATAACTTTTATTTTTGCAAGTGAAGAGCAAAAAATAAAGGTCGATGCATAAAAATTGATGTAAGTGGAACGATACCATGGATGGCCAAACCAGGTGATATCATGCACCGTCTTTAATCACTTCCCTGAAGAGTATTTCAATCTCTCTATTCTAAAAAAAGTAACGGCCGCTGCTATCGGTGCCGTCGCCGCCGCTGTCAGAATCTTGTTCTGCTATCTCCTCCAAAACCGTGGGGATTTGAGTTTCGACGAAGGTTCTACGGATTCGGAAAATTCCGGGGAACCCGATACGCTGACTTAAATTTCGAAAATCGAATTATTTTAGAAGATATTAATAAAAAACTGAAAAAATAAACATAATGGTTGCGAAGTTTGGCATTTTCGCCAGCATAAAATTACTTATGCCTTTGCAACAAAGCAATTCCAAGTATGTAGAAATTGAAAAACATGAAATAGATTTACACCAATTTTACACCAAATTAAAAAGTATATGAAATAAATAACTCAAAGTTTGCTGACGATTTTAAAATAGTAAGTTCTCTTAGACATCAGGAGTTTAGAATTAGCGATTATTCGTCTTTCCAAAACAGAATAACTACTTGTAACTGTTTTAAAAAGCGCCATATTGGCACTATGTACGATCTGGCAAAATGGTATCTCTCCAAGCAGGGTGAATCTAAATCGCGAGTTCCAAAATGTTAGAACCCAGAATCTTGAAAATGAAAGATAATTAAAATGCAGATTATTTTAAAGTCGGCTAGGTTTAGCTTGGGTATTTGCATCAGTAGTGAGCATATGTAAATCGACAAATAACAAAAAGTAGCCATTGGTGGCAAGCTATCCTATCCAATCCGTAGTTTTTATCAAAGAAAACATATGAAGTACTCTTTTCTTTAATTATTAAGTATACATATATGTAAGTCCCCAAATTATGAAAAATCGCCATGGTTGGCAAATACGCAAGGTGTCCCATAGGTTTTACATATTTAAAAATACAGCTGAGACAGATGTTCTGGATTTTATTACGCTTTAGCTCCTAATTAATATAACTTTTGAAAGGCAACATTAAATATCATTGTATTTCTGAAAAGTGCAAATAATTTTTCCAGCGACTATACGCTGAGTCCGCACTTCAGGTGGAGTATAGCTCAGGACCCGTACAACACAGATTCCTATAACACGGAAAGTATCTACTGTGTTATAAGGGGTCTACTGTGGTGTGAAGCCGGCTAGGTAAACTTTTATGCACCAATGAACACGCAAGAACCAAGCACCCTAGTAGCACGATTAGCCAAAAAGAGGTTTAAAACACGTTTTTTAACGTCAAAAACGTGTTTACATCGTAATTTGAACGTTTTTTGAACTAGTTGTGCTACTAGGGCAGCGGGTAGATCAGTAACATTCTATCTTATCCAATCTTTGGGTTTTGTCTGTTGAAATTATGCCTTTTTTTACGAATAAGCCGTAATAGAAGCCGAATGCCTCGCACGAAAAGCGAGCGTAGCGAGTCTAGGGGAATTGGCCTCTAGTGAACTAATTCTGAAAATCACATTCATGAAAGATATTGAATACTTTCTTAATTAATTAAATAAATTTAAAATCCAACCGTAATTATATTTAAACTCGTTAAATATCTCCATTTATCTTTTAAAATGTTCTAATTTAAAATGAATAAATCCTCAGAAATTGTTCCTACGGAGCTGCCAGTTTCCGGGTAACAACGCACGAACTTCCCGCCAGAACCCTTTTCCGATGCCATATGGATTCTGTTTAGTCAATGGACAGATGAAACTGCAGTAAAAGTTTAAGCCAATTAAAATTTATCTACCGACCTCGGCATTCTTGCGGTGAACTGCAGAAACACAGCTATTTAACCGAAAACTCGCTGGAAAGGGGGCTTTTTCCTAGAACAAAGATGCAGAGTTAAACCTGGTAAACCTTTCTCAAAGACTTTGGCAGCGCGTCCAACGGGTCTAGGTCCTCCAGGCTTCGCAAGTACACCAAAAATCGCAAAGCTTGGCGACTTTTGGTGTACGTGTTTATGTATTTAACTCTCTAATCTCAAAAACTATTAGTGTTAGAATGTTGAAATTTCATACATAAGATTGTTGTAGCATGTAGTTGTGCATCTGGATTTTTGGTTCCAATCTACTGGAGAGTTTATTTACAGGACCACCGAAAAAAATTTCAATACTTTAATGTCTATGGACATCTTCAATATAATTTAACTGTAGACAGTCATTGTTTGGTCCATGCCCAAAATCTCGCCATTTGTCATCGACCATTGCGAATTCTGCCGAAATATCGCCAAATTCGGCGATAATCAGTCATTTGGTCCATGCCCAAAATATCGCCATTTATCATCGTCCTTGGCAAGTTTTACCGAAATATTGCCCAATTTGGCGCCAAAAATTATTTTGTATTTAATATAACTCTAAAACTCTAAAACTAAGAATTTTGAAATTTTGTACTATTTTAACATCTAACTGTGCATCTCTTTTTTGATTGTAATCGTCTGGGTAATTTCTTTACAGAGTCAGCCAAATGACTTTAAATACATTAAGGTGCATGGATACATTAAAGTCATTGAAAGTCTGTGGTCAATGAGTACTTTGTCTATTCCAAAATTTCGCAAACTATCTCAAGCTTGTCGATTTTTGGTGAAATAGCGCCAAATTAAGAGTCATAAGCAAATCTTTCAAATTGAACCAAGCTTGGCGATATGGATATATTTGGCTAGAAATCGCTGAACCTTACTATTACTGCAGTATTTTATATCTTTTAAACAAAATAAGTTTTTATGAAGTGGGCCGAAACTATTTTTGATGTAATAGACGTGCAAGGAAGTCTTGTGTTGTCCACATCAGATTTTTTTTTTTTTTTTTTTTGGGGGGGGGGGTTAAAACTAGCTTTTTCTTTATTGCAGCTCTATCCACAAGATTATTTTATAAAGTCAAAATTTAGATACTTCGTATTAGATCTAAAATCAAGCTAAATAACATCTGTCAGATATTTTCTTAAATGCTCAATTTGACTTTTTATGAACCTCCTATTTAGTAGTCAGCTGATACTTGAAAATTTAGCCGCCCAGATGGTGTCGTAGCTAAAGAAATCTAGTCTATCACACCTTGTGCCCGGCTCGATTCCGTATGGGCCTGGATGTTGACTTGTCCGTCACATCATGGATAATGTTGGCCGTCTACTGGGTGTCACCATAGTAAAATGGCCAATACTTCGGTTCGTAGTAGTACCGAATGCCCCACAGACAGCCCTTAAAAATACATGCATTTGAAAATTTTTGGTTTAGATTTTGACTGAGAAATGAATAAAATTTATCATTACTTTTGTTGTAAATCAAAAATGGAACTTTTACAAGATAAGTTCATTCTAATTTAATTTTACTTAATTTTAATTTTTCGTGTACGAACCTTTTGCACAGTCGTAAATTTGATTTTTGATTGTTGTAAGAGCCAGTACAGAAAAAGTTATAAATTTAAACGAATTCAGAACTTTTATAAATGATTATGATGATGCCGATGTAGATATTGGAAATGATATGTGTCGTTTTCATTGAACGCAATGTTATTCCTCGTTTTATGAACTTAAGGAGCATTAAAAGCCTGCAGGTTCTATTCAAAACACAAAGTTAACGTATTTCAAAAATTTAAGAATGAGGAGAAATCAAAACAATCAATGTTTCTCTCTATTCTAAAAAAAAAAAAAAAGTAAAGGCCAGTGGCGCTGTCAAAGCTTGTTGGCCTATCTCCTCCTAAACCGTGGGGATTTGAGTTTCGACGAAGATGCCCACAGATTCGAAAAATTCCGAGGAACCTGATAAGCTTACTTAAATTTCGAAAATCGAATTATTTTAGAAGTTATTAATAAAAAACTGAAAAATAAAAGTAATGGCTGCCAGATTTGGCATAAAATCATTCATTCCTTTGCAACAAAGCGTTTCCAAGTATCTAGAATCGCGTGAAATTTACAAACATGAGTTAGAATTACGTCCATTTTACGCTAAAATAAAAATTATATGAAATAAGTAACTCACAATGTGTTACACAAAGTTGACAATTTTCAAACAGTAAGTTCGCTTAGACAACAGGAGTTTAGAATTAACGATTATTCGTTTTTCCACAGAATAACTAATATCTTGAAAATAATTAAAATGCAGATTATTTTAAAGCCGGTTCGGTCCAGCTGGATTATTTGCTACCAGTAGAAATATTTGGCGGCGTTAACTGTGCCATTTTAGCAGGTATAGTTTTTGTATATTTGCTAGCGCGACGAGATGGTATAAATCGTGGTGCTAAGTACGCCAATCTGCAAACGATTATGTAAATGAAAATATGGATAACGGTTTTCCGGTAACCTTAAATGAACAGTAATTATAGGTTGTGAGCATGTGTAAATCGCCAAATAATGAAAAGTCGCCATTGGTGGCAAGCTATCCTATCTGTTCCGTAGATTTTATTAACTTTACATGTACGCAAGTCGCCAAATAATGAAAAATCGCCATGGGTGGCAAATTCGCAAGGTGTCCAATAGGTTTTACATTATTAAAAATACAGCTGAAACAGATGTTCTGATTTTATTACGCTTTAGCTCCTAAATAATATAAATTTGAATGGCAACATTAAATATCATTGTGTTTCTGAGGAGTGCAAATAATTTTTCCAGCGATTATAAGCGGAGTCCGCACTCCAGGTGGAGTATAGCTCAGGACACGTACATACGGATTCCCATAACAAAATATTTTCCATGTTATGAGGGGGAGGGGGTCTACTGTAGTGTGACGTTTAAATTTTTATGTACCAATGAACATGCAAGAAACAAGCAATGTGTAGCTTAGCTCAGTAACATTCTATCTGATCCAAACTTCGGGTTTTGTGTGTTGAAATTATGTCTATTTTACGAATAAGCCTTTTTAGGGGCCGAATGTCTCATACGAAAAGCGAGCGTAGCGAGTCTGAAGACCTTGGCCCCTAGTACAAAAACAGAAAAAAACTTTTTAAACTAAAGAAATAGTATTTATAAGGGGAAGTAGGAGAATCTTCGTATTGGGCAATTCTTGGGGACCCAATTCTTGTAACTATCAGTTTCAGTGTCTAAATACCCCATCACGGAGCTAGACTATACGAGGGAACACTGAACATAGCTGAGATTCCCGTTCCCCAAACTTTCCCTTAAATATGTAAACGTTGGAAAGTGGGATGCTCCAGGAGCGCTCCAAGTGGTTAACGAGTAAAACAATGCCCGTGCTGATTGACAACCAGTTTCACAGGTTTTGCCAGTTACCGAGCGACGTGTTGCGGCACTTTTTCGAACGACTCGCGTTATCCAACCTCGTAAGGAGAGTGAAACCTCCTAAAGAGTAACTCAGTGCACTCTAAGTACATTTCTCAACACAGTATAACGGCAGGCTGTGTTGTCTTTAGGCCAAAGCGCATTTGGTATTGTAGGTAGAAACTGGATGTGTGCCTGTATGATAACTATATTTATTTCGTTAATAGTTTTAGAATTTTATTATCCTTACGTACATTTTAATACTTTTTAACAAAGAGTTAATATTTTGAAAAATAAATTTGGTTAAAGATGTGGCGCATTTTTAATTTTAAACAAAATAATTTATAACCGTTAGTCTAAATTTTAAAATTATGATACCTAAATTTATATAATTGTTCCCAGTATTGAAATTCGGCGTTTAAAAGAAAATGATTATCGGCATTTTTAAAGGGAGTAAAAGATTACTGTTAAAGCAAATAGTGACTGATAATTCAGATATATCATTATTTATAACAACATATTTTTTAGCATTTCTAATAGCTGGTTGAAAATTCTATTAAAGTATTGTTTACCGCACAGGCCTTTGTCGAGTCTACCACTTTATTGCATTTCACGCACCGTAAGCAGCTTCTGTGCCATATTCTTTTCATGAACATTACTTTTTCAGCTGAAAGAAGAAAATATTTGAGTTGCATATCTTTTAAAATTAGTTAATTTTAAATGAACTGGATTTCTATTTCGGGGATGGGTCCTTTTTTTTAATCCTTTGAAACGCAACCATTTCCCAAAGCTGAAGAAATGCTCGATTAACTACCAGCAACATGGAAGTCGATCGAATCGAGTGCCACAGAGCGAAAAAAGTTTTCTGACACAGTTGGTTGTGCTGCCGGGAAGCCAACTGTTGCTGGTAGTTAAAACTTTTTTAGCTCTGTGGAACACGATGAGCGATTTGATCTACCGCCATGTTTCTTATAGTTAAATTGAGCGATGGCAAAGGCTGCTCTTTTCCAGCATTGGGAAGTTTATCTAGTTTTTCTTCTATAACGAAGTATATTTTCATCACATCAGTACAGGTATCTCTTGAGGTGATGCCTGTACTGATTATATTATATTATAAGGTCACTCTTACCTACCATATAGATTTTGGTGTGTGTAGAACTTACTGTTTTCTACAGACCTACAAAAAGGTTTTTTTGTACATTGCGGACTATACATTCAACTATCTGAAGTGCACTAGCGTCTGAGCAGTTTGGAAAATTGAGAGGAGTCACTCTAGTTTTTGTTTTATTTACACTGATGACGTAATTTCGCATTATATGTAAAACGGCAAAACGGAAAAGAATAAAAACTTTTTAACAAAAAAAAATAAACCGCCGAAAAACTCAAAAGCAAAAAATAATAAACCCTTTCTTAATTAACCTTAATAACTAAGTTCTTAAAGTAATGTAAGTATACCTAAGGAATTTTGAGTCGGTGCCAAACAATCAATGAACAAAGATCACTAAATTGCCTAAATCTCTATTATTAATAGGAGTAATTTATTGTTCACACGCAGATTTTGAGTTGTGTATTACAAAGTAGACCTCTCTGCATTTCTGCGAAAGCTCGTTGATCGTGAGAGACGTGAGGAGAACGCATTTTTTGGAATGTTAATGTTTATCGCCGGAGATTTCACATTGCAATGTCCATTTGATTTGGTTATTTCTTTAAATTTAAGGTAATTTAGTGATCTTTGTTCATTGATTGTTTGGCACCGACTCAAAATTACTTAGGCATACTTACATTACTTTAAGAACTTAGTTATTAAGGTTAATTAAGAAAAGGTTTATTATTTTTTGCTTTTGAGTTTTTCGGCGGTTTAATTTTTTTGTTAAAAAGTTTTTATTTTACAATTTTTTGTGGCTATATACGCAAATTAACAGCTTAGTGACGTCAAATTGAGCAAGCGAATTCTATACATTCATCTGTGTACGTCACATAGTAGCTAGAATTAAAAAATAACTATTACGCATGCTCGAAAATTCAAGAAATTTCGGATCTTTCAACAGTTCTGGAATTTCCAATTTGCAATATTTGACGTATTATCATACCTAAAAAAAAAAAAAAAAAAAAAAAAAAAAAAGTCGCCAAGTGGTACACATTTCTTTATGGTTGCCAGTCAAAACTACCACCGGCAGGGTACTTCACTCCCGCTGAACATCGCCCACGATGGCGCCAGAACCAACACTAAATGAACATCAAAATGTTAACGGCACCGGATACGGAACATAGACCAGTTCTTTTTAGCTGTATGAATTTCGAAAAAAAAATTAACAAATTGAACTTCGGAAATTTTAATAATATTCAAATACTCTTTTGCGAAACGTCAAACAAAAACAAAATGTGTGCGTGGGATTTACACATTCGCATGCGTTAACATGATTTATTCAAAATTAAAGCATCGACGAATATGTACGTAAATTCAGAACTACAAAAAATCTTAAAAGAATCGTTTTAACAAGCGAAAACAAAATGCACACATTTGTGCTGTGTACTGTGAACGAAGATGTATAGGTGGTTTGATGTGCAGTTTTAAACGGTGACGTAAAAACGTCGCCAATATCCCTTGCCATGGACGATGGTATTTACGTATTATCCCGGCGGTCCGCCAAGACAAGCGATTTTTTGCTGCAATAAATGCCGGGCACATGAAATTATTAATGGTTTTGAATACGATTGGCAACAGTTTGGCAACTCATTTGACGATAAAACAGTTTGGCGGGAATGACCGCCGGGATAATACGTAAGTACCTGGACGATATCGATACGATACTATTTCAATCACGTGTAGGTGGAAAATACAAATTTGAACTAATCAGATTGAAACATTGAGTGTCAACTGAAACTACATTTTAAGTTGATTGGTTGGAGGTTACGCGTTGGCTGAAAAATGACGTCACACGGACACCGTCCATTAAAAAAAAAATTCAACTCTTCTGGTAATAGCATCTAACAAATATCGATTCAAGAGCTTATATGCCTCGTTAGAGCTTCTATTTTATTTTATGAAAACTATAAAATTTAAGGAATATTAAATTTTCACGAGGAAAAGGGAAGAGATCACTAAACGAGCTGGAATTTAAAAAAAATAGCTATTTAAAAGTCATATTTTATGCGTGTTCATACATTACAATCAGTGAGTGAAATATCAATCATCCCCTGTTTTCCTACCCTTAGGGTTGGATTTTTTTTCCAAATCTATATGGGAACACCTTCGGGGTATACCCTTTCCAATAAAAAAAGAATTATATCAAAATCGGATTACTCTGTAAAAAGTTATGCGTGGTCATACATAAAGAAAAAAATATATACGCGTCGACTTGAGAACCTCCTCCGTTTTTCGTCGATTAAAAAAAAAGAGAAACTTTTATATTTTAAATACGCACTAAAGTGCTATGCATTAAAAGAGTATCGTAATCTATACGTTGGCCTTATTTGTCTTCCTTGCTTCATTAAATATCAAAGTGCATAGTTATCAACGCTGTCCCAATTTGCCTTCCTTGTTCTATTCCGATGATCCACGAGTGTGCTTTACTTGTCTTCCTTTTTCCTAAAATACATCTTTGGAAGTGAAACCCATATTAAAATCGTATATTTAACTGTTTTACAATCTTCGTCAGGCACATGTTAACTATACATCACTTTTATAAATACTGTATGTAAAGTGCATCGCAATTCATCAGTGTACCGTATTTGTCTTCCTTGTACCATAAAACACTTCTACAGAATTAAAATCTATAGTAAAATTGCCTACAAAAACTGTTTTACGATATTCCTGAGGCAATTTCTAACTATACACCTTTATTTACACATACACATACTGTTTATCCAATGGGAATATTAATTAATGTCTGTAAATGTGTTTATATTAATAAACAGTATGTGTATAAACACATTTATAGACATTAATTAATATTCCCATTGAATAAACAGTAGGGTCTGGCAATTACTTGCCAATATAAAAGATATCACTAAGCTGGTTTCGGTTTCGGGGACTTATATTTTGACGTCAGACTTTGTGATAAATCGCCAAACTTGAACAACCTTGGAAACTTTTGACATGCCTTTACTGACCGCCACCACCTGACAGCCCCTTTTGCAATGGTTTCAAAACCTTACTTGACCTTTATTTACACTGTTTGAAAAGTGATTTATCGTAGAAAAAATGTCGTTAGTGTCATTTGACAAAATGCCACAAAAAAAAAAAAAAAATGTGGCTTGAAATTAATAGCATTATAGTACGAAAGAGATCTCTAAAACGCACTGTTTTCTTTGATAGTTCCTTTCCAAGGGTATAATTACTTATTTTAACCTATTTTGAGCAGCTTCTGGCTTGTTACTTTTTAGCGATTATTTATCTTTTGGAAACTTACGTATTCGTATAATAAATCATTATCTATTACTAAGGTTGCCGGTAAAACAGTGATGCTGACATTCCCTTTAGCAGGAACTGCCAGATTTGAGCATTTAACGCCATCCAATATTTCACTAAGGGATGGCAAATGTGAAACACCACCACATATAATAATAATAATAACTGTTAGTAAGATTTAAAGTTAAAAATCTATAAAATAACTGTGTATTATTACACAATTCCCAATAAATTCTCAAAAAATTTTCTCCCACGAAAATGCTTGGCTGCTCTGGAGATCTCAAGAATACTTATTGAGCCTTACTTATTTTATTTTAAAGTTACCTAATATTTCCTGCGTTTTTGTCTAGTATCCCGCTAATGAAACAGTACCAATGGAAATTATTATTTCATGTTGCAAAATAGTTACTTTCTGGATAGCACAACTAGCTTGGAAAATTTAGCGGTGAGAAAGCTTAAATATGTTGCCAAATTTTGGCAATAAAACCATACCCATGCTGATCTTCAACTACTGAGTAATATTTTGGGACGATCTCAGAAATAGATCCGAGCAGTAAACTTGGCGACTTTTAAATTTTTCAGAGCGATAACTGGGTTAATTATTGGGCTAATACAGGTTATAAAAATAATCGTCAGAGCAGCGTTTGTTCAGCAGCCTGATGGAAAGAATCTGTACATCTAATCTCTGAAAATTGGACAGCCGCTAAGGGTTGCAAACACTAAAGTTGCTTCATATTGTCAAGTAGGCAAAGTAAATATAGAGAACTGAGAAGATATAGAGAACTGGTAACTTTAATGGAAAATGAATATCTATTATGCGCAAGAATCATTTCCCATTATGATACCAAATCTACTAATATATAATACAGACTTATAAATCGCTGGGTTGATTCCTACTTAATGCCCCCACTCTCGCCAGGGTTGCGATAACTATGCATATGCAGTTACCATGACGATTTTTAGTATTAATGTGGCCAGTAACGTAGCCAGGATTTTATTTGGGGGGGGGGGAGCTGGGTATCAAATTGTAAACTAAAGTTCAATTGCAAGCGGTACTTACGTATTATCCCGACGGTCATTACCGCCAAACTATTTTTTCGTCAAATGAGTTGTCAAACTGTTGCCAATTATTCAAAACCATTATTAATTTCATGTGCCCGGCATTTATCTAAGCAAAAAATCGCTCGTCTTGGCGGACCGCCGGGATAATACGTATGTACCTTGTAAGCTAAGTAAAGTGTCCCATTTCGGGGGGGGGGAGGGCTGCAGCCCCCTCTGGCTACGCCCCTGCATGTGGCAAACGTACTATAATTTAGAATTAAGATAGCGGTTAAGAACAAGACGTAAGCACAACATTACTTTATTTATTTATTTATTTTTTGATGGGCTTGCCAATTATAATAGTTTTAATAATTAAATGTCTTCAAATTCCTTAACTAATGCATTTATCACTATTTTGTTTGCGTTCATTTACGTCTAGTTTCTTTGTGCGCATGCGTCATGACTCGGAAGCTCGCCAACGTATGGCTACTTTATAGGTTGGCGAGAGTGGAGGCGTTAAAGTAGGAACCAACCGAATCGCTGTTTAAAATAAATGTAGTAAATTAAATTAAACAACATCAATTTGTCAAGCCAAGACAGCACTAAAAAGGGAAACGGTACTTACGTATTATCCCGCCGGTCATTCGCGCCAAACTATTTTTCTGTCAAATGAGTTGCCAAACTGTTGCCAATCGTATTCAAAACCATTAATAATTTCATATGCCCGGCATTTCTCTTGTCAAAAAAATCGCTCGTTCTGGCGGACCGCCGGTATAATACGTATGTACCAGGGAAACTGTTCTATTAGTTGTTAAAAAAAGCATTTAAGTTAAATTCTATCATTTTACCATGATAAACGATTTTCCCGCAAGACGGGCATGCTTCTGAGTTTTCTTTCGTCATAGCGGTTAACAGTCAGCTTCACTTTTGAGATTGATTCACTTTGAGCGATTGAAAACTGTTTTTTAATAATTATAGATTATAGTGTATTATTATCACTATTACTATTATTATTATTATTATTACTAAGCCGCTAATATTTAAAAAGTTCCAACTATTGAAGAAAGAAAGTTATTGTTTGTGAAAAGTTATTAGATAGCATAACAAATAAATTTTGTAAAAAATTCAATAGTGTCGACGAATCGCGTGAGAAAAACAAGCGCTTAATTCAGGCTGAAAACAGCAAATGACTTCAGTTTTTAAATATTTTCAGGTACTTCACTTCGAAACATTTTTGACTTGTTCTAGTTCTTTATTTATTATTGTCGCGGCAATGACGCAATATATATATATATATTTCCTTTCTATCAGAAGTCGAGATCTAAGGTGCTTAATCCACTTTTACGTTTTTTCCATACATTTTTCGGGAACTGATCTCAACCAGCCAGGTTCTTTTGAAGATAAAAGAAAGAAATACTAGCGGGAATCTCACGAGCATGCAAACTGAAGGCAATTTTTCAACCTCGTTTGAGAAATGCGATTTCAAACTGAGCAAAAGATTGTTTTCGAGGAAAAGGTTTCGGCTATAAAATAAGTTTTTATATCTCCGTTTCTTTTTGTATGCCGCTGACATGTTATCCTAATGCTGATATAATATAAAAACCTAATCCATACTTGGCAAGCTGTTTTCAATTGAGTGTATTTGGTAAATATCTCTTAGAGGAATGCATGAAAATTCCGATGCTGTCTTTCCAGGGAATGTTCCACACTTCTTTTTACTTTCCGAACATGTACCATGTAAGGAAAGTATTGTAATCATGAAAAAATTCGAATTCGAGATTTTGGTGTATTTACACGTTTTGAGGTCTTTTGAATCCATTTATGCTATTTTTACGAAATGTATGTATGTATGTGTGTATGTGTGTGTGTGTGTGTGTGTGTGTGTGTGTGTGTGTGTGTGTGTGTGTGTGTGTGTGTGTGTGTGTGTGTGTGTGTGAGTGAACACGATAGCTCCTGAACAGGGCATGCGATTGAGCTTAAATTGGGTATATATGTTATAAACCACCTTCGCAAGACCGGTATTGATTTTGGTGTGTATAGGACTTACAGTTTTTCTACAGGGATAAAATAAAGATTTTTTTTACATTATGGCCTATGGGGAGAAATTCTTGAAAGTGCGCTAGCGTTTAAACGGTACATTCGATTGAGCTCAAATTGGGTATTCATGTTATAAACCACCTTCGCAAGACCGGTATTGATTTTGATGTGTATAGGCTTCTACAGGGCTTTTCTACAGGGTTTTTCTACAGAAGTTTTTCTACAGGGCTACGACAAAGATTTCTTTGACATTATGGCCTATGGAGGAAAATTTTGGAAAGTGCGCTAGCGTTTAAACGGTACATTCGATTGAGCTCAAATTGGGTATACATGTTATAAACCACCATTGTAAGACCGGTATTGATTTTGATGTTTATAGGACTTATAGTTTTTCTACAGGGCTACGACAAAGATTTCTTTTACATTATGGCCTATGGGGAGAAATTCTTGAAAGTGCGCTAGCGTTTAAACGGTACATTCGATCGAGCTTCAATTTGGTATATATGTTTGAATTATTCATTGATTAAAATTTATTTAAATGCTTGGTAATGATCTTAATCGTAAGTGTTTGGAAAGTCGAGTAGAGTCACTTCAGATTTTTTTAATTTGAAAGTGTGATCCTTTGAGAACATTGTGGCGTTTTGGACTCACCACAAGTGCTAAACAGGAAACACAAACAAAATTGAAGAGACTCGAGACAGGAGTTGAGGTTTTTGTTTAACGTTGATTATTAAAATACACATTTACAAACATTGACTGCATTCTGCAGACTTAAATACAAGCATCAACTTCCGCTCTGGAATTCGGGAACTCTCGTCCCTCTGAGAGCCGATCTGTGTTCGACCTCCTCGAACAGTCTCCAAAACGACTCTGAGCTCTCTGTCAGCTCCCAGCCTAGGGTTTCCACATTCGTGTGGGGTCGGTCGGCAAAATCAAAAGGCCTCGCCTCCGATCTTCCTCCAAGCCCCCTGTGCGTTCGCACTCGTCGTGTGGGGTCGGTCGGCAAACTCAAAGGACCCCCTTTGCTCTTGGAATGTGCACTGGTCAAGTGTGCTTTCCGCATCGTGGGAAACACATCGAGTCCTTGGTACATTTCTGGGGGGAGTAGTAACTTGTCACAACATCTTAGTAAAATATGTAACAGTCATCTCCTTTTTTCCCATAAAAGTTGGTATGAAGAAGAATTTAAAAATATTTATCATACCAATCATATTTTAAATATAAAATAATAGAATTCCTAGTTTCCAGTGAACGAATTCAGAAAATAAATTTATGTGCACGCAAAAAAAAAAAGAAAAAGAAAAAGAAAAAGAAAAGAGTAAAAAAATCTGAAACACTTTCAGATTTTAAATACGCACTAAAGTGATATAGATTAAAAGCATATCATAATCCATGCGTCTTCAATAGTTTCTTCCCTTATTCCATTAAGTTAGAAAGTGTACCATTATTCATGAGTGTGCTGTATTTTTCTCCCTTGTTACATAAAATACATCTTTGGAATCGAAATATATCTTAAAATCGCTTACTAAAACTGTTTTACAATCTTCCCCAAGCATATCCCAACTGTACTTCACCGTTTAAATACTATTTGGAATGTGCATCATAATATATGAGTGTTCCGTGTTTGTCTTTCGTGGATTGATTTCTACTCTAAAGTCCCGACTCTCGCCAAGATGGCGATAATTAAATATATTCAGTTACCACGACGATTTTTTTGTATTTGTATTGGTTGATTCCTACTTTAGGACCCCCCCCCACTCGCCAACGCGATAAATATTGATATACAGTTGCCATTACGATTTTATGTATTTATATTGCAGTAATACGGCAAAGGGTTTATTCGTAAATTTCTCTCAGTAATCAAACGGCATTCCAATTGATTTTGAATGTGATCAGTCATGAGTTTTGATCTTTGATAAGGCCGTTGCCTACGAAATGCTCATAATATGTAGTATTACGTAGGCAACGATAAGGTTTAGTATCCTTTTACGCATTTTCGAGCCGTATTAATAGGAGCAGACGATTTCAACTCATTTATATTAGCATCGTCAAGCACAAATAAATATGATATCTGATACGGGAAATTTGGTTGCTATTGTAACTTTAAATATTAAAGTATACATATGTATTTTTATTTATGCATCCTAACTAATATTATAAATGCGAAAGTGAGTTTGTTTGTTTCTTTATGACGCTTTCACGCCTAAACCGCTGAATAAATTATGATGAATTTTAGTTTTAGATATAGATGGGACCCCGGAGAAGGTTATAGGCTACTTAGAATTTTAGACTTTTAATTACTTCTTTAATTATTAATTAAAAACCGTTTTTACGTTGCCATGCTTGGCGAGTTTCGCCCGTATCAAGTGGTTCTTCATGCTTTTGAAATAAAGCAGAAATTTTATTTGCAAAAATCACATGCATTTGGAAAACGTAAATTGGTATGGAAATTATGTTGATTTTATGCCAAATTAAAAAGCATAAGTAAAGAAAAATGTACTTACGTATTATCCCGGTGGTCCGTTAAGACAGTAATAATAATAATAATAATAATAGTAATAGTGACAATAATACACTATAATCTATAATTATTAAAAAACAGTTTTCAATCGCTCAAAGTGAATCAATCTCAAAAGTGAAGCTGACTGTTAACCGCTATGACGAAAGAAAACTCAGAAGCATGCCCGTCTTGCGGGAAAATCGTTTATCATGGTAAAATGATAGAATTTAACTTAAATGCTTTTTTAACAACTAACAGTTTCCCTGGTACATACGTATTATATCGGCGGTCCGCCAAAACGAGCGATTTTTTTTGCCGAGATAAATGCCGGGCACATGAAATTATTAATGGTTTTGAATACGATTGGCAACAGTTTGGCAACTCATTTGACGAAAAAACAGTTTGGCGGGAATGACCGCCGGGATAATACATAAGTACCAAGAAATTCCAGATGTGTTTCTTAAAGTTCATAAATTTCCAAATCCTACCAATAATATAATAACGTTTATGTGTTTGGATGTTTTTAACTGAATCACACAAAAATGGTTGGAAAAATTTGTAATGAAGATAGCTTATGCCCTGGATTAACATACTGGCAACCTTTCAAGCATATAGCATAAATAATTCTTTTACAAAAACACTCAAAATCATTCTAATGCATTGCGCTCTACAGAAATTTTGTAGCTACTAAATCGATTTTAAAACTTTTTACTTCCTTGTACGTAGTATAAGGAAGTAATGTGATCCCGAAAAATTTTGGAGGCCAAATTTCGACAAAAAATCCGATTTTGACTACCTCTAATTTAATTTTAAGAATTTTTTCGATGCATCTCATCGTAGGATAGCATGCACGATCATATTAACGCGTCTGCAACTCATTTTGACCAGCGGCGAGTTTATTGTGGTCAGTTTTTCCATGCCGTCTGTACGTACGTACGTAGGTACGTACGTATGTATGTAACTCGCATATCTCAAAAACTATGGGTCGTAGAATGTTGAGATTTGATATTTAGGATTGTTCTATGATCTAGTTGTGCACCTCCCCTTTTGGTCGCAATCGAATGAATAGTTTATGTACAGGACCGCACAAAAGATTCGAAATACATTACACTCTATGGGCCGAAATTCATTAAACTCGCATATCTCAAAAACTATTAGACGTAGAATGTCGAAACTTCATATTTTGGATAGTTGTAACATCTAGTTGTGCACCTCCCCTTTTGGTTCCATTCGATTGGATAGTTTATCTACAGGACCGCCCAAAACATTCGAAATACCTTACGCTCAATGGGCCGAAATTCATTAAACTCGCATATCTCAAAAAATATGAGGCGTAGAATGTTGAAACTTTATATTTAGGATTGTTGTAACATCTAGTTGTGCACCTCCCCTTTCGGTTCCATTCGACTGGATAGTTTATCTACAGAACCGCCTAAAAGATTCGAAATACATTACGCTCTATGGGCCGAAATTCATCAATGCGTTTTTCAGAGGTATTGGGCTATTTCAAACGACTCAGAAGGGATATATGCTGTAAAGAGTTAGAAAATGAATTTCTCCATTAAAAAAAGTGTCTTTATCATTTACAGTTCTGCTACAGGAACACTCAAAAGATTTCCAATACATTACGGTCAATGGCAATTTTAGGAGATTCATCCATTTCAAGCACAATACCGTCCTACCACATAAGTTAGGTAATGGTCCGACCACGGTCACGTGCCTCCCTCAAGAACTATGCCAAAAGTCGCCAAGCTTGGCGACTTTTTTGTGTACGTGTGTGCATATTTAACTCTCAAATCTCAAAAACTATTATGAAATTTCATATATAAGATTGTTGTAACATCTAGTTGTGCATCTCGATTTTTGGTTAAAATCTACTGGAGAGTTTATTTACAAGACCACCGAAAAGAATTTCAGTACTTTAATGTCTATGGACATCTTCAATATAATACAATTGTATACAGTCATTGTTTGGTACATGCCCAAAATCTCGCCGTCTGTCCTCGACCTTGGCGAATTTTGCCGAAATGTCGCCAAATTTGGCGATAGTCAGTCATTTGGTCCATGCCCAAAGTATCGCCATTTGTCATCGTTCTTGGCGAGTTTTGGCGAAATATCGCCAAATTTGGCGATAATCTGTCATTGTTGGTCCATGCTTAAAATCTCGCCAAATGTCGTCGACATTGACGAGTTTCGCCGAAATATCGCCAAATTTGGCGCCAAAAATTATTTCGTATTTTGTATAACTCTAAAACTTTAACCCGTAGAATTTTGAACTTTTGTATTTAGAACTATATTATAATATCTAACTGTTTTCAATATCTTTTTTGACAGCAATCGACTGGGAATTTATTTACAGGGTGAGCCAAATGACTTTAAATACATTGAGGTGTATGGATGCATTCAATTCATTGAAAGTCTGTGGTCAATGACTACTTTGGCTATCCCCAAAATCTCGCAAACTATCTCAAGTTTGTCGGCTTTTGGTGAAATATCGCCAAATAAAGTGTCAGAAGGAAATCTTTCAAATTGAACTCAGCTTGGCGATACCGAAATGTTTGGCTAGAAATCGCTATATCTTACTATTATTGATATTTTATATCTTTCAAACAAATAAGTTTAGAGGAAGTGCGTAAAAAACATTTTTGATTTAATAGACGTGCAAGGAAGTCATGTGTTGGACACATCAGATTTTTTCACTGATTGAAAGTTACATTACTCCTGAGTATTATTGTTTGTTTGTTTGTGGATTAAGACCGCTTGACCTAGGCCTATATGGGGAATTCCTCTGTGTGGAATTTTCTAAGGGATCATAGCGCGTATGTTCGCGAGGTTTTGGAAAAAAAAACCCGGAAAACTGCGTGCGGCTAGGTCGACAGGCGCGACCGGGGTTTGAACCTGGTACCTCCCGCATTCCAGTTTTGAGAGCAGAACCTCTTAGACACTGGTGGGACCCTGAGTGTTATAGGCTACCTTTTATGCATATATCACAAATAGTTCTTTTACAGGGATACTCATAAGAATTACATTACGCTCTATGTGTACCTCTGTAAGTACTGAACCGATTCCAAAACTTTTTTCACTGATAGTAAGCTACACTATTCATGAGTATTATAGGCTAAAATTAATGCATGTAGCGCAAATAGTTCCTTTAAAGGAACACTCAAGATAATTCTAATGCATTACGCTCTCTGGGTATCTCTTTAACTACAGAACCGATTCTAAAACTTTTTCTCTAATAGAAAGCTGCACTATTCCTGATTAACATAGGCTTAAATTCATGCATATAACATAAATATTTCTTTTACAAGAACAGTCAAAACAGTTCGCAAATACTGTCGCAACAGTCTCTATTCGCCAAATGCGTGAAAAATAATCTAAATTTAGTAATTCTGCATACCCTCTTATTTTAAATAAAGTATACTACCATGCATTATACTTCATTTAAAATAAGTAAAAAGGCAAATAATATTTAAATGCAGTTTCTTTAGTCGCAAACATATTTGTTATTCACACATGCTTCGTTTCTCTCGGGACCTAATTCTAAAGCCGACGCGGACGAAGTCGCGGGTAGCCGCTAGTTAATGATAATTTAATATCACGGACGCAAAAATTTCTGGCATCTGGAAATTGGTTGCTAGGACAATTTTAAATGTTAATATTTTAATTATAAGAATTGAGTTCTTTTCGAATTTACTAGTTGATAACGATTTCTAAACAGCGGATTCGGTGAATTTATCTATTCTGTTTCTTAATTTGGTGAGGTGTTTTAAATTTACCTTGCAAATTTTTCTGATTCCATTTCCTAAAATTATTGTGATTCGACATGCATCATTGGTTAAAATAAAGTAAAAATTCACGAATCCGCTTTTAATAAAGGAAATACATATAAATTTAAAGAATCTGCTCATAAATTCTTGTCAAATGAAGTCATTTGGAACATGTAAGTACATCATTACATTTATTTTACTTGCCAACTAATGAATTTTTAATAATTGTCGTCAAATTCCATATTTGGTGCGTTTAATGCTGAATTGTTCACATTAATTTCACCCAGTTTCTCTGGGAAGCGTTAAAACTTGTGCGCATGCGCCATCACGGACTATTGACAGGAAGGTTCGCCAAAACGCGGCAATTTTTTACGTTGGCGAGAGTGGGGGTCCTAAAGTAGGAATCAACCTATTCAGTTACCACGACGATTCTTTGTATTTATGTGGCAACCTTAATTTAGAATTAAAATAACGATTTGGAACAACATGTGAGTACAGCATTCCACTACTTATTTATTTATTTTGGGTTGCCAATTAATATAGTTTTAATTATTAGGTGTCATCAAATTCCTTAACTGGTGCGTTTATCGCTAATTTCTTCACTTAGTTTTCATCTAGTTCTTTTTGGAGCGTTGAAAAATGTGCATAACTCCTAGAGACCCATGACTACAAAGCTTGCCAAAGTGCGACGAATTTTTAGGTTGGAAAGAGTGGAAGCGTTAAAATAGGAATCAACTCTTTTTTGTTCCGTAAAACACATCTTTGGAATCGAAATCTATCTTAACATCGCAAACTGAAACTGTTTTACAGTCTTCGCGAACCATATTCCAACTATACTTCACCATTTTAAATACTGTTTGGAATGGGCATCTGTGACGAAGCTCACATATTTTTCACGTCTAAAATAATGTTATTTTGTTTCGTCTTTCAAAATCAAATATTCCGTATTAATCTCTCTCTCCACTTTGCTTTACGGCTCAATAAAATGCTCTTCCTTTTGCGCGACGGTATGTCTGGGATTTCGGGGTTCCCCTTCTAAATTAATTTCGCTTTAGCGTATGCTATGTAGGTTCTTGGTGCCTCCCGGTTGTCCTTCGTTTCTTTCTCACGGGGGGTTGTAAGCTTTTGTTTTGGCGATCGCCAAATTTTGATACTTCTGCCTTGGCGATATGCATTTAATCCGTTTGTTTCAAATTTTTATATGTATAGCGCCTACGGGACAGTTTTTGTCACGTGGGACTGTAATTTATGAGTGCTTATCTTTTACTCGCCAAGCTGTAAAAAGCTGGCAATTTTTGTTAAAGGTTTTTGAATAGATTTATTGATAGTTCTCCGTCAGAGGAGGTTGTTTCCGATCATTATGGGACTCCGGCACGCCGTGTGGCCGGAACGATTAGATCTGTTCCTGGTGTTACTTTTTATTGAAGCAATGTACTGTATGAGATTGAAATTGCTTCCTTTAAAACTGTTTTGCTGGTACCTTCAATAAACGTAGCTTTTCAGAATTTGAGTCATCTGCCTGTTTTCTAAGTCTTCAGCGTAACTCATGGATTTCCCATTATACGTTATGTAAAACGGCCGAGGGAAAGTTTCATTAATCGACCACCGACAACTCCATTACAGCATCATTAGCTATGAGTGTGCCCTATTGGTCTTTCTTATTCCATAAAACACATATTTCGCATTGAAATCTATATTGAAATCGCCTACTAACATTATTTTACAATCTTCACCAGGCATATTTTAACTATACTTTCCCAGTTTCTAGCCAAATTCGGAAGATATCGCCAAGACTGCTTTGGTTTTAAAGTTATTTTTGGGTAGCAACTTTGGCAATCAAAGTTAAAACCTTGTGCGACTTTCAAGATTTTAATCTCTCCCCCCCCCCATTTCAAAAGAACTTTACCGTGTTAGTTCATGTCTACAAAACCTGTCTACAAATCATGTAGACATTTGCGATATCTAACTATAATTTTTGCGTATTTTGACGTCGTGAGTTTAAAAGAAGTTAGAAATATAATTAGGTTAAAAGGCTTTGACATAAAAATGTATTGGGTTGGCAACAAAGTAATTGCGTTTTCTTGTATAAAATTCAAGCAAATAAGTTTTCAACAAGTTTTTAATCACAGGTAAGCTGTGCCTGAACATACGATTCATATTTGTTACATTTTAAAGTAAGAATTTCGCTGGCAGTATTTTTTTTCGTCCATAAAAGATGGCCACCCTCCCCCCTTTTTTCGCTTCTATCCTCCTTAGAGGACAATATTAAAAATGTCCTGAAATTAATTTTTAGGTATTCGTGACTGCTGTATTTTACAGAAAGAATTTCACGGATATCTCTATTTTTATTTGAGATCACGCGGGATATGTGAAAAGAACTTTTTGGCCCCTTACCCCCCCTAAGATTACGAATTTTGGAAAATGCTCTCTGATCTAGCACCTATGTTGAAGAACTCACGTACGTGCCAAATTTCGCATAATTAACTTCAGTAGTTTTGGCCAGGCGAAATATTGACATACGGAAAAACGCAATTACTTTGTTGCCAACCCAATACTATTAAAAAAATTCAAAAGTATTTTGTTAAATGCATGATCTACCCTCTGCGATTTTTGAACACTATGATTTTTCAGCAACGATAATAACTAAAGGAAACTTGCGTGTTTTAAAATTGTGGGGAATTCAAAAGTTTTCACAAGGTGGAAAATACTTATTAAAAAAAAATGAAGAAAATCTGAAACCCTTTCTCATTTTAAATACGCACCAAAGTGCTATATATTAAAAGCGTATCATAATTTAGGCGTCGTCCCTATTTTCTTCCTTATTCCATAAGGTTGGAAAGTGTATAATTATTCATGAGTGAGCAGCATTTTTCTTCCTTATTTTATAAAAACCATCTTTGGAATCGAAATCTATCTTAAAATCGCCTACTAAAACTATTTTACAATCTTCGCCAAGTATATTACAACTATACTTCACCGTTTTAAATAGTGCTTCGAATGTGCATCATAATCCATGAGTGTGCCGTGTTTGTCTTTCTTGGGTTGATTTCTATTTTAACGCCCCAACTCTCGCCAAGGTGGCGATCATTAAACATATAGAGTAACCATGTCGATTTTTTGTATTTATGTGGCGATCGTAATTTAGAATTAAAATGGCGATTTGGAACAACCTGTTAGTACAGCATTCCGTTACATTTTTATTTATTTTGGGTTGCCAATTAATGTAGTTTTAATAATTAAGTATCTTCAAATTCCTTAACTAGTGCGTTTATCACTAATTTGTTCACTTTAGTTTTCATGTAGTTGTTTAGGGAGCGTTGAAACTTGTGCATAACTCCTAGAGACCCATGACTTCCAAGCTCGCCAAAGTGCGGGGAATTTTTAGGTTGGCGAAAGTAGGGGCGTTAAAATAGGAATCAACTCTTTCTTGAACCATAAAGCACATCTTTGGAATCCAAATCTATCTTAACCTACGCCTACTGATACTGTTTTAAAATCTTCACCAGGCATATTCGAACTATATGCAAATTCCAAATATATCTCTTAGACATTTTAAATACTGTTTGGAATGAGCATCATAATCCATGAGTGTATCTTGTTTTCCTTCTTTGTTCCATAAAACACTTCTTCAGAATAGAAATCTATACTAAAATCGCCTACCAAAACTGTTTAACAATTTTCGCCAGGCATAGTCAAACTACACTTCACCTTTATAAATACCATTTGGAAAGTGTATCATAATCTATGATGTGTACCGTATTTGTCTTCACTGTTCTATAAAACATTTCTTCGGAATTAAAATCTATATTTAAATCGCCTACTAAAACTGTTTTACAATATTCGCCAGGCGTTTTCTAACTATACTCAAAATATATTTATAATAAATTGTCGCATTTTGGCACCTAGTTAAGCGATCATTTATCAAAAATTGCAAACCTTGTGCGACTTTCAACATTTTATTAACGCCTCCCCCCAATTCCACGTTATCTGACAAACACATTTCAAAAGTGACTCGACGCGAAAATTGTACCAAAATCGTGTCTACACAAAAAGCAAGGTTGAAATTAATAGAGCTCTGGTGCTAATAATACATAGTATTCGCTTTCTGTCAGACGACGTCGGCCGTCGTATGTATTCCCAAAATCAGCGCAAAATGCCACCAAGTTTTGACCACTTTTGGCGTTATATATATATTAGATAAAGCTCTGGAGCAAGTGAGAGTTTTTCAACGTCGTAAGTTTCAATATTACTTCGTTTGAAAACAACTGCGAAATAAGCAGACTCAACTACCCGAGTCATAACGTGACTTCATAAATTAAAAATTGCGTCGAATAATTAAACTCTGTAGCACAGTTTAACCCGTCCTATTCACAAGCGAGTCTAAATAACTCATCGAGATTACACAGCTTGATTTTTTTTCTAGAGACTGAACCATGGAGGATTTAAATATTTAGATTGGAAATAGCTTGGATATTTTCCACCACGGCGAGATGAAATATTTTGAAGTGCGACGCCAATCTGACAAGAATTTTGCTTAAGAATATATGGAGAGATGTTTTAATGGCAAGCATTATAAAAAATGTTTATCGTTTATGCTAATGCATAAATTGCAAAGAATCACTATTGGTTTCAAATATGTAAGCTTTTTCTTTAAATTGAGCATTAAAGAGAGAGAAAAGAAGATATATAGATAATATTAATATAAGTAATAGATAGTATTGGTAGATTTGTTATGTTGATATGGATTAAAGCACAGTATACAACGTTAATAAATATTTAGTGAAATTAAAAGTGTTCTATTCATGATTTTTCAATGGTCGTCTTACAGCTAAATCAAATACAATCTTCGCCAGGCATATTTTAACAATACTTTCCTAGTTTCTAGCCAAATTCGGAATTCTACGTTGCATTAATATATCCAGCGATAGTTTCAACAAAAGGGACTACATGAACTTTTTTTTGAGATTTTGTTGCAATCATATTTAAGAAAATATTTCTCTCCTACCGTGCAAAGAACGAGCACGCAGTTAGTTAATCATATAACAAAGATTTCGTTCTCAGATGCCCCTGAACAAAAGAGATCAGAATTATAATCCGCTGAATTATTTCTTTCGGGACGTAACTTTGTCAGGTTGTCAGGTCCTGTTAGCCTCTGAGATCTAATGCAATTATAAACTCGTGAGATCAAAATAACGATGATTTTACTTACGATTTAAAAACGATGTGCTGAAACTAGCCCTCCTGGCGACCTTACGGAGGATGTGTGCTCAGCCAAGGCCGAACTAGGTCTCGAACTTTGTTGTTGTTATCGCCGAAAAACCACGGAGAGAGCGTGATCAAGTTTAGTCTTGGCTCAGCTGCTCATCAGGGAAAGTCATTTTCAGCACATCGAAATCTGGGAAGATTCCACAAATACACTCTCAAAGAAAGCAAAATAGAGTGTGAAAATAATTCATTTTGAGCGAAATCCTTCCGGATTGCGATGGGATAGGGACAACACCTCTGGAGGGTTATTCCCAGATTCTCAGCCCATCCGCATAAAAGGTTAGCAATTTCTTTACATTTCTAACTCTCTCCAAGGAAAAGATGGAGTCTAAGGTCCAAAAGATGAACGCTGATAAATAGTTTCTCAAATTCCCATTTGATCGAATTCGTAAACGAGGAGATGGGAGTAGCCATCAAGACGTCTACAGTAACGGGAGACGTCAAAAGAAGCTTTTGTCATGTATAGCATTGTAGCCATTGTAGCTATGTAGCATTGTAGGAAGGAGCTCAACTCACTTTGGCGTTAAATTCAACTTAAGAGAAGCTAGGATAAATGAAAAAAAATCTTTCAATAAAGCACTTTTCTACTTAGACATTTTGCATACATTAGGAGATCCAATGTTGCTGGAGGATAAGTGAGAGTGCTGCTGGCTTAAGAAATGAGGAACAAGGGCTACTCCTTAGTTTAATATTCTTGAAAGGAACATATTTTTGAAAAATTCCGAGGTATCCTTGCGAATGCAATCCAAACGCATCGTTTTCAGGATTTATTCAGATCACATTGACTGGATTCCGATTTAGGTGTGGGAGGAAGGCACATATTCCCATCAAATCAAAATCCAGTAAAATGACATGACAGGAGGACATCCTTTCCAGACAGGACATTTTCGACTGGAGACATTCTTTCCAAGATGCATTTTGCAATCTTTGCGAGTGCGTTTGTTCGTCACGTTGTTCCAATTTCGATAGAATTTCACTTATTCCCGGACTAAGATTTGCAGGACCCCCCTCACCTCTTAATGTTAATTTATTAGTATTAAATCGGTATTTCGTTCACGCCGGGTTTACCTGTTGACATATTTTTGTGTACCGATCTGCGTCGATACATTTTCGTTGCCTTTTTTAACAGGGCTGTCAGATAGCGCGGGAGGGAGGGGGGAATGGGGGAATGGGGGAGAATAAAATGCTGTAAATCACCCAGGTTTGCTATTTTTGTTGATTTATCTCCAAGTTTGGCTCCAAAAAATTGTATATTTCAGTTCTGAAAAGTGTTATATGTAACAAAAAAAAAAAAAAAAAAAAAAAAACCGAATACGGCACACTCATGGATATGATGCATATTCCAAACAGTATTTATAAAGGTAGTTAGAATATTCTTGGCAATTCAGTATAGATTTCGATTCCAAAGAAGTGTCTTATGGAACAAGGAAGAAAAACACGGCACACTCATGAATAATGATAGACTTTCCAACTTAATGGAATAAGGAAGAAAAACAGGAGCGATGCATAAATTATGATACACTTTTATTATATAGCACTTTAGTGCGTATTTGAAATCTGAAAGTGCTTCAAATTTTCTTAATTGCAGGTAAATGCAAACATACGACCGAGAGATGGCGTGGATTTATAAAAGGACGCTTAAACTCCATTTATTGTCGGTTCAGTGCAGCAGAGAACAGTTGCCGTTGTTCCTGTATATTCATATCATGCTTGTTTAATAAAAATGTGTTCTTTTAATTTAAAACAGTTTACTGGTGTCGCTTATTTAATACCATTGCGTCATTTGTGAGGGAGGCGGAGGGGCTTAATTAAGAGCATTTACATGACGTTAAATGACAAGATATTAGCATGTTCCCCATTTTTATATTTGTTCATTTGTTATGCATTTGCACATACAGAGAAATGTTTTACTTTTACACTTCATTTATATATTTCTTATCCTATACAACAAGATATAAGATAGAAAACCGCCTTATAAAAATAGATTTCATCCAGAATTTAACGCTCCGAATTAATTGCTCCGTAAAAACGTGGGAGGGGATAAATTCTCACCCAAAGTCCTCCCTCACTCAAGGTTTAAAAGCAATAATGGAGTGACGTAAAAGATTAACAGAAATTTCAATATTTCCGTCGCTTATCTTCAAGCTCAATATTAGTGGATGCAAAATTATTTTCAAAACACAGAAGTGGATTCGTTTCTTAATATTAATTCCTTGTGGCGACGAGCTATGACGTAGATTGTCTCCCCGCTTCCTTGATCGTCATCAAGGGATTATTTCTTCTATAAACGTGATTTGTGTCTGCAAGAATTTCAATTCTCTTTTTTCTGCTTTCTTTTATGTTAGTATGCTAAATTGGCAGATCTTATTAATTCTGAAGACCTCTTGAATCACTTATGGCCTTTACCCATATATTTGTCAATAGTGATAATTAGAGGACCTGTTTATGCAATAAATATCTTAAAATTTTCGGCTCTTCCTTTGAGACACTAAAAATAGATTTAGAGAAATAGTTATATAGATATATCCGTCTTGATTTTAGTTGATATGTTTGTTTTAATATATGTGGATTCGAAACTGTGTTAGAGTACTTATTTTGAAATGTGAGACGTAGTTTTTAGAATTTACTGATAGGGTTTATTAAATAGGCAATTCTGTAGAATGAACGCGAAGAAGTTACTTCAAAAGTAGTTTTATGTTTAAAAAACTCATCTAAGCGAAGACATTTTTCATAAATCTTCATTACTTTCTGTTTTTAATTTATAATATTAAAAGCTATTTAATTTAAATATATGGCTTTAAGTTTCATTAACATTATTTAATTAATCTCGAAAATAAAATATGCTGGTGTTAAGATTAAAATAAAAATTACTTATTTTGCTAAAAAACATCGATGTACGGAAATAAATAAGTAACTAAAGTACGCATTTTAAACTCTTGTATATGTAAATCCTTAACAAATTAAATTTATTTTTATTCTTTTTTAATTACTTGTATTCATAGTTATTACGATATAAAATAACTTCACTAAAGACAGTCTTAGAGTGTAGTGTCAATACATAAAAAAGAAATGTTTTCATAAATATAATAGTACTAGTTGCGTACCAGTTCTCCGCACGGTAGAAAACGAATATTTCCCTTACACATATAATTCGAATTAAATATGGTTATGCGGAATCTCAAAAAGTGAAAAATTATTTGAATCATGACTAAAAGTAGACGTCATGAGTGCAAATCTGAAATGATTGCAAAATGCTGACACAAAAATTACCTCAGTGTCACTCGCGACCTAAAAAGAAAGATCTTTAGGTATGCAGACGAAACTTTTCTCTTTCAAAATGCCTGATTTCTACATTATATAATTCTGATTTTTAGGTTTAATTTACCGCATTATTATATACCACATAAATAACATTACATGATATTGACAACTATTTTATTTTATCTTGCATTTCGTAAAGCGTGGATCATGCATTAGCGCAGTTATGTTGCAGATGACTTTATTCAATTTTACCGAAATTAAAAAAACCTACATGAAATAATTGATGCACTATCTACGTTAAAAGCCAAAAATGCACACTGTTTCCGTGAAAATCATGTCGCTTTTAGAAATGAAAACGTTCGTGACGCAACTTCTGCTATAAAGTTTATTACCCTTACTGAACTCTTAATGCAATATCCCACTTGTTGCATAAAACTGACGTTGATTTCACTGTCAATTCGTACTAAATAAATAACTAATTTCATATTTTATTTTTAACAGATTACAGTAGACCCCTTTATAACACGGGTCTGCAACACGGATTTGATAGAACACGGCGAAAAAATTGTGATCGTTTTCCTGTAACACGTTAAAAGAAACTCGTACTGCAAGGTAAAATGAGACAGGTGTTCTGATATTATGACGCTTTAGCTCCTGTAATTATCATAACTTTTGAATGTTGATGATGGCAATACCAAACATCATTGTATTTCTACGGAGCGCGAATAAGTTTTACAGCGATTATACCGCGCAGTCCGCAATCCAGGTATAGTATAGCGCAGGACCCGTACAACACGGATTCCTATAACACGGAACGTATTATATACCGTGTTATGGGGAATCTACTGTAATTGCATAGTGTTAAATTCAATTTTAAAGAAAATTCTGATCTGCCGTATTTGGTAATATTTCATATCACCGTGGTGGCAAATATCCAAAATGTACCAAAATTAAACTTTACAAAATTTTTAAGTATGTATAACACTCGGAACAACTTTGGTGTTTGCCATTTACGATAATTTTTCATGACATGACAACTTATGCTTGAGTATAATTGAGCATTTTTTTCATGGATCAATGATCAATACTTCAGGATGAGAAACTTCATGGTAAAAAATGGTCTAAAAAAATCTGACACCAGAAGACTGATTAACATTGCGAGAGTTACACAAATACGCACCGGACACACTCTCTTACGTCCGGAGCAGCACATACGTTAGAGCGTTTTTACTGCTCCGGATAATCTGCCAGCCAGTGGCGGCTCGTAGGATACAGCAAGTGCAGCCGGGCTGCACTTGAAATTATCAGCACATACTTTAAAGTAATTTATTCTACTAATTTTCCTAAATTCAGATTAGAATTATGGAATTCCTACGGTAAATTAAAAAAATCTCAAAAAAAAAAAAACCGTATTGTGGCCGGATCGCTCATTCAGAAAAAAAGCACTTAATCTTCTCGCAATTCAATTGGTAAAAATATTTGGTTCAGCCCAGAGCGCTGATAAGAAAATTGGCAGCACCGTTGCAATAACAACGATTACGTAAGCAGTCCCTCCGGCATAGGCTATAATGGGGGTACGCAGCTAAGACTCAGCTCATGAAAGATTTTCGAACGTCGGCAGCACTTGTGAATTCGCCTCACTGATTGGCTCGAGAAGTGAGGGAGGGGGTAAGGAGAATATATGTTCGGCAAACTCTCGACTTTATATTGCTGAATTTATCAAGAAGGTAAGCCTGAATAGACGCTTATGAATGGACAATTACCCATCAAAGCAGTATTGTTTTTAAGTAAGCAAGAACTGGCATTTAGAGGACATGGCGAGCGAGAAAATTCTTTAAACGCGGAAAATTTTTAAGAGCTTTTAAAATTATTGATATCTAAATTAAAACAACGCCTTTTTATGAGGGCATCACTGACCGATTCGTAAGTTTAAAAGAAGGGAGGATTGATTTGACTTATAAAAAATAAGTAAGTTTATCGTTACAAAATCGTTTATCGTCTCAAGTTATCGTTACAAAAGAAAATTCTAAGGAAACTTCGAATCAGACACGGATTAATGCAATTTTGAGGGTAAGAGCGGCTGGTTGAAATTTATGTCCATTTTATGGAAGTAAAATGGGATCTCTTACATTTTTTATGTAATTTCTTTTTTTTTTTCCCTCGGTGAGGGCTTTATCCGCCAGCTTTCGAATTTAAAAACAAAGATTTTCCATTACAGTCCGGAGAAAGGGGGGGGGGGGTGTGCTCATAGGCCTCCGGCTGCACTAACAGTTTTGACCACGGGCCGCCACTGCTGCCAGCAAAACAGCAAACAATGACGTGGAAATGATGTCCACATGTGAAGGAAATAAGATGAAAGATATGTAGAATTACATGAAAACTTCGATTAGTTTTAAAGCGCAAGTATGTTAAAGTTTTATTTATTTTATATTTAATTCGTTTTCACCTTTTCGAGTCTTAAAAGTCCTCTGTAGTCGGCTTGCGGAGATTCAAGTCCCAATGCTTTGCTATGCAGAAAAGTGCCTTAACGCCTAATCATTTTTCTCAGACAGTATTAGGTATTTTTAAATGAAATTTTCCTGTGTGAATCTTGAGAACTATTCGCAAGGATTGCGCGAATCAGATTTGAGTTAATTTAGCCGAAAGAGATTTTATTGCAGTCTGAAAAATAACATAAATTCTAGACTGCAATAAAATCGCTTTCGGCTAAATTAACTCAAATCTGATTCGCGCAATCCTTGCGAATAGTTCTCAAGATTGACACAGGAAAATTTCATTTAAAAATGCCTAATACTTTCTGAGAAAAATGATTAGGCGTTAAGGCACTTTTCTGCATAGCAAAGCATTGGGACTTGAATCTCCGCAAGCCGACTACAGAGGCCTCTTAAGAGCTATAAAAATGAGTGGTTTCACTTATTGTTGAAATTTAACAACTAAAGTGGCAACAATGGATTCCGTTGCTACGGAAACTATAGCAATATTCAAAATAGAACAGAGTTATTTATGTTTACTTTGTTAGAACTGCCATATTTGCGTAATTAACGCCACCAGTCGATGGCAAATAGGTAAAACCAAAAATTAATCTTGACACTAAAAGGAATACGGAATACCCTGTCCGGCGGAATTTAAAAAAAAATTATCCAGGCATATGCTAGTGACATCGGCTCATCTCAATTGCGGAATGGAATTAATAATATGTTCAAAGTTGCACTACATTTGAATATTTTCCCAACTTTGCTAAGAAATGTTTACATTTTGAGCGTTTTACAGTGTTTTTTCAGTCACATGACCTAGCTCAATCGTATCCTCGGCCCCAAACCCCTCAGGTACGAAATTATAAAAAAATCCTTAGAGCCAGCCGCTTTCGAGATCGCTCGGACAAACATACGTACATACATACATACATTCCGCGTTTAAAAGTATAGAGATATATAGATTTGAATATTTGAATGCACGGTGTTTCAGAATGGTTGTAATATGCTTTAATTCTTTATGTATTAACCTTTTACGACCGCATTGACATCCAGGCATATTTTGTCTTAAAATGCATTAGTTAAAGGATATTAGTCATTTAAGTGGGAAAAAAAATTACATGGTTTTTTTCTGTTTCCAATTGGGAGCATGGGTAATTTCTGACTATACTTTTACGTTGGCTCAAAAACTTAATATAATGATGGGTAGTTTAAACAATAAGTGAAATATTAAGGATTAATAAAATATTTTTTAAAAGTAAAGATATGAATAAAGTTTGAAGGGAGAAGGGTATATAAAAATAGCTCTGTAAAAAATTATGAAAATGTCTATTTTCATGATTTTCCCCCCAGTTTCCCAATGATGATAGAAATGCAACTTCCATTTCAAAGAATCAAGTCTTCTTTTAATTTTATCTGCTAATTTTTTAAGTAATTATTGATAGAATTTCATTTTTAAATAAATTTTTATCAGGTTGTAACGAAAGTTTTCCGCCAGATTTGCTTGAGTCAGCTCACGCGGTACCCAGCTATTGACCTTATATGTCAAGTTTATGCGATGCTTAGCGCGACTAATGGACATGGCACTAAAGTCTAACTCTTTTAGATAGCTCTCCAGTGGATGAATATTTTATCTTCTTCCACAGATTGTCGTAGGCACAGATAGAGCGCTCTGCTTCTTTAATGTCCTAGTCCTCGTTTTTGAACTTTCTGTACCAAATTTTCACAGTGTCATATGATACAACAGTAGTACCTTAAGCTGTACCCATGATTCGGTGTCATTCTGTAGCTGACTTTTTGCAACAGAACTGAGAGTAAATGGTGGTTCAATCTGGGAGCGTGAAAGTTCCATTTCAGACACCTTATACTTAATCATAACGATATTTTTTTACAGATTTCACAACAGAGTACTCTAAAATAAGTCTTTTTCTTTCAAATAATAAAGATCGTTTCGCAAAATATTGGCAAAGACACCAATGCGAACTGCTTGTGCAGGCAATACTTGCAGTGGCGGAAAACTTTCGTTACAACCTAATAGTTCGATGTTCCCAATTGGGAGCATTGGTCTGTAAAAGGTGAAAGATAAGTGAGCAGTGAAAATCGAAAAAAAAAAAAAAGAAAAAGAAAAGAAAGTTCAATATAATGTACGAAGAAAAACACCTTTAAGAAAAAAAAAAAAAAGCCCTTGTTAATTTTCAAAAAGTTACAATTTTTAAATTTATATACGACCTTTCTATGCACATTTCATAATCTAGAAAGTTTTAATTTACTATTCAACAAGAATGCTTTTAGAAAAACCGCATAAGTGGGTCTAAAATTGAGTGAGTTTTGCTTAACAAAATAGAAATGTAAATTTGTTACATTTTGTAAACGATAAAATGTATGAAAATATTTATTTTAAAGCCATTTTTGCCTGTTTAAGTAGATTCATGATCCAGTCACGTATTCATAAAGTTTTTATTTATTTTTTTATTGACACTGCCCTTTTTACTTTGAAAATCAAAATATTTTGCAAGAAAATTGGGGGGGGGGGTCACCCGCACCTATAAGAGAGAGAGAGAGAGAGAGAGAGAGTTTAATAGTTTTGATTTTGAGGTAATAGATCATTTTTCAGTCACTTTAATTCATTAACATGCCGTAAAATAGTTATTAAATCACCTCTAATCAATTTCTGAGACTCCTAAATGCCTATCCCCATGAGTCTTTTCAATTTTAATTACTTTGATACCCATGTTGATTTTAATGAAATTATGTTACTTGTCTTTTGAGATAATTTCGCCCTTGTGTTACATGTCAGAATCACGCATCAACGTGCATATGCTGCACGGCAAAAAAAAAGAAGGAAAAGACTTCCACGAATATTAACCTATGGTCAAATATAACTGTATCTAAAAGTATATGTTGGATTAGACTGGATCTGTGTCAATAAATAAGCTTCCGAGATTTCTTCCCGAAAGGCAGATTTTGACCAAAATACAGTCTGTATATGTCGGATTAGGCTTTTATTTGTCCTTCAGGATCTTGTCAACGACTGCGTTGTGCATGGCACTTCGGGAATTATTTATAGTATTTTAGTATAATCCTCATCTACCACTTACACTAATTGTTGATGCCTCATCTGTGTGCAGAATAAATGCACTGAATTACATACTGTGACAACGTTCTGTATATTTTTATTTCTTTCTATTAATATGAATTTGTTCATCATTGTTATTCAAAATTTAACTTAGAGAAAAGGTAAAGGCCGTTTCTATGATCTTTAATATTAAACTACTTGTAATTATTCAAGTGATATTTCGTTTCAGGGTGTTATATACACATAAAATTTAAAAAAAGTCGTTTTATTGTTTATTTTATTTTCGTAATGTATATATATTTAAGTACAGACACATAAAATTTCTTGTCAATCCGCTGTACATTCTCGAAGTTACCCGCATATTTGTAATGACGTGCCAGAGTGCTTGAAATTAGGAGGCCGCAGCGTCAGCTGTCTATTATTTACCGCAGGATCTTCCTGAGGCTGTGTATCCGATTTATACAGATTTCAGCAATGAAAAATTGTGAGTGGTTTTACCCGAAACAACAAGAGCTAGAATCAACCGTGTAAAATTTCTCCAAAAATAATTCCGTCTGGTTAGAAAATTATGGAAGTGACTGCATACATAGCTGCCGTCCTATTCAATAAAGATACAGCATTGCTATTGTATTACTGGAAGTCAAAGACCTTTTTGGAGGCAATTACAACGGGTGCTAGGAAAAATATTTGACAAAAATATGTCTACACTCAATATATTTAATCTTCTCCAACTAAAATAAATAAGTTTATATTCAGTTTTTATTATTGACCCAAATTGAATTTCAAGCTCTTCGGGAAATGTTCGGCATTCGAAAGATTTCTTTTTGTGTACACAGTCTTTCTTATCATACAGACGATTTATTTGTGAAAAAAAAAACTATTTAATCTGGAAAAACTATTTTAAACGAACTGAAATCACACTTTCCTTTCAAAGCCTGACGACTGTGATGAATAGGACATCATACCGATTTCAATAGCTCATTTTGTCACGCAAATAATTCACTTTATTGACACTCGGAAATAAAATGGAGCTGAAAGTAGCAAAATTCGCCTAAAAATGAGGGGACCGGCGGATTTTCAGATTTTTAAAGTAGCACAGATTGTTTTTATATTTTTATACATAACTAGCTGAAGTACCCGTTCTTCGCACAGAAGTGATATTGTTAAACCAAAAAATACAAATGGAAAATAAATAAATAAGTATTAAATTTATTTTTAGATTTAATCGCCTTAAAAACTATTTTACAATATTCGTTAGGCATATTATATCTATACTTGATCTTTTTAAATACTGTTTGGAATGTGCATCATAATCCGCGAGTGAAACTATACTCCACATTTATTTACATGAATATAGACATCAATGTTTCAATTAAATAAACAGTAGGGTTAGGCAATATGAATGCAACAGGGATTGTGTCCAATGAGCATTCATATGCCGAAAGAGAGGATACACATCGCGGGGTGATCTTCGACCGAAGAGAGCACGAGAGTCCGCGGAGAGGGAAGAAAAAATATCGGATAATACAAAATGATCGGAACCTGGAGTTATAAGAAGCTGCCGAAGAGGCGGAGAGTTTATTATATGACCATGGAATAGACGACTCAATGTAAGTTGAAAACAAACATTGCTATATGCAAAGTGCTTTTGAAACTTGTTCTTTTCAAAACTGTATTTTATAGTCGGTGAGCAAGATTTCTCCGAAACGTCGAAATCGATCAGTGTCAAATTTTAACATAATCTTTTAAGGCATATATTTTAGTAATTAATCGAAGAATTTTTCTCACCGATAAATATTTTCCATTTTATAAAGAATTTAAGTGCTAAATTTTTATCCGAAATTTCTTTAGAGGAGCAGCCATTTTGTAAAAAATTATTATTTTGCTTATTTCTTCGATCAATTACAAGATAATACATTATAATAACGAAATATATTGTTTTTTTCTATTTCAGATGATCCAGTCCAGAGTATCATGTTCACCGCAAGGCGCCTTTTGTCAGAGGTACTTCCGGAAATCTGCTGTAGCAGCTTTCAAAATAAATATTTTTAGAAAAAAAAATGTAAAAATACATGTATAAGTTAAAAGTTACCTTAGTTTGTGTATAAATTTTTGCTTTAATAAATTAAAAGATATTTCTTAAGAAAAATTCTCTAAATACCGCTTTTTTGGGGGCTCCTAACTTCATATAACACCTTAAATGCTAAACAAAGTTTTCACAATCTGGAAAGGGTTTCACTTATGACAAATATTTATTTATTCAGCGTTAGCAGTACAAAAATGCTTTTTAAATATTCCCCCACCCCTTAAAAAACCACTTTTAATTTTAATTTTCCCTGTACATTAGGACAAGTAGTCCTGTAAACAATATCTTTGAAGTAACCCCACATGAAAAACGATAAGGGACTTAAAAATTCGGCGATGAAGGAGGCCACTGGATTGGATCATCGTAATTGAGGCAAATAGTGTGCAGACGTTGACGTGGAGAGTGGAGACGGACCGTCCTGTAGAAAAATCTCATTTCCAAATCTTTGCACGCCCATTATGGTCTTCTGAATCTCTTGCCAAAGTCCTTGACACTATCAGAGCTCTATCTATCAAATTTTTTTGGTACAAAATTATAGGAAGCTAAAACACAAATTAATATATAACAATAATGAGATAAAATTTTTTTTTAATTTTGAATATTTGAATTGTGTGTTTATGAAATGTTCAGTATTTTTCAGTTTTCTTTAATGTTTAGTTTTTGTTGAGTTTTCTCCACTTGAGTTTAAAAACTCGGTTACTCGCTTGAATGGCAACAGGAGCTATCATTTTTGTAAGTCAGCCATCATTCCAATACGAGGTTGATACGTATAGCTTTCTTTCTTTTTTAATCTAATATTTTAAAGTGTCCATGAATTCTCGTACACCCTGTATTTCTTTTTGGAAAGCACAAAAACATCCCTTTAATCCGAAGCTTATTTACATACTTGAAAGAAGAATAATTTTAAAAGTATCAGATGATTTTCTCATGAGATAAAAAGCTATTACCGGAAATTTTTATTCCGAAACATTTGGTTTTTTAAAAACTAGTATCAAAATCGTTCTAAAAATGGGTAAATAGCCTCTTTATTAAAAGCGAAGCAAGCAAGAACAGAAACTAAAGTTTTCAAATCCCGTAAACAGTGTATTTTCCCTTTCAACTTTCTGTTTATAGTCTGATCTCTTACGTGGTGCAATGATATTGTAAAAAAAAATCTTCTAATTCACTTCATTTCCTAAAAATATACGTTGCGTCAAATTAATTCAACTTCATGTTGAAAAAGAGAGCCAGTTAACTTTGAATAGGAAGTGAGTTACATCTATTTACTCGTTTCTGTTCATTTTCTTCTAGATGTTGCCATTTTAAAGTGACAACAAGGAGGCATTACGAATGTTTTCAATTTTGTCTATATCTCCTTATTATCATTATTAACGGAAGTGCATCAAATAGGCTCTTTAAAGTAAATGATTTCCGGAAAACTCGATATCTAATTTAATTAATTCTAACGTATTTTTACGACGCAATTTGTGACGATATATTAATGAAACCCAGTATTTTTATTTCAACAGCACGCAAGGGATAATTTAAGCTCTTTCTTGCAGAAGACGTGGTTTAAATTGATATATGTTTACTTTGAAATGGCGTTTATGTAATTTGTCGTTGTTGGAAGTGATAGATTGCCATTTAATACAGTGTTTTTGCTTTATAAAGTATTTTGTTTAGCAGGCTTAACTGCATACATGAAAGGTGGAAGTAGCGGTGAAACTCGATAGTGAAGAAGATTTCTTTTATCACACTTTCCGATAAATTTGAAAAGTACTTACGGTTTGTTTGTCTAACTAATCGTAAACATGTAAAGAATGCTACGAAAAATATTCACTGAAATCTTTCTGAAAGACCATTTCTGCTCCACCTTTCAGAAGACTACCTTTATAGGAGGTGTTTACAGTGACCACCTTTATAGGAGGCGGTCTATTTAAATCGTCCATCGCCTCACCATGGCACGGTGGTTATGTCACTGAAAATGGTAGATGGCCGAAGTGTGAAGGTCCCGGGTTCGGGTCCCATCGCCCGGCTATCGATTTAACGGTCTGGAGTTTTGGTAGGTTTCCTCCAGATATAACGTGAATACGCGTTAGAACCCCTTAGAAAGTCCTCCTACTAAGGCACCCCCCATTGGCAGATCATTCTCGTGTTACGTTGCCATAATCACACACAACAACAAATCGTCCACAGAGACGCTTTGTTTTTGGTCTATAATTTTGTTTTCAAGTTGAATATTATTTTCCCCTCCACTAACCTTCTGAAGTGCAACCATTTTCACATCGATATAGAACAACTGGATGTACTTTCCGACGCTAAAAATGTATAGCCGTTGCCATCGCTCGCTTTGACTACCAGGAACATTGGCGGTTGACCGAATCGCTAGTCGGTAGCTAAATCGAGTGATGTCACTGGCATTGAGCGATGAATAGTACTTTTTCAGCGCTGGGGCAATTTGAGCAGTCTATTCAGTTGCTATTCTTTATGGATGTACAGGGTGTGTCACAATTGTCTCCAAAGTTTGAAAGGCTTATAAAAAATAATATATTCCCAATTCAGCAACAGAGTTTACTGGAGAAAGGAACATTACAAGTTTTGTTTCACAAATAACGAGGTTCTGACGACGACAATCGCCTTCTTTCGTGGCCACCTCGCTCTCCGGACCTAACACCATGCGATTTTTTTTATGGGGTTACATAAATGATCGTGTGTTCGTGTCCCCTATGCCTCAGGATTTAAAAGATTTACGGCAAAGGATCACAAATGCATTCGCTACCATTGATCGTGACATGCTAAAGTGAGTGTGGGGGGGGGGAAGAATTTGACTTTAAACTTGACATCTGCCGCATCCCGAAAGGTTCACATATTAAACATTTATGAAACAAAACTTGTAACATATCTTTCTGCAACAAACTTTGTTGCTGTATTGGTAATATATTTTTTTTATAAGCCTTCCAACCCTGACACACCTTGTATTTTCATCGCATAGTCCAGTTTTCTCTTGACTTCCTTACTTTGTTTTTTCCCTGACGTTTGTAGGTAACTCGCATATCTCAAAAACTATTTTAGTTTGCAGAATGTAGAAATGTTGTATTTAGGATTGGTCTAACATCTAGTTATGCACCTCCGTTTTTGGTTCCATTCTACTGGATAGTTTATTTACTACACAAAAGAGCCACCCAAAGGAATTTCAATGCATTAAGGTGTACGGACGTCTTCAATATTATACCTATAGTTAGGACCCTACAAAATATGCGGAAACTTTTTCGGAATTATGTGGCATCGATGCGGTAGTTTTCTGAAACTATGCGGTATTTATAGAAATGTATTGAAGTAATGCGTTCGAGTAGGGAAATAACTACGTTAAAAAGAAAGCAATATTTTAATTTACATTAAAAACAAATAAGTGTGTGAGTCTCACTTTTTCTCTAAAGTTTATTAAAATAAAGAGATATTAGTCCTGCAACACCGATGACTCCTTCAAACCCTGCCCTTGTTTTGTAAATATTTGGCCGTAACATGAAACTGCTCTTTCACTGTCTACAGCAGGTGGGCAAAGTAGCATGACAAACTTTAGGATGTTAACGAAGTCGCGGGCCGTACAATAGGGATTTCTATGAGATTTTGAATTTCTTGTAAGGGGTTTTGATATGTTCCGCGGGCCGGAGGTTGCCCATATATTGTCTACAGAATTAGCTAAGAGCAAGAGTACTAACTTTGCTTTACGTGTTAGTTTTGGAAACCTCTGTGAAACAACCTCTGAATTCCACAATCTTATTAAGTTTTCAGCGGAACATTCCTTGACATACCCTTGGAATATTGTTCAAGACTTCTTCATGATCAACATATATGTTGGGAAATTGGTCTTGGTCAAACACTTGGGCCGCTTTCATGAATTTCAAACCAGGTTATGAAAACTTAGGTTCTAGCTTTTTGGAGACGTCCACTGCTGGACAATAATAAACATACAAGAGGTTTTGGAGGAAAGTATGTCGAGAAAAACTTAAGAAATAAAAAATTTTCCGAAAAATGCGGAGAATTGCAAATTATGCAAAATTCCGCTTTTTTGCATATTTTATAGGGCCCTACCTATAGTCATATTGTTTGGATTATCACGTCAACTGTCACCGAGCTGCGAGTTTTGGTGAAAAATCGCCGAATTCGGTTCCAAAAAGGACTTCATATTTCTCATAACACAAAACCTTTTATCCGTAGAGTGTTGAAATTTTGTATTTACAAATATAGTAACATCTGGATGTTCATATCTTATTTTGATTGCAATAGAGTGGATAATTTATTTACAGAATCAACCAAACGTCTTTCGATACATTGTCCATGGATACCTTCAATTAATTAGAAGTCCCTGATCAATCACTATTTCGGCTATGACTAAAACCCCGCAAACTATCTCAAATTTGGCTGCTTTTGACGAAATATTACCACAAGAAGTACCAAAAATAAAACTTTCAAGCGAACCCAGCTGAGCGATATCTCAAACATTTGGGTAAAAATTGCTATATCTTAGTATTATTGCGTTCTTTTCAAATGAAATAAGTTGAGATGAAGTGCACCGAAAATATTAATGATTTGATAGCTGTACAAGGAAGTAATGTGGTGTCAGATTTTTTTTAACAAACATTTCTTTTTAAATTGCTAAAACTGACTGAGCTTTGTAGCAGGCAAATTATTATAAGAAAGGGCGTCACTCATTTTTTTTTATCACTTTAAATACTAAACGCATTTTAGATACCAGGAATGTTGATCATTTTAGATGTTAAATCCAGTATTAACCTATTATCTCTCATCCTTAAAAAGACAAAGTGGCGAAGTTTCCTTTTCTGTGCCCAGCGATTGTCCAATTAGCAGGTCTGTCGAGAGGGGGGAGGGAGAGGGGAATTCCCCCCGGGCCCGTGTTTTCTGGGGGCCCGGGCTAAACTTTCAAAAAAATTTTTGGTATCGACGGAAATAGAATTCGCGAAAACAAACACCAACTGGAATAAGTAAAGACGAGACGAGGTTCTAACCGAAACGGGATTGCTGACGCCATGTACATTCTTTTATTTTTTTTTGGGGGGGGGGGCGAACGCACCACCCTTTGTGCTCTTGTGTCTCTCATTCAAAATCAACACTTTTTTGGTTTTCGTTGATTCTGCCATTTCAGGGATATCAAGAAGATTCGTTTCGATGAGAGACATGAATGATACTTTTTCCTTCTTGTGGCAGTTCCCATCAATGGACGAAAAATCTATCAGGAGATCTGCTGAGAATTTTATTGAAAAGTATGATGTAGATGTGTCTCAAGAATTAGCAGATGAAATTATGCATCTGAAGCACATCTACGAAGCTAATTTTACGAAGAGCCTTTCACCATTTGGACTACTGAACTCTATGAACTAGACTTTAAAATTATTATTGATACTTTCGCCTAAAAAAAAAGCGAGAAAAGCTAATTTTTAATAGTTTTGATTTTGTAAAGAAAAAATCCAATTATTCGTATTTTAAAGACCAACATTAAACTATTTAATGAAAGCATCTTTTTTAAAGTAAAATTTGAAAATGCCAGATAGTGAAAAAAAAGCAGTTTATTTGTATTTTACAATGTGAATAACTTTTTTTTGGGGGGGGGAGCCCCTCCCTAAGCGCCCCGGGCGCGAGTTTGTCTCTCGACGGGCCTGCCAATTAGCGTTGGCACTTGTTTGTGGAAACTGGTCAACTTTATGACGCTGAAAACTGCGTTTCCAGTGAAAATATTTATTCCATATTACTTTCAAACAGAAAATGTCCATTTATTAAGTCAGATAAACATACTTATTAGCAGCAATGTTTCGTTTGTAAAATATAATTCATTAAAAGTAAAGCGTATCATTTATCACCAAGTTTCGTCAAGTTTTCATCCAGTTGATTAATTGGTTGTCTCATGATTTATAAATGCGACACTTGCCACCAAGAAATAATAACTGATTCTCTAAAAACGTCTTGTGCGTAGGCGTGCAAGTGTGTGTTGTAGACCCACGTGTAATAATGAAAGTACCTATCTAACAGGTATATTATTTACTGATTCTGAACTTAAAACCAGTGATCATTAAAAATATATCAGTTAGCCGATTGCATTAAAAGACTAATAATTCATGAATAGATAGCTCCATTTCCACAGCTTATCAAGTTTATTTAGTAAGTTCTAATGAGATGTATAGTATTACCATAGAAGGCACGTTGTTCAACTCGTCTTTTTTGTAACTGAAATTACTATTTTTCACGCTTTTTATTAGCCTGCACTTTATTTATGTCTTTCCCGTTCAAAAATAGTATACGAATTTTAAAACCTTTCCCTATCGTTCGGTCAAGTTGAAATGTCGTGTAAATGTATAGCTTTGATAGACTCATTACTACTATTTCTTTCTTTTTAAATTCTTAACAGTTATAGATTTTTATTTAATTTTTTAATTTTTTTTTACTCTAAAAATCGCGTTTCTTCGTGAGTACTTAGATAATTCATTAAATATTACTTTTCCAATGTAACGTATAGTGGTTTATGACCGCAGCTTTCCTAATTCTATTTCTTTTGCAGCCGCTCTCTTTGGGCGAGGCTGTTAATTTTTGCTTTGTTCAGCAGTTTCCCAGAGAATTCATATTGGCGATTTTCTTCACTAACACGTTTTGGTAACCTTTTAAAATTTCTGATCCTAATTGTTTTTGTTTACGAAATTAATACATTGATTTATTCTTAACCGCTCTGGATGTGTGCGCCTATTTTTGTATATTGGCGTATTTTGTATTAGCGCTGCACTGCCAAGTTTGTAGGTTAAGTCTAATTGTTTCTCTCCGTCAGGACATCACTTTTGCTCCGGTTTTGCATCTGGTAGGTCGCATAAATGCGTCAGTCCATCACCGCCGCCTAGCCATCCAATAAATTTGTAAGATGTTTGTCTGTATTAAAATAAAATCAAATTAAGTCGTCTTGTTGGAGAATTTCTCTGGGTTATTACTACTTACACAACGCACAAATTGGAAAACTACATCGTCTAATCCTTGTCCACCTCATCTACGGCCCATGAAGTAAAGTTCACGCACAACCTGCATCATAATTCCCCCCCCCCCCTTTCTTGAGGGAAGGATGGGACATGTTTTAAAAGTTGAAATATAAGCAAAATTTTCTTAAATATTTGGAAAAAAATAACAGTGTATAATTTATGTTCCCAAGGTTTATTACATATTATCGCATGTATTTATCTAACCTATTGCTCAAATGAAAAATATGCCTGTGCACGACTAGTTTGACAACTGTCGTTAGTGCATGCAGTTTTGTGGTAATATCTTTATCAATGGTAGAATAGCCAGTTGATTGTAGGAAGATAATTCATTTTTCCTCCCTAAGTGTCTAATCCCTCCCTTTAACATATCAATAAAATTAAGTTATTCCTAAAATATGCTGTTTCTAGGCCTCACTAAATTTCTATTTTATAAAATTTATGTTCTTCTGTCTACAAAATATTAAGAAGAATTTTGTTAGTTACAATAAATGAGACTGAAAACTTGCATTGAAAGTATAAAGATGTTTTTACTTTTGATGTTGGAAAATAGCTTTCTTTTAATCACATAAACTCTCAGAAATTTATAACTGCGATTTATTGAAATAACTGTAATGCTATGGCTACTACAGAAATTCAAAACAATGCTTCCTAAAGGAATAATTAAATGAAATATCCCGGCATAATGCAATGGACACTGTATATTGTAAGCTTATAATTGACAAACTCACTGCGTAAAATCGTCAAGTTTTGCTGAAGGCAAAGCTCTGGTATTTATATAGTATTGCTTTTCAGAAGGTACTTACTTTTTTGTTTCGTAGTTTAAAAATATTTACTCAATAAAATACACTACACATATAATTTTCACAATATATAACTGCTTTCTCATTTTTATTAGTTAATTGCTTGTACTTTTAAGTTCGTAATTCAAAACTATTAATTGTTTTTAATTATTATTTTTTAATAAGATGAACAATAAGTAATAAAAACATTGCTCAAATAAACTATGAAGTACCCAAAGCAAGTAGGTGAGAGAGGGGCACAGTAGGACGATAGATATTTTTCTGTTATTGTAAAGCTCAAAAATTAGAAAAAAAGTTCCATAATTTAGTTAACCGCTAATGAAACACTGTGGAAACTAGTCACTGTCACAATTCCTTTCGTAGGGAAGTTGCAGCCACTTTTGTTTCTACTATCACTGTTGGAAAAATCTGTTGGAAAAACAGTTTAATTTGATGTTAATTTATTATTTTTAATTCATCAAACATTATTCAGCAAAAAATTTTGCAACTCTTAAAAATGCGTTCCATTCTGATAACTATTTTTAAGTCTTGTCATTTGAAAGCTGCTTTTATATAGTCTGTGATGACTATTTTAACGTGAATTTAACTATAATAATAATGTGTTGCCATAATATATCTGATTTTTCATGTTCCTTACTCAATTTCCCACTGTGCCTCGCAATGGGGCACACTGGGACAACTTGATTTTTTTTTTAGCACAATAAAATAAGGATAAATCATGAAAAAAATTGTAATGAAAGATAAAAGTTGTCAAAATATTGTTCTATATTTAATTTTTATTTTTTATTAAAAGAAAAAAAAATTATTACAAAAAATAAGAAAGAAAGAAAAGTGAAAAGTGTCTCACTGTGTCCCCCTTCTCCTCTACCTAAAAGGATCAAAGAAACTATTTTATATTTGATACAAAATACCTTTTTGGTACTTTCATTTTGCTAAAAAAAGTTTGCTTAGTTCAAACAAATCGACTTAACAGGGTGTCTTTTTGTATGAGCAAACTATTTTGTTGGATATAAAACTAATCGTATTAAGTAAAATCATTTAATTATCAATTTACGCATGCGTGAAAAATTTGACAACACGACAAAAAGAGTAAGTAGTAACGTCTGTTATTAATATTTTCTTTCATGGGATGTATGAGAGTTTGTTGAAAGTTTCGTTGTTATGTTTAATTAGTTTATACGTTCGTTTAAATTTAAATTTTTATTTTATTATTTTTATATGTAGTTACAGATTTAGCTTAAAGCAACGCAGTGTCAGTTTTTTTGTCCGTTATACAAACTTAGTAAAGGAACAGAATCACATTTGTGTTCGCAATAAAATAAGATCAACAGAAGTAGGTATATTTACTCAAACTTTTTCTTTATGTGGAGCCAACTAGTTTATTTGACTTAATAATAGCCGAATTTCAGTTTAATATAAAAAAAATGTATTAAACAAAGTTATCTCTCACAGATTTTTTTAATGCAGTTGTCCCTTTTATATTGAATATGCAGATGCACTTGATATTTACAACTCGTCTAAATGTATAGCTTCAAATTTAATTCGAGTTCAAATCAGAACTAAATAAATCGAAAACAAAAGTTGATACAAACTATTTATCTGTCTGTGTCATTTCACGTAATAGAAGTCACAGATTCACAGGGAACCAGATATAAAATAAATAGTCTGAGTAAAAGAAAAAGTTTGAGTAAAGTTTATTTTATCATGAACACAAAAGTCATTATGTTTCGTTTACTAAATTTGTTTTACAGAAAACCTTGATTTTAAATTATTTGTAATTAAATTTGTTGATAAATATACTAAACTGAAAAAGAAATCAAATTAGACTATCTTGGAAAATTTCAACTAACAGTTTGGTTGATTCAATATGCGTATTAACATGGTAAAATCAAACACATTTTTCTTAGATCAACAAAATCCTTCTGTTACACAAGCTTTAGTTACTCCAGTTAGCAAAGACATTTTATTAATTTAACCATTAATTTGGCTTATTTTAACAAAATAAGTCATTTGTGCAAACAATTTTGTTAAAAATGCAAAATATTTGTAAACTAAACTGTTAGGTTAAATTATAAGAACATCAGCTGATTTAACGAAATATTTTGAATAAAATAATTTTGCGACTTAACTAAAATTTTACTAGCTATATTAACCATTTTTTTACTATTCAGCAAAGCATTTCTTCTGTGTAGAATATTTGAGATCTGTATAAATCTTAGAATACTTGAAATACCTGGGAGCTGATTGGAACAGTTGCAGAACCTCTAAACGCAACCATTTCACAGATCTGTGAAAGTTTCCCCAACACCACTAGTTCTTTTGTCTTTTATGCACAGTTCAATCAACTAAGACAATAAAATTTAGAAAAAAAAGGTTTTTTGTTATAAATTCCTTACCAGGCAGTTCTACAAACTAATAAAGGAAAATCATAAAAGTATTTAAGTAGAATTCAATTTCAAATGTGTCAATGTCTTATGCCGATTTTTATCACACAATAAATTCTACTAGATGCTGCGAATATTGATTGAATTGTTTTATTGCTCTGTACACAATGCGTACATAAAATCATTTCAAATATTTATATTTGTTACGGTCAATCCTCTTAGGATTGCCATTTCTTTGATTACTTATTTCATTATGCTCTAAAATACATGCAATTTCAGATTCGTCCTGATTCTTGCTTATTTCAGAGGAACATAGCCCCTTAATTGCTACCATCTAGCGCTTATACATTTGTATATATATATACATTTGTACATATTCAATAGCTTTTTTTATGTACTCTGAGAAAATGTAAAACTTTTAGTGCCCAGACAATAGACAGTTATAAATTTGAGGAAGTGACAACTTAAGATAACATGGAGCATAAAATGGGTTGTCGATGTAATAAAATGTTACAAGCTTTTATAGAAAATTTCTTGATTAATCAACGTAACTTACATTTTTATGTCAACGTAAAAAAAAATGCTTTGTTTCACTTAATTTAACGAGTTACAACTGCAACTATACATATTTTATGCATAAATAGTCATATAAAAACACATGTAATGGGACTGTTTAGAATAGCATAGAAAGGGGTTTCTCAGATTTGAGATAAGGGATTTAACACATATTATTACATCGATGCAAACCTGTGATAGTGTGGTTATGTGGAAGTCCGCTTTGTCCTAATGTTGTTGTAGTTGCTGAATTGAAGACTTACATTGGACTCATGTGTTTGATATCGAAGATCAGCTTATTGGTTCTTAAAAAGCACCTTGGGAAGAGGCTCTTACTACTATAAAGAAAATAAAATCAGGGATAACGATCAGGCTGGATCTTAATACCCTGTGCCAGCCGGAGCGATTATCTGATCCCAGGATGTGCAGAGTTAGGCCAGTTACGTACCATCAGGTTTCTTAAAAAACAACAGGAATCATCCAGTGTTACAAAATGTAATGTTATTTTGGCGCATTGATATGTGTTGTTCGAAAGAGAGTTAGTTGTACGGGCATTCTTGCAAGTGAAATAAGTGCGTGACCCTTTGACCTTGGTGACAAAATTGGCGATCGTTTTGGTGACTTGGTGACGAATTTGGTGACTTCGGCGACAAAAAGTAAGTTTTCGAAACTAGTGGAATTTTGGCTGTATCTCAATTAGAAAAAAAAGTTACAAAAAATCGAGAAATATTATGTAACGACCTTTATGACGTCATGTCCTTCTTAGAAATCATAGAGTGTCGAGTTCAGTGTGATAGAATGCGGGTATAAATAACAGAGCTATAAGATTGGCATTGCGATTTGAACAGTGTTATTGCTGTGATAGTTAATGATTTGCCCTTGCACGTGTTCTAAATTCTGTACTTATGTGAGATATTAGTGGCTCGATTCGTAGAATAAAGTGTTATATTCGCTCTTCGAGCTTGTTGGTATATTTTAACATACACCCACTGTGAATATTTCGTAACAATAGTCTTGTTATTTAGAGGGGTTAGTCAAAGGAGAAAATGAGCTCTTCATTTTAGGTGAAAACGAGTAATCACCGAATGTACATATTTACTCCCTTGTACGGAGTATAAGGAAGTAATGAGATCCCGAAAAATTTTGGGGGGCAGATTTCAACGAAAAATCTGATTTTGACCACCTCTAAATTTACTTTTAAGAATTTTTTCGATGCATCTAATCGTACGCTAGCATGCACGTTCATATAACCCATTTTGACCGTGAGCGAGTCTATTTTGACCAGTTTTTCCATGCCGTCTGTGCGTACGTAGGTATGTACACTGCTTGACAATTGCTAAGGAACAGTTACGTTTTTCGGAATAATTAAGAATATACAATGACTGAAGAAATGAAAGTAAGTACATATTTAGTAGAGACGATGTGATTTGTTATAGAGCAAAATGGTACAGATATCGCCACATCGAAGAGTTAAAAACTTAAAAAGATGCTCCTTGGATAATTTCCAAACAACCCCAAGAAATTGATCTTCAGATCAGAATGATGCAAACAAGAGTACCTTAGTAAGATGTGTGTTGACCACGGACACTAACGCACATTTTGCATTTGTTCTCCATGATCTTCACTAAACTATCGAGGAGTCCTTGGGGGATATTGTCCCACTCCTCTCTCCAGGCGGTTTTGAGCTCTTGGACTGTTCAGGAGGGATGGTTCTTTGTGCAACGCGTATGCCAAGTGCATCCAGTCATGTTCAATAGGATTTAGATTGGGAGATTAAGTAGACCATTGCATACGGAGAATATTTTCACTTTGCAGTGTGTCCGATCCCTCAACGCTTTTGTGTGGCCGCGAATTATCGTCCATAAACAGAAAGTCTGGACCTATAGCACTCATAAAAAGACGAACATGATCCAGAACAATCTCTCTATATACCGTTTGCGATGTAACGATTCCTCGCTCAAAGATGTGAAGCGGTGTTCTGAATTGTGTGCCTGCCCACACCATCACGCGTGGGACGTACCGATCACGTTCACAAGCAAACTGCTGTGCATAACGTGTTCCACGCTCTTTCCAAAGTAATTGGTGGCCAGAAACACTTGTCAAACTGAAACGAGATTCGTCGGAGAACATTACTCTAGACCAATTTTGGTGATCCCAATCAAAATGTTCCTTACACCAGCGTAATCTCTCTCGAAGATGGCGAGGTTGAAGTGGGGTGCAACGAACAGGCTTCATTTTGCATAAAAAACAACTTGATTTAATCGCCATGAGATGGTCTTTCTGAAACATGCATACTTGGTGCGGTTGCAAGGTTTGAAGCTATCTGGCTAGGAGTGTAATTTCTGTTCTTTTTTGCCTCGAAGGCTACATAGAGATCCACTAAAGGTGTGTTGTTAATACCACGATCCCCGGCATGCTTTCGCAAAGCATTTCCACCTTCAGCGGCCTTCTTGAATCACGAGACGACACTCTTTGAAACAATCATTGCAGAAGCTACAGTGGTGACACTTTGGCGTGCTTCCAGTAGTCCAAATATTCGTCCACGAACACAGTCACTCAAATGATGTCTTGCTGACATTTTGCTTTAATTATTGCAAGAACCAAGCAGAATTTCAGAGAAAAACTTTTTTAAATCCAGCACTATTTTCGTCAAACATCAAACAGCATTAATTTTCGTATGAATCATGAGATTGTATGCGTCTTTTTTACAGATAACGAGTCGTGGTCTACCATGCCCTCTGTACTTGAATATACTGTTATTGGTCAGCTGTCTGAGACGGAAATTTGCATAAATCACTTGTTCCTTAACGATTGTCAAGCAGTGTATGTAACTCGCATATCTCAAAAACTATTGGTCGTAGAATGTTGGAACTTTATATTTGGAATTGTTGTAACATGTAGCTGTGCACCTCCCCTTTTGGTCCCAATCAACTGGATAGTTTATCTACAGAACCACCCAAAAGATTCTAAATACATTATCCTCTATGTGCTGAAATTTATTAAACTCGCATGTCTAAAAAACTATTAGACGTAGAATGTTGAAACTTTATATTTAGGATTCTTGTAACATCTAATTGTGCACCTCCCCTTTCAGTCCCATTTGACTGGATAGTTTATTTACAGGGCCGCCAAAAGATTCTAAATACATTAAGTTCTATGGCCCGAAATTCATTAAAGCGTATTTTAGAGGTATCAAGCTATTTAAAACGACACAGAAGTATTCTACATTGTTAAGGGTTACAAAATGAATTTCTCCATCGAAAAAAAGTGTCTTTATCATTTATAGTTTTGCTACAGGAACACTCAAAAGATTTCCAATACATAACGGTCAATGGCAGTTTTAGGGACATTCATATTTTTCAAGCACAGTGCCGTCCTACCATATAGTTAGATATTGGTCCGACCACGGTCACGTGCCTCCCTCAAGTATTACGCCCAGAGTCGCACTTTTGGTGTACGTGTGTATGTATTTAACTCTCAAATCTCAAAAACTATCAGTCGTAGAATGCTGAAATTTCATGTATCAGATTGCTGTAACATCTAGTTGTGCATCTCGATTTTTGGCTCCAATCTGCTAGAGAGTTTATTTACTGGACCACCCAAAATCATTTCAATACATTAGTCTTCATGAATGGACATCTTCAATATGTTACATTTGTAGTCAGTTATTGTTTGGTCCATGCCCAAAATATCGCCATTTGTCATCGTCCTTGGAGAGTTTTTCGAAATATAGAAAAGTTTGGCGCTAAAAATAATTTCGAATTTTGCATAACTTTAAAAATTTTAACCGTAGAATGTTGAACTTTTGTATTTAGAACTATTGCAACATTTAACTGTTCATCTCTTTTTTTATTGCAATCGACTGGGTAATTTATTTACAGGCTAAGCTAAATGACTTTAAATACATTAAGGTGTAGGAATTCATTCAATTCATTGAAAGTCTGTGGTCAATTACTACTTTGGCTATCCACAAAATTTCGCAAACTATCTCAAGCTTGTCGGCTTTTGGCGAAATATCGCCAAATTAAGTGTCAGAAACAAATCTTTCAAATTGAACCCAGCTTAGCTATATCTGAAATATTTGAATGGAAAGCGCTAAACCTTAGTATTACTGCAGTATTTTATATCTTTGAAACAAAATAAGTTTAAATGAAGTGCACCGAAAATATTTTTGATAGGAAGTCATGTGTTGTCCACATCAGACTTTTCTAATACGATAAGCCACCCTTCCACAGAAGAGTATTTGATTTATTTAGACGGCAGTGTGATCGAAAAAATTTCGGTAGACAGATTCCCCTTCCCCCCCCCCTCCCAAGAAAAAAAACTATTTTGACTACCTCTAAATTTACTTTTAAGAATGTTTTCGATGCATCTCATCGTACACATGCATGCACGCTCATATATGTGCATGTACCCATTTGATCGAACGCGAGTCATTTTGAACAGTTTTTCCCTTACGTCTGCACGAAGGTATTCCTTTCGCTACTATAAATATTCCTTATAGCCATTCGCTGTTTTTTAACAAAAGCTTCTTGCTTACCTAAAGATGCCCACCTTTGTCTAAAGTCATATTTAAAATGTGAGAATGTATGCTTTATTTCCTTCGTTTTTTCATATAAATAGTTTTCACAAGTTAATAAATAATTTCCTAAAAATTCCAACTTTTTGTTAATATCTGGTAAATTTTGCTATTCTATGATATTAATTAGCATATACTTTTGTCATTGCAATGAAATTTAAAACCCCTAGCATAAATTAACAACAATTTGAATTCGAAATAAATATGTGACTAAAAATGAACATTTTCATAACTTTGTTAATTATACTTTATCTTAAAAAGCGAAACGTTTTGGACGTTAAAATTTTCGAAATCTTAAAGGAGAAACTTTAATGTTTTTAAAGAAATAAGAACAATAATTCATAAATGGCCAAAATTACAACTTTTGTACTCAAGATTAAAGAAATTTATCAAAAAAAGTAGTAGAAAACAAATGTTTTGCCGCAATCTTTCCAATCTGTAAAATCAAAATTTCATTTATAATGAAAATGTCTGAAATAGATTACCACTTACCTACCTGACTACTATTCATGACTTTGACTTATAAATGAGCTTGAATAAACAATATCCTTCGCAGAATTAAATCATAGAAAGGAGAACAACAGCTGGAAATAATCGCATTGAAAAAGATGATGAACTTTAAACCTACTGTACTAACAAAATAGTGCATGGAACGTTATGAATTGACAAGGCATATATTTCATCAATATTTAGCTTTATCATACACTAATTAGTTTCCAAACAGTGCTACTTTTTGATTTAGACACCTACATTTGCTAAATACTCCACTGTACATTTGGGAGGAATGGAATAAGTAATTGTCTTTTCAATAACCTTACTTTGAGCAACCACTTCCAGTGAATTCTCCCCAATTTTTCAAATGCCTGAAAGCGATGAATCGAGGACACTAAGGATACTTGACCCTAGACTTTTTCTCTCAAAATTAATACAATTTGATAGATTGAAGCTTATGCATCCTTTTTTTTTTCATTTCAGTTTGTGACATGGTAAAAGTAAGAGTGAAATCCTTTCATTCATTCTCAAATTATAAAGCAAGCTATGATTGATATCCGCATAACTGAAAACTGATAAGCATCAGTTGTAGGAAATTAGCATGTCAAATTTTCTCCAGGATTAGAAGAATAAAGTTAAAACCGCTTAGAGAGAAATTTGAAATGAATTGCGATGTCGTCATGAAAATTCGGAACTCATATGGTTTCCAGTAGAGGACAGTTTCAGCTTCCGCCTTCTTCGAAACAACCAGAAGGCGAGAAGTGATATGATGTCCACGATGTCAATCTCAAGAACTGAACAAAATGAAAATGAGAGAGACTGTCTAATGAGAACCCAAGTGAATATTTTAGATTCCCGGATGAAAAATTCTGCTCAGAGAAACCTGATGATGTGTACCGTGCTCTAGCAGAAATCAAATAAGGGTGAGTGAGTCGTCTGTGAAAGAGTAAATTAATATTTGTGTAAGACAACATTGAACAGTTATTTTTGATGAAGAGACATAGAGAGAGAAAAGTGATTCTTTTTGGTCTTTGCAAAGGGAAAATTCACATTTATTAATAAATACAAGAGGAATTGAATTTTTTATTGTTACATTTGCATTTACAGTGCACTTTATACAGTTACAACAATAGTAATTGCCTCTGGAAAAATAATAAAAAACACGTCTTTTTTTGTACGCAAAAGGGATGCCTATAAACGGTTTTTATTTTCTTTGTGCAATAATAACTTCATCAACCACAAATCTAAAACAGTAAAATAGAACAACAAAATGATTTTTTTTAAACCTTTCATTAAATACACAACTGACTGCCTGACACATTTACCCGTTAAAGAGAAAACTCAAAAAAGAGTTCTTAAAAATAATTTCGCGCATGTTACAAAAAGAAATTATAAAAACTAGACTGCTTAGAAATAAATATTTATTGAAGAGTCGTATGACGTCAGTGGGACGTGACACCATCCATCACGGGACATCATCAGAGTCTAGTCAATCCGTTAAAGAGGGTATTTTTTAAGAACCAGCCGCAACGTCGGAGAGGTGGAAAGCTGCTGAAAAGACAAAAGAAAAAAGGAATTAGAAAATAATCCCAAAAGGAGTCAAAGCATTCAGAGCAGTTTTTGCGATGATCTCATTTATGGATCATACCGGCTGGGACGCTCGGCCCTAGGCAGGGGCAAGTGGGGCAACCTCCCCGTACCCCGTGCTTTTGGATTCCCCGCGACCGCAATTACAGTTCTCAGGGAAATATAAAAATTACTAATATAACGTCTTTGTGTCATGCAATTTTTTATACATTTTAATAACAACGAATTGTAGAATTGAACTTCCAATTCATTGTTCGAGGGACTTTTCTGGCAGCATTGTAGAAGGTCTCGTCCAGCCTACCTCATCGATCAGAGACTGGGGACCACGCAGGCAAGAGAGGGTAGATGGCAAGTGGATGTACGTGCTTTCGCGGTTAGGGATGGACACAAGACGGAAAATCGGCGTCTCGCAAAACAGCCTAAAAGCTTTGTCTCGTCTCGCAAAATCTCTATATCGTAATGTTAAAAAGTCTGTCTCGTCTCGCAAAAAATCGTCTCGCGTCCATCCCTACGCGTGGTAATAGTCTTCGGCAAGCGTCTGTCATCATTAATCAGGTGACATCGTCGCCAAGTGCCGGTAGAAAATGCATTAGCAAAAACATGGGTTTGTTTGATCTTAATTTGGAAAGTGCGGGCTATCTGTGGTTACTGGAACTGGAGACGTTTTCGCAAAGCTGTGCTACCTCCTCTATATCTAACCTACATGGGTGAAAAGCGTCAGTCCGTTTTACAATTTCCCGTCTTGAAAGTGCCACAATTAAAGGTAGCAAAATTTGTCAGAGGGTCGCCATTAGTTTTAATACTGTTTGTGTATGTGTGGGTGCAGTGTCTTTGTGCTGTGACCCTTTAATGTATGGTATTTATTGGTTGTTTTAATTATTATTAACAAGTTACAGCTATATTATGTCTGTGTGATCGTGATAAGTTTAGAAAATACTCTAGTGGTAGTAAAAAAAGAGAAGAAAATGCAGAAGTGTGAACATTTTATCACGTCTCAAAAAGGTGCTTTTAAGAAATATCTTGAACTTCAAGTGACGTCGTCGAAGCAGACACCGATTCTACAATATACCGCCCTTATCAGAACAGTCCAATTCCCCTTATAAATCTCTAGATTGTAGTGCCAAATCTGTTGCCTCTATATCCGACATTTCCGAGGACCAAAACGATGACTTTCCAGTTTCGTCACCGTCACCACATGCTAACCTAGATTCAGCAGATCCGGGCAAATGTGGCTTAATATAATCAGTTCCTCTACTATTAAAGAAATTGTCCGAAATGGCCTATGAGAGAAGTAAACTATGAGTACCCAATTAATGAAAATAAAAGGCAATTCTCTTCTGATTTCTGCATTAGAACGTAGCCAAACGATGAAAAATCTGACAGAAAATGGTTGGTATATTCTAAAACAACAGATAGAAATTTTTGCTTTTGTTGTAAAATATTTGCTACTAATTTTCACTCATCTACGGAACTATCAGGTGATGGGTTTTGTGACTGGAAACATTTATGCACTAGATTGCAAGAACACGAACCGTCCACAAAACACGCAGACGGTATCAAAAAATTGTGGAATGGGAGCAAGGTTGAATGAACTAAATAACAATGAGTTAAAAGAAAAATGTCTGCAGCTTGAACAGGAGTTAATTATATCTGAAGACGAGTATGAGACCAAAGATATCAGTGGTTCTGAGCTGCTAACAGAAATAAAAGTATTTCGAGAAATGATTACAGATGACATTGACAGTTTCACAGTATAGTGAACTTACTTAACTATTTAAATGGCACCAAGAACCCTTTTACTACAATTCAAATTGTATACAGGATTTTCTTAACTGTTACTATTACTGTTTCAAATGATGAAAAGAGCTTTCCCCGTTTAAAATTAATAAAAACCTATTTAAGGACGACTATGACACAAGAAAGACTATCATCCTTAGCAACATGTTCAATAGAATACGACACTGTTGCAAGTCTTAGTTTTGCTCAAAAGAAATTTAGAAAATTCATTTTTTTGTAAGTAAATTTGTATATCTATCATTGTTGCATATCTTTCACTGTTTAACTATTTGGCAATACCTATATTAAACATTACATTTTTTTTTAAAATATAAAAATGTGTGCGTGCTCTTTCGGTCTCATATTCAACCATGAATATAAGCTGCTTTTTCTTGGTTCAAATAGCGATACCACAATAAAAATATTTTAAAAAATGTAAGTCTTGTCTTTGTTTTAACTTAACAAATATTTTACAAGTTTTAACCCTCCATTAACATTTATTTTTTTCTTTATTTGTTTGCAATTTTACTGACACTCAGTGGATAGGCACGTGTCGCGAGCAACTTCCGAGCTTACGTCGGGCAGACTGTGTACCCCACGCGGCTCAAGAGCCCTGAGCCCAAGATTTGCCCAGGGTCCTGCAATTGCTAGAGCCAGCCATGCCGGCTGGTTGAGAGGTAAGCAACTTTACATTTCTGATTGAATCGGCTTTCAGATAAAACGACCATACTCTGCATTTTGAGGTCGATGGTTCAAATATTTAAAAGTATGAGGATCGTTCAAAATGTAAGTTCCCCGCAGGTCGATAAAAAGAGACAAAACATTATTACCTAAGAAGATTTATTGCAAAAGATACATCAATATTTTGAGCTATTTCTCAACATAAGAATTACCGGAATTGTAACACTTGCCAATACCATGGGATAAGTATTTGTTGTTCATGGTCATAGAAGTCTGCCGCTTGAGAATGAAGCCAGCATGTCACAGCTGTTGCAGTCTTTGTCTGTGGGAAAGTGATACCCAGACAGGAATTTCTTCAGGTGCAAGTCGCTGGGAGGGAGATCGATGCTATAGGATGCATGGTCAAACATCTCCCCGAAATTTCGCTGTGAGGTTCGACCGTCCACCCTATAGTACTGATCTTTCACCCAGCGAAGTGCATCTGGCTGAAGAAATTCCTGTCCGGATATGATTTACTCACAGACGAAGACATCAAACAACTGCGACACGTTGGCTTCATTCTCAGGCAGCATATTTCTATGACACTGAACTACAAAAATTCATCCCACATTAGAGAAATATCCGAGGCAGTCGTTTCCCAAAAGGGAATATATCTGGTCATCATACTTTTAGACCAATGGACTTATCAAATTTTATGCAGTTAGAATTCTGTTAGGGATTCTTTAGGAGCAAAATATCTTATCGGATTTGCAGCTCATGATCATGTTTGTATTTTGTGTAGTAGCAAAATTGATTATCTTTGTTCACAGATCATATGCATCCGATGTCACAGCCACATTGCTATGGATTTGTGCTATTAATTTGCCGTTATATGATTTAATATGGAGTAGAATCAATCTTATATGCTTCAAATAATTAACATTTGTACTGTGCTCGCATTTTATAAATCATGAAATTGCCATTAGTTAACACCAAAATTTCACTAGATTTTCGAAATATTGACTTGACATCTCCAAGTTAAAAACAGTTTTAAAGAACTTAACTTTCGCAGCGCAATTTTCGATATTTTCGATTACTTCGCCGTACTCGGCAACTTTCGGCATTTCACGCAATTTTATTTATAGTCCTTGCATCATTAGTTTTTACTTATACGGGCATTAACTATAATAGGATGCCTGGCAACGCATAGAGTGTTCGAAAATGACTAATGAAAGCTTAATATGAAAAGCTGTTTCTACAGTCCTAGACAGCTGAGCTTGATTCAGACGAATTAGTCAATGAAGTATAGTGGAGCTACGGGGCTGCAATCATTTATATTTGCTAAGCAATGCTGTGAACTCTGCTAGAAGCTGGCGTAGAGGTTGGCCATATTTAAAGTCTCTCCAGGAAGTTTGTGGATGATAATTCTGTTTAGTAATGTACTTTTTGTGAATATAATTAGTTCTGTGATTTTTTAGGTATAAAAAAAATCTTTTCACTTGACAGTTGACTGTTTAATCATTCACTTCGTGTTTGCACTGCAACGATATTGACCATTTTAAATTCGAATGCAGACGTACTTACCTATCTGTTTCCTTCTGACAATCTGCCTGCCGGAGCCTCGGTTCAGCATAGGGAATGACATTGCACGGGGTGAAGTACACCCTGATTAATGCACTTCCCCATGCAATCGGGACCCCTCTTCCTGAAGTTCAGCTGCAGTCGCCACCACGGAAACACGTTCGGGGTGTAGCTCCTCTCGTCTGCGGACACATCATTCAGATTAGATGCCTTCAGCGATGCTGTAGAGGAAGAAAAAAAAATATTCTGCTTTATTCCTGATTATAAACAAGAAAGATAGAATTAATCGAAGAATAATCGTAGAAACCTGACAAATTAATCGATTTTGGAAAATTTTTCAAAGCAAATGTTCTTAAAAGAAATATTGTAATAGTAAATAAAATACCGCTGAAGCATTTAATTCGATTGCCACTTACAGAGCGCAGCTTACGGGAGTTATTCTGTATTCATCTATTAATGCAACGCACTTCATATTAACTAAGACTAGGGGCTAAGACCCCTAGTCTTACATGCGCGTTAGAAAAAGGTTCGTTAGAAAAAGCCTAACGTGCGCGTTAGAAAAAGGTTCGCCATCCCTGAATAGACAGTAAGATAGCAAAGTATGTGCGAACAGAGTTGGGCAAAATACACCGAAAATGTATTCTCGATAAAAAATACGTTGATTTAAACACTAAAATACAAAACACAAAATACTTCTTGAATTAAAAAAAAACGCAAAATACAAAATACATGTATTTTCAAAATACATACAAAGTACAAAATACATGTAAAAATGTTAAAGTATTTAAATTGAGAAGAAGCTAAATTTTCCACCGAAGAGCTCGGTTTATTTTATTTAAATACATTTTAACAAGAATAACAAAATCAATCTTAATAGTTCTGTTAAGGAAGTGGTACTTTTTTACTTCCTTGTACGTAGTATAAGGAAGTAATGTGATCCCGAAAAATTTTGGGGGCCAAATTTCGACAAAAAAACCGATTTTGACTACCTCTAAATTGAATTTTAAAAATTTTTTCGATGCATCTCATCGTAGGCTATCATGCACGATCATATTAATGCGTCTGCAACTCATTTTGACCAGCGGCGAGTCTATTGTGGTCAGTTTTTCCATGCCGTCTGTACGTACGTACGTATGTTCGTACGTACGTACGTACGTATGTATGTAACTCGCATATCTCAAAAACTATTGGTCGTAGAATGTTGAGATTTGATATTTAGGATTGTTCTATGATCTAGTTGTGCACCTCCCCTTTTGGTCGCAATCGAATGTATAGTTTATGTACAGGACCGCCCAAAAGATTCGAAATACATTACGCTCTATGGGCCGAAATTCATTAAACTCGCTTAACTCAAAAACTATTAGGCGTAGAATGTCGAAACTTCATATTTTGGATAGTTGTAACATCTAGTTGTGCACCTCCCCTATTGGTTCCATTCGACTGGATAGTTTATCTACAGGATCGCCCAAAACATTCGAAATACATTACGCTCAATGGGCCGAAATTCATTAAACTCGCATATCTCAAAAACTATTAGGCGTAGAATGTTGAAACTTTATATTTAGGATTGTTGTAACATCTAGTTGTGCACCTCCCCTTTCGGTTCCATTCGACTGGATAGTTTATCTACAGAACCGCCTAAAAGATTCGAAATACATTACGCTCTATGGGCCGACATTCATCAAAGCGTTTTTTAAGGTTTTGGGCTATTTCAAACGACTCAGGAGTGATATATGCTGTAAAGAGTTAGAAAATGAATTTCTCCATTAAAAAAAGTGTCTTTATCATTTACAGTTCTGCTACAGGAACACTCAAAAGATTTCCAATACATTACGGTCAATGGCAATTTTAGGGGCATTCATCCATTTCAAGCACAATACCGTCCTACCACATAAGTTAGGTAATAGTCCGACCACGGTCACGTGCCTCCCTCAAGAACTATGCCAAAAGTCGCCAAGCTTGGCGACTTTTGGTGTACGTGTGTGCATATTTAACTCTCAAATCTCAAAAAATATTATGAAATTTCATATGTAAGATTGTTGTAACATCTAGTTGTGCATCTCGATTTTTGGTTCCAATCTGCTGGAGTTTCTTTACAGGACCACCAAAAAGAATTTCAGTACTTTAATGTCTATGGACATCTTCAATATAATACAATTGTAGTCAGTCATTGTTTGGTACATGCCCAAAATCTCGCCGTCTGTCCTCGACCTTGGCGAGTTTTGCCGAAATGTCGCCAAATTTGGCGATAGTCAGTCATTTGGTCCATGCCCAAAGTATCGCCATTTGTCATCGTTCTTGGCGAGTTTTGGCGAAATATCGCCAAATTTGGCGATAATCTGTCATTGTTGGTCCATGCTTAAAATCTCGCCAAATGTCGTCGACATTGACGAGTTTCGCCGAAATATCGCCAAATTTGACGCCAAAAATTATTTCGTATTTTGTATAACTCTAAAACTTTAACCCGTACAATTTTGAACTTTTGTATTTAGAACTATATTATAATATCTAACTGTTTTCAATATCTCTTTGACAGCAATCGACTGGGAATTTATTTACAGGGTGAGCCAAATGACTTTAAATACATTAAGGTGTATGGATGCATTCAATTCATTGAAAGTCAGAGGTCAATGACTACTTTGGCTATCCCCAAAATCTCGCAAACTATCTCAAGTTTGTCGGCTTTTGGTGAAATATCGCCAAATAAAGTGTCAGAAGGAAATCTTTCAAATTGAACTCAGATTGGCGATATCGAAATATTTGGCTAGAAATCGCTATACCTTACTATTATTGATATTTTATCTCTTTCAAACAAATAAGTTTAGAGGAAGTGCGTAAAAAACATTTTTGAATTAATAGACGTGTTTAACGTTGCTTTTCAAAATTTTACATTTATATAGCAAAAAAATCCGAAACACACCATTTCTGAAAAATAGCATTAATACTCAAAACGCAATGAAAACTATACAATTTCAGGATGTGAACAATGAATAGTCGTTTGTTTCAAAATCATTTATAAAAACTTTAATTTCCAAAAGTCACAGTGCGTAAACTAAACCTCTACATATAATATTTATTATTTATTGATTTCAGTTCAGAACATTTGAATATAAATACTCAGCTTTGAGAGAGTTTTAGAATTTATCGTAAATTTAAATATTTTGCCTATTATCTAAGTTTTCAGTTTCCATACCTGACACTGCTCCTTAACATTTTCATTTTCATCTACAGACAAAATTTGGAAATATTTTTAATTAAGAATTGCACAAAAGGTTTCAAAATCATCTAGAATGGAAATTTGATTCATCCCATTCTATTACGGGAAGTTGTCGCTTTAATGGTCTGGAATTTGGGGTGTTTTACTCGGTATGTAAACGAATGCTCCTTAAAACTCCTTAAAAAGTCCTCCACCCAAGGCATCTCCTCCCTAAGGGTGATAGCCTTCGTGGAGCTTTGCCGCTTAACCACAATAACCAAAAATCCATTATACCACTGCAGAAATACTGGCAGCCTTATTTTTCTAGAACTTGGCAACATATTTCAAATTCCCTTAAAGAACCTAATGTATACTACTCAAAAATGTTTTTACTACTTTTTTTTAAATATACAGTGGGAGTTTAGAAACATCCCTAGACCAGATATACTGTGTTTTAAACAGGAGTATGAAAGGCTTTCCTTTCCCTTTCCTGTTTAGTTAAATTTAAAGATTATAAGAGCTCCTAACACTTCCTCAGTGACGATGATGTATTTCTGGCGCAGCTCATAAATTACATCAAGAGAGAAGGAAACGTGAAAATCAGAAAGTTTTATGATTTTAATTGCGCATGCTATCTGAGCGATCTGTGGTGTTACGATTAATTTAATGTCAGAATACAAAATGTATTTTTTGTATTTTGAAAAAACAAAATACATTGAAAATGTATTTTAAAATACATTCTCAAAATACTTTGGTTTTTACGAGTGAAAATACAAAATACAAGATACAATTGTATTTTGAAAATACATGTATTAGCGATACTGCCCAATGCTGTGTGCGAGCGCACACGCCGCACATGTGTCGGCTTTCTGCGCCACATACCGAATAAAGAATTTTTCATTTTTCTTCCCTCATTAACATTTTGTTTTTGTTTTTCTTTCCCTTGCATTCCTTAACAGGGTTTCCAGATAGCGAGCGAAGGAGAATAAAATGTTGAAAGTCTCCAAGGTTTGCAAGTTTTTATAATTCATTGCCAAATTTGTGGTTATTATTGACAAAATATAACTCCCCAAAACTAAGCCTAGCTTGGAGATATCTTCCATATTGGGCGAAAAACTGGAAACGCTACAGTTTATTACAGAGGAGAAGTATAATTAGAATACGCATGGCGAAGATTGTAAAACAGTTTTAGTAAGCGATTCTAATAGAGATTTCATCTCCAAAGAAGATTTTTATGGAACAAGGAACATGGATACAAATACAGTATACTTATGGATTATGATACACTTCCCAAACAGTATTTATAAACGTGAAGTATAGCTAGAATATGCCAAACAAAGATAAACAGTTTTAGTAGGTAATTCTAATGCAGATTTCAATTCTGATAAGTGTTTTATAGAGCAAGGAAGGTAAACAGGGTATACTCATGGATTATGAGTATACCCTGTCCTACAGTATTTACAAAGGCGGAGTATATTTAGAATATATTTGGCGAAGGTTGTAAAACAGTTTTAGTAGGCTATTTGAATATAGATTTCGATTCGAAAGTTATATTTTATACAACAAGGCAGAAAAATACCGTACACTCATGATTAATAATACACTTTCCAACTTAATGGAATAAGGAAGAAAAATAGGGACGACGCATGGATTATGATACGCTTTTAATATATAGCACTTTCGTGAGTATTTAAAATATGAAAATGCTTCAGATTTTTTTTTTTAAATAAAAACGATCGGAAATTAACATCGCCTTAAAATGACAGAAGCAAAACTGCTTACGCGTACACTTACTCGTCCTGTGCACCGTCGTACTTCCAAGCTGGTTCGTTTTCCAGAAATAGTGAGTCTGCTCCGGTATCAGAGGAAAGATGGATCGGAACATGTTCGACATTTCCTCCATAGCTGCCTCTGTATCGCGATGTAGCTGGAGACCATCTGGAACGAATACAACAAAGTTTAAGAAGTTTACGAAAAGTGCCATATTGAAAATATTTTCTTAAAAAGCTGTTCTTGAAAAGGAAACAAACAAATGATTATAATAAACAATGCATAGAAAGCCTTTGAATGGACTAACAAAGCAAAAGAATTGTTTGAAACAGACTAATAGAATGTTTTTTTAACACGCTTTTATTACTTTCACCTGTCTGTGTTGTTGTAGTTAGTTTTCGGGTTCGACGTTTAAAAGTCCAGTGCATGTGGAAAAATCTAGGGAACAGTCCACTTGTCAGGATAGAACACGAATTTTATTGATTCTAGAACTTCGTAGAACAATCTACTGTACAAAATTCATAGGAATTAATAAGCAAAAAAAACGTCTTATAACAGATAGCTTAACACAGAAACTTTCGCAGATGCTGTATTTCACGCACAACAAGGTACTTACTTCTACAGGTCAAAATTCAATGGAGACTCTCGAGGGGAAAACTGACATTTATTCCTTAGCATAAAATAATAAATTATTCACTAACAGAATTCCAAAACAAGCTTCTAAAAACAAGCGTAAGCCCGCTTCAAAAGCTCGTAAAATAACGAATCACAGCTTCGCCTAGCAGGTCAACGTTTCTCTGCTCGCGGCTACAGCTGTCAATACAAGACTGAACTGAACTGCTGAGTTCTGCTGCTTCTTATATAACGGCTGAAATTTCTAGCATTTCTCGAGACTCTATTCCGTAAAAATCTCAATCAATTGCGAATTTTGATTGCGTCATCGAAATGTAAATGAGTAATCCTAGGCTATTACCTAATACTAATGCAAGAAAAAAAAATTACAGGTCCCATTGATAAAATCGCGCCAAATGTTCAAAATGCCGCCAAGTTGGACAACTTTTTAGCTAGATATCACCAAATTTTGCCAAAAATAGTTCCCTAAAAGTGAAGTCAGCTGATCTCTAGAGCCAATATTTCTCGACAGTTCGAGAAAACCCTTTGTTAAGCAATCAGGACACACAAAACTCCCCATCTCGCGTTCTAGTTAACCAATTTTAATGGAACAAAATACAAATTTTAATTACTTGACGTGTAGAGCACGAATTTATACTATATTATTAGACGATATATACAGAAATTCATAACATTATGTATATCAATGTAATGGAATGTTATAATTCAATTTTCACCCACTTTCAGACATCCAGCTAACTTGAAATTTTACAGACATTTTGAATTAGTGACAATACAAACATGTTAAAAATAGTGTATTTTTAACATTTTTGAAATGTTAAAAATCACAATGTTTTGAAAATGAGCCTGTTAAAGTAGGAGGCTTTAAAGTTCTTTTATAGGACTACACGAGAGAATTTCAATACATGGTTAGTTGATACATAGGGTGGCAAGCAGGAGGTTTGGACGCCCTAGTCTTCTCTACTTATTATAAAAGAAGGTGTCTGTGTGTGTGTGTGTGTGTGTGTGTGTCTGTCTGCAGCGTTACGGACAAACGGCTACACCTAGAAACACCAAATTTGGTATTCGGGAAGATGTAAATATGTAGTTGTGCACCTCGAAGCGATTTTTTCAAAATTCGACCTAGATTTTTTTTTATTTTATGTTTTATGCGATTTTTGGCATTTTTTCTCACCTAATTCGTAATAACGGCGGAAATTACGCTCGCAGCAAAACGGCATTTGTATCATCGGATAGAGGAGAAAATTTTCTTTTAAAAACAGTTTGTTCTGAATACTTAACCTGATTTACCGATTTTTAGGAATTTTTTTACTAAACATCTGCTTCGCGATTTTTTTTCGTAAAATAATTTTAAAACTGTCGCATCTTGAATTCTATCCGTCATAACTTTTAGATATTTTGACAAATCGTGAAACATTCTTTTCTCCCTCTTTTAAAATAAAAACGAAAAAATTATGTAAATTAGATGATTTTTTACGAATTTTAATGCAGCCTAATGTTTAGAATTTAATAGCATCAACGCGATCTTACGCCATTCATTACATTGCGATCACGGCACGAGAATTTATGTTCGGCTGTTGCCACAGAAAGGATTAGAAAAAAGGGTTTTTTCAACCAATCGAGTTTTTAAATGGGATATCAGAATTTCAATTCGCAAGTGCGGATCTATGACGTCAAATGCTTTAAGATACCTAAAAATTACGCCATAATTTTAACTCATTTATTCCAGCTCTATTTTCAACACAGGGAGACGATATTTTGATTAAAATTTACTGTAGAAATAAACTAAGAAATTCACGATTATTATTATTAGAAGTGGTATTTTAATCCGGTGCTTATTTAAAAATTGAAATGTTTTCACGGCGCTGAAAATGTTCATTTTAAAAGTTACAAAGTTCGTTTCAAAGCGCGATATATTAAAATTTTTCTATTTAATATTTTTATTTTTGGCATTTAATTTAGCGCAGGCGTTGCCTAACATACGCATGCAGGTTGCGAGTATAGTTTTATTTTAACGTTGAATTACGTTCCTCCATAAAGGTCACACAAAGTTTTAATGATACCGTTTGAAAACAATTATGCGAAATATCGAAAGTAACTCCGAAATTAATCTACCGGGGTATCCTTTACGGCAGTCAAACAGTGACGTCATAAATTTAAAAAAATGTGTGAAATTTGTAAACTCTGCAACTCTAACGCCCTGTCACAATTAAAATGGGAATAAGTAGCTCCTCGAGATTACACAGTTTGATGTTTTTCAGGAGACAGGACTATGGAGGATATAAAAGATATCGCTATTGGATATTTAAAATGGCACCCCTTGGATATTTTCTCCCCACAGTAAGATGAAATGGTTTACGGCGCTAAATACGCCAATCTTATATCAACAGAGGGGATTACTTGACTTTTTTAAAAATGAAATTCTTTTTTGTCACATGCAGATATGATTTTAGTAGTAAAATATTCCCTTCTTCCCGTATGAAGAGCGGGTGCGCAGCTATTTTAAAAACATCTCTTGAAAATAGCATAAATGAATTCAGAAGACCTCAAAACGTGTAAATACACCAAAATCTCGAAGTCGAATTTTTTTCATGATTGCAATACTTTCCTTATATGGTACATGTTCGGAAAGAAATAAATGGTGCTCCATTTCATGTAGTGTCTTAGGTATTTAATGCTACAACTTGAGCCTAAAAAACAGTATGATGTAGAAATAAGACATTTTGAAAGCCAGGAGTTCTCTGCAAACCATTAAGCTTTCCACTTTTTTGATAGTGAATGACACTGACGTAGTTTTTTGAGTCATTATACTGCAATGATCAGGTTAGTACTCATGACACGAACTTTACATTAAGAGTCGAATAATTTTGCACTTTTTTTTTTAAATTCCACATCACGAATAATTTCGAATTACACATGTAAGGAAAATTTTCGTTTCCTACCGTGCGAAGAACGGGCACGCAGCTAGTATATTTATAGATGACTGCGAGAGCGATAAGACAAGCGGCGCTAAGCTTCACTAGCTGCCGCATGGTCATGCCGGGATATTCCCGGCACGCAACCGGAACGGTAAAACAGTTTTTCTGGGAATATCTCTGGTTTCGACTGCGAGAAGTCAGTGAGCATTTACCGGGGAGAAAAAGCATTGAAATGTTTGTGAAATTTCCATCTTGTCTTAGAAACTACTTTTTCGAAACCTTTTTTTTTTTACAGCGCTGAAAAGTGTTTGATTTTATTTTACCTGTTTGCCTGTCCATAATATCTTAACCCTTTAACGCGCAGTGGTCCCGCTCTGGGACCACCAAACTCTGACGTTTTAACTGTTGCCAGTCACGAAGAATAGATTGGATTTCAATAAAAATAGTTGCGGGTGACATAGCTCCACGAGAATCCTTTACTTTTTAGCACGTCATTTCCCGTAAAAAAATGGTCACGATTATTTTTAACAGCACTGACATCTGCTGAAAAATGGAAAAATGCGAGAACAGCTCGATAGATTGCCCAATGCTGAAAAAAGGCAGCCGTTGCCATCGCACGACTTAACTACCAGCAAGATGGCGGACGATCGAAACGTTCATCGCGTGCCACAGATCTAGAGACCCTTTTTTGACGCAGCTGACTGAGTCCGGCACAGCCAGCTATCTTGAAAAAAGGGTCTCTCGATCTGTGGTACGCGATGAACGTTTCGATGTCCGCCATCTTGCTGGTAGTTAAGTCGAGCGATGGCAACGGCTGCCCTTTTTTCAGCATTGGGAAAGGGTTGTGCATCAAAGGGTTAAGTGCCGTGAATTGGCATCAATTACTTCTAAACTGGTATTCAGGTATACAACATCAATGACATTGCTATTTGTATCAGCTTTAATTGCAGTAAAACTGGCATATTTCATGGAAACAATCCCAAAAAGATTTCTGGTTTTTTAATTAAGTGATTTGAAACTAATGAGAAAATTTAATGAAAAAGTAATAGCTGAATGATCTACAAAAACTAGTGAAAATAAAACAAGAAAAGAAGAAAACATACTGCTGCCGGATAACCAGATATCCGACTGAAAGTTTGGCCGGATATTCGGTATCCGGCCAAATTGATATCCGTTGCATCACTATTTTTTAATACACCGATTAATTCATATAGCTTTAAATAGTTTGTTGCAGATCTGCCAGACAGTAGTACAAAGGGTTAAGTACTGAAGCGATCGGGCTCTACCAAAATTCAGAGTCCCCAAGCATGGGCGCTGGCAGCATAGATCAAGGGGGGCACTTCCTCCCCGTATTTTTATATGCAGTGTTTTCCCTTGCTTTTTTTTTTTTTTTTTTTTTTTGTTCTTTATAGAGTTCCCCAGCAAATTTTTCCGACTGAAGTTATTTGCAACAAGTGAAATATTTCAAAATGACCAGTAATTTTGTAAAACCACGGGTACTTCCCGCACGTCAAGTAGGCAAGAAGCTGCATCGCTTCTCTTTTGTTCGCTTTATTGTTAGTTTTTCCCTCCCGCCCCCTTCTTTTAAAAATTTCATACTCAGATGCCTTTTCCCCGTTATTTGTTACCAGTGTCTGGCAACTGCACAGATTTCTTTTCTGAAATATTGTTAGGTACGTCACATGGACCGTAGTAGTAGTTGAAGTAGTTTCTTTTATTGTGCGGGAAGAGAGTGGAATGGAAATGCACCTGCCGTTACCTAACTTGAAGCTGTGCTAGCATTTGTTGTTGTGAAAAAAGACATATTTGGTTATTCTGTATCTGAGTAAATAAGTAGTAATGTTCCTAGGGTGTCTTATCAATGTCATTTTTTTTTGCTGGTGTTACTAAACGAAATTTTAGTATTTCAGTGTGATGGCCCGATTTATGCAGCGGCAGATGGAGGAAATTTTTAACCCTAAAATGCATGATTTTTAAAAATGAGCTTATGAGCTGAATGAGCTGATTTTAAAACTGTAAATTCATTTAAGCTTACTTATGCTAGGAAAACATTTTTAAAAAAAATCAGCATGTTGCTTCCCAGATGAACTTCGGAAAAAGTTCCTATTCGAAAAATTAGAATGTAGTTTCCCAGATGAACCTCGAAAAAAGTTCATATTCGAAAAATTAGAATGTCCACCTTATAGCTGTCATAAAGCAAAAAAAAAAAAAGTAGTATAGCCTAATTCTACTTTATTTAGTCCTAATACGACTGTTTTTTTTTTTTTTAAGTTTTGTATTTATGTTCGTTTAGCAATAAAAATTAGAAGCAATCAAAAATTCGGTCAAAACTTTGTTCTGCGAACTGGATGCAACACGTTATGAATTCATGCTTGTTTGCCCAAAAAATTAATGTTGCCATACATTTTTAAAAGCTATAAGTTATTTCCGTAATAGTCTTATATTTATATTAAATGCATATTTTAAACAAAATATGGATGAGAGACGATTTTTTGCGAGGCGAGACGAGACAGGCATGTTTAACACTACGATATAGGGATTTTGTGAGACGAGACAACGCTTTTAGGCTGTTTTGCGAGACGCGAGACGCCAATTTTTCGTCTCGTGTCCATTCCTAGACAAAACTACAAAAATTTCTTTTTATTACGGAAAAATGAGTGTAGCCAATCGGCTACAGTATTCACTAGGGACAGGCGCGAGACGAGACTTCTCGCGGTCTCTCAATTTTGCGAGACGATAGCCCTAAGTGCGAGAAGAGACCGCGAGGCGATACTTTGATCAACTCTCGCGCGAGATCGTGAGGCCAGTCTCGCGCTATAATAAGCAAGTATGGTTATAGTCAGGTGTATAAGACATTGCTTACAAGTCGGTACTCCAAGGAAACGGGAATTCTGGAATTAACTTTCAAATGGGCATCTTTTATTATCCTTATACTAAAAAATGCATTTTGCAAATTAGTCTAATTTTTCTTCGAAGTATTTAAGTGAATTATTGAAACTTTTTTCCACGGGTATTGTGTCGAGTATAGGTAAAATACATTTATTATGGAAGTTACCTCTGCAGCCAGAATTAGACCTGTATCTAACAAGTGGTGTCCTATGCTGAATTTTCTGGGTCTTTTTTGCAATAACATTACAAGAAACACTTATAATTTTAACATTCAGACGTAAAAGTTGGTTCTCAAGCAGGGCCCAACTGGACCGCTGAAACGGCCCGGGCGATTCGATCAGACGGACACCTATCTTCTTTCGTGTATGACGAGAACCTAACAGATTGTTCAGTACTTCACTTCTCATTAATTTAGTAAGAAGCTCTCCAGAGCTGAAAATTGGGGAACGGATGAATTTACAGGATTTTAAAGTAGCCTAGGGCAGGGCATCTCTGTATCATTTATTTTACATTTCTCGGTAAAATTTCCAGCCCATCGTTCTAACAGTATAGAATTGTACACCGGGAAAACAAACAAACTTAACCCCTTGACGCGCAGTGTTCCCGCTCTGGGAACACCAAACTCTGACCTTTTGACTGTTGCCAGTCATGAAAAATAGATTTGATTTCTATAAAAATAGTTGCGGGCGACATAGCTCCACGAGAATCCTTTACTTTTTAGCACGTCCTTTCCCGTAAAAAAATGGTCACGATTATTTTTAACAGCACTGACATCTGCCGAAAAATGGAAGAATGCGAGAACAGTTGGATAGATTGCCCGATGCCCAGTCCGACCCTGTTCTTAAGTACGTCTCGCAACCATCTCTAGTATATAATAAAATCCGAGAGTAAACATTGTATGTAGCTATGTAGGTAGGTAGGCAAGTTTGTGACCACCGATCTTCTTGCGCGCGTCTCTCGATCGCATTGCGCCGAGACGGTTGGTCGCAGACCCACCGAAATTTTGCATACGGCTTCACTGGGACAGATCCTAACACGCCTCGGAGCGGTTTTTTCGAAACTCGAATTAGAAAATGTTTTATTTTATGTTTTGTCCGATTTTTAGCGATTTTTCTCGCTTAATGCGTAATAACGCCGGTCATTGCACTCGCATTAAAACGAAATTTACATCATCGGATAGAGGAGAAAATTTTCTTTTAAAAATTGTTTGTTCGGATTGTGTAACATAATTTGCAGATTTTTGGGAATTTTTCAAATAAAATTAAATTTGACGCTGACTTTCGTAAAATATTTTTAAAACTGCTGCATCTTGAATTCTATCCGTCATAACTCTTATATATTTTGTCAAATGACGGAGAATACATTTCGCCTTCTTTTAAAAGAAAAACCAGAGGAAAATATAAATTAGGAGATTTTTTACGAATTTTTAAGTAAAGAAGGATTTTCATTTCAATCGCCGCAGCTTAAAATTTCGGTATGATATCTTGCGGTTTGGTTGTCTTGGAGACAGTAACAATGATTAAAATTGCCAGTTGAGAAAAAATACATAAAATTATTTAAAAATAACCGAGTTTTCACATGTGAAATGTTCGCCACTTTGACGTCAGGAGTTTAAAACCCCTTTCGAAACTCAATCAGAATAACGGACTCACAAGCAAAACATACGCCGCGCATGTGAAATAATTCTATATTTTACTTTACGTTGCCAGAAAAATAATTGAATGCTGTTTTTTCACAAGTGAATTATCCAGCATTATTTTGAATTGAGATTTTAAACGGGTCACGTTTTCGAATAGCAGGAAATATATTGCGGTGTTAAACAGGGCCTGATTATGACGAACAGGGGGCCCCTGGAATTGTTGAATTTGCCCCCCCCCGTCTATAAAATTTGTTTTATTTTTCATAATTTTTTTTATAAAAACAGAACAACATTTGAAATTGGGGGCAATTTCGAGCCGGAGGCCCCTGGGTAAAGTCCCGATTTGTCCATGCGATAATAGGGCCCTGGTGCTAAATACACCAATCTGAGAAGAACTATGCGTAAAAATTTATGGAGAGCTGATTTTGTGGCAACCATAAACTGAAATGATTAGAGTTTATGCTAATGCGTAAATTGCAAAGAATCACCAAAGAGTAAAAGCCTACATTCGTGGCAAATATCTAAACCGTTTCTTTAAATTAAGCATTAACGGCTGCAAAACGACGGTATATTGTATTGGTATCAGTAAAATATAGTATCATTAATAGTAAGTAGATATGATAAGGCAATATTGATCAAGCCACAATATACCGCATTTTGTGAAACAATGTCGTCTATTCATTTTTTAACAGCCGTATTACATCACAGCTAACAAAACATTAAGTAATTCTACGTCGCGTTAATATATCACGCGGTAGTTTCAACAGAAAAGACTATAATAGAACATTCTTTTTTCTTGGAGATTCTGTTTTGTCACAAGTAGTTATGATCACATTTTAGGAAAATGTTCTTCTCTTGCCTTGCAAAAAGCTGGTACACAACTATTTAATTATAAAATAAAACGGTTCTCCACTTCATGTAGTATCTAAGGTATTAATGGAATAACTTAAATCCAAAAAAGAGTATGATGCAGAAATGAGACATTTTGAAAATTAGGAATTTTCACTGAAAATCGTCACGTTTTTCTTTTCTGATCGTGAATGACACCGACATAGTTTTTTGCGTCATAATATTAACAAGGGTCACAGGTCAGTACTTATACTAACTTAACGAATAAGTAATGAGTAACTTTACGAGAAGAGTCAAATCATTTTGCTTATTTTTAGATTCCAAATCTCTGGAATCAATTCGAACTATACATGTAAGCAAAAGTTTCGTTCCGTATCGTGCGGAGAACGGGCACGCAGCTAGTATTATATAATTCTTGTATTTATTCTTTTCCTAAAAGCTCTATGACTCTTCATGGCTAATTCGCTCATATGAATGCTTATACATTCTTGGGATGAAAATTTTCGATTTATTTTGGATCTTAGACCCCCAATAAGTTCTTTTAATAATCTATTTATAAGTTGCAGCATTTTATAAAGAAATAGCTGAAGAGTATCGAGAAATGACACAAGAATTTGTAAAAGAGAAATCCGTATTTTCCACATATCACATCTTTTTTGTCTAAAAATGATGGCGAATAAAAATAACTAAATGCTATGGAAAAAGCATTTTTTATACATCTAATATGAAGTAAAACTTAGCTTAAACTGAGTATATTTAATAATGATTTAGAATACCGTATGAAATAAAGAAAACGAACTCATTTTATTTTACTATTGTCTGTGGGTTTTTGATTTTGTTGTAAGTTGCTGATAAAAATTGTTTTTCTTGAGAAATCTGTTTTAGGCTGAAAATATTTCTACGTACGTAAATGTATGCTTTATTTTGGAATAAAACCGAGGATTTACAGAGCTTTTATAAAAACAAAAAGATATTAATGTGATTATACATATTTTTTATGTAAATTCTAGAAAGAGTTTTTGGGAGAAAAAAGCTTGAAGTCAGCAGTGGATTATAAGATATTACAAATGTATTTTTTTAAAAAAGGATAAATGGAACCTATGTTCTGAGTTTGATTTTGTAAGGAATTTAGGAGGAAAAAGTTTTGCTTAATGTTTCCTATTTTGAACTTAAAATTCAAAGTAACAGCGATTGAAAAGAGAATCAAATAGCGATAGAAATTTAAAGAAAACATTTTTTAACTGTTAAAATAAGAAATACAGCTCATAAATGGGAATTTTTTGTAATTTATATAGTACTTTTTGATGTAACTTCGGTAAAAGATTCAGTTAGGTGCACATTATTATGTATTTACTACGTTCGCTAAAATTGTAATTTTTCTTAATGGTTAAAGAAACTATACATTAAAAATGCGCTAATGAAAGGGTAAATTGAGGATATAATTAGTATAAGAAGTTTCCTACCTGAAAATACATCAAAAGCTCACATCTCATTATATGCAAGGTCCTTACTTAAAATGTTAGTAAATTCTACATCAAACTCTAATAAATCCATTTGAAATTTGATTAAAATTGCAGTAAACATACGATGTTTATTACTGGTTCATTGAATCAAGAGCCAGTTCTTTGAGTCAGGCAGGTTTGGATAGTTCAAATGTTTGATTTTGTTAAAATTTTCAGGATATGTTATGTAAATTTATAAAACTTTTTTTTTTTTTTTTGTCGAAAAAAAGGAAGAAAAAAACCTACAGTTTTTTGAGGCGGGGGTGTGGTCAAACTTGAAAGCCGTCTATTATTTAAAGAAAGACATATCAATTTACAAAAGTGAATACCTTTTGTGCTATAAATGACCCACGCATTGGGAATTATTTTGTTTGCCTTCTACTACTTCTGAGCTAGTGTTGGCTTTTTGCCGGCAGAAACTGATTCTTGCCCTGCCAGTGGCAGAAACTGGTTATAACCGGTTAAAACTGGCAGAAACTAAAAAAGTCTTTAATAGTTACAAAAAATGATATAACAATTAATATTTAATAAGTTAATGTAAAAAATATTAAATTACAAGACTGAAATTTCTGAAGCAAAGCAATCAAATTGATCATTGTTGAAATCGCTTATGAAAAAGAAGTGATATACAGATTTAAACAGGCAGTTAGTGAATATATATTCTGCATCCAAAGTATTTGGGATTGAAATTATCCTGTGCTCAAGAAGAAAGTGCCAGAATTTTGCTTTCCAATATTAACCAGATTTTGTACCTTATATCATAGCTTTGCAAAACGAATCGGCCCCATTTCCCGAAACGTATTTTTCCAGTCAAGTTTTGACAACTCTCCAACTACTACAAGGTGGTCCAGTTTAAAAAAAAATGTGCAACAGATGAAAGATTCACAAATCTTGCTTGCTCCTTGATGGCAATGCCTGCTAGTTCTGCTGGACTTGGGAGAATCTTCTCAAATTTCTCATTTGTGCATAACAAATTGAGAAATTGCTTAGGTTTAGAAACCGCATCAAAACTTGTCTTTTGTTATAGGCTACTGAAGAGTGAAAACAATGTAATATTTAATTTTGTATGGTAATATTGTAAATAAATTTTACATTGGCCAGCATTTGATTGTTTTTCCTATGCATTATCTATTGCATGTCAGTAATCACTTTTATGTCATATTCTGAGTTTTTGTCATTTTCTGCTACAAATGTGGCAGAAAAATGTTTTTGCCATGCCGGTTTCTACCAGTGGTTTTAACCGACTCGGCAGAAATGTGCTAACATTGTTCCGAGCTGAGTGCTAGGACATAAAGACTTATGGTTGACTCCTGGCCCAAAGGCTGAGGGTCATTCAAAATTCAACAAAAATTGTTTTTTTATTCCGAAATTTTTAGATCATTAAAATCTTTTTTTTTTAGAAATGAACCACAATGTCTATATTCCAGTGAATACATTCTAATGAGAAATACTGAAAAGGGTAAGATATGTGTGGTTGACTTTAGGCGTGCTGAAATGTTTGACCCTGGAATTGCAGAAAACACAAAATTGCATAGTTTTAAAGATCATCTACTGCTTACGCCAAAAGGAACGAGATATGAAATTAACTGGGAAAGAAGCTTTAAACATAGGCTTCTTTCTTAAAATCAATTCCCAGATCTGTGGTTACTTATTCAAGTTTTATATAATGGGGTTCGATACTTACGCCCATATTCACCGTCTACCTCAACCGCCGATTTACATCAAATTCTTGGTCAAACGCTCAAATGGTATTCGTTTGGTATTCAAATGGTATATCAGTGGAGCGTTCGACCGAGAGTTTGCTGTAAACCGGCAGTCGAGGTAGACGGTGATTAGAGAGTTAGTGCTGAAACACGTTTCAAATCAGCTCAGACTTGTCCAGGATAAATAAGTCCATGGGACAACTAGACAAGTTATGAACATACCGACATCACCATAATTTATCTGTTTTTTTTCCATAATGAGTCCAAAGCTTGTCCCGGTGGCACAATGCGGATTCCATAAAGACATCTTTTGGGAAAATTCTGAACATCTACACAAACCTGTTAAAGATAGGTTTTCTCGTTTTTGTCAATATAGATTCATAATTGAGATTTTTAAATTTCCATTTCATGTCTCGTTAGATACATACTATGTATTTTCTTGTTTGTGTCCATATTACGTGTAAATTCGTAAACATTCAGTCAGTGATACTCGTGCAACTTGCTTTAGTTTAAGAAGTTCTTAAACGCCCAGTTTTTAAACCTAAACCGGTTGACCGTTGTTTTTAAAATTAACAAAGTGCAAGTAGTTGAAAGCTAAAGACAGTTGATGCCATAGAGATATGAATACAAGGAGATGGCATTAGCTATCTACAGCATTGGACGAAAGTAGTGAAGTAACTGCGTTGGTCTAAGTATGGCGGATCATTTCTCTGGTTTCTTTTTAAATGACTTTGAAAGGTGCACTATTTTACTGATTAGAAAGTTAAGATGCACAATTGTATGTTGCAATAATTCTAAATACAAAATCTGAGTATTCTGGAGTTAAAAGTTTTACAGTTATGTCAAATGCGTAATTATTCTTGGCGCCAACTTTGGAGACATGACTTCTTTAAAATTGAAACTGTCACTATAGAATAACACAGTCATATTGCAATGTGGTCTAATCAATATGGTGGATCAGTTACAGTTTCGGCTTCATTGTCAGATAGCTATTGCCGTCTCCTTGTATTCATATCTCTATGGTTGATTCAGTTTTCCATTATTTGTTTACAGCTCCTTTCGTTCTGATAGGACGTTCTGTAATAAACAAACTCGAGTCTTAAACTCGATAGATGACTTGATGAGTTTACTAATACAAGGAAAGATATGAGTGTTAATATGTCCATTTTATTCCATGTTACAGACATATTATGGATTTTCCCAAGGATATCATTAGAATGACGTTAAGGAGATATCTTGTTATAAATATGGACATGTTATAGAATGGACATGAAATGGACAAGTATTCTGTCTGGGTTAAGCACGAAGTACCCAACCGCATTATATGAAACTTGAATAAGTTACCATGGATTTGTGATTATGGTCACGCAAGTATGCACAAAACTTGTCTATTTGTCCATATGGGCACATTCTGAATAAATTTGTGCAGTACGAAAACATGTGTTTTAGCACAATGTATCAAGTCACTTTATGCAAAATTTGAATAAGTTACCATTAAGAATAAGATTTACCCTCTCAGTGTTAAATTTGTGGACCAAAATCGCTTCAAAAATTGTGTAATTTTTTTTTCTTTTTTCATATTTCGAATCTATATACATTGGAGAATTGAATTGTTCATTTTGTCTTTCTAGAAAAGATCTTTTATATAGATTTTTATCATGAAAAATTAATATTTAACTCTAATTTATTTCACTGGTTAAACGGTGAAAACGCGGTATGCTCTCCTCTCCTCAATACACGAAGAAAAAAACCTGCCCGCGAAAATCGCGGGATGAGCAAATTTTGCTACATTTGCGTTGCCCGTGGAAATCGCGAATGATCAGTCAGAGGGTTAATAGATCTGTGAATTGATTTTGCTTCTGCTTCACTCGTCTTGTTTTCCAGCTAACTTCATACTTGTCGCTCTTAGCACAAGCAGCGAATGACTTTAAAATTATGTAATTTTGTATATTCTGCCATTTCACGGTCAAATAGTTTTGGGCGTCAAAAGTTCAACTACACATATCTTACCCATTTTCAGTATTTCTCATTAGTATGTATACGCTAAAATATATACATATGTGATTCACTTTTGGCACAAAAAGATTCTGACGATCAAAGTTTCAGGAAAAAGGACCTTTTTTCATAGAATCTTGAGTGACCTTTGGCCTTCGTGCCAAGAGTCAGCCATAAGTCTTTATGTCCTAGTATTTAGTTTGGGAGTAGTAGAACACAAAGTAATTGCTACTCTTGGCACAAAAAGTATAACCCTGTGTAAATTAGTATGCTGCTTTCTTTAAATAATGGACGACTTTCAACTTTAACCCTACCACTCCCCTCCAAAACAACTAGCGCCTAATAAATTTACATGAAGACCATATCCTGAAAATTTCAACAAAATCAAAAATGTCAAATGTCCAAGCCTGCCTGATTTGCCTGATTAAAAAAATGGCTTTTAATACTATATATATATATATATATATATATATATATATATATATATATATATTGCTTACTTTAAGATTCATAACGAACTATAGATAGAGTAATAAATAATTATTTTGAAGTATTGTTATTAAACGGCTGATGATAAAACTGGGTTAATTATAGACAGCGTTTCCGCTAAAAATATTTAACTTTTTTAATTTCAAGGTAAAAGCCGTTTCCGTATTTCGTTGCATTAAAAAAATAAAGTTACGTTCAAGAAAATTCGTAAATGAACTTATTGTTTTTATCGTAAGTTACGAACTTATTGTTTCGTTGTAAATTTCTCGCAGTGTTTTTAAGAATAAGAAATGTTCTTTATTTTATTAGCAAAGATGATATACTAAAATAGCACTGCTCAGCTTTTGTTTTAGTATACACGCTAAAATTCTGGTCATAAAAACTCGATAAACACATCAGAAGAGTTTGATGGAATAATTGAATTTGAAGTATGAAAAAAAAATTGGAAGCTTTCTTTTGATAATTTTTTTAAAAATTAATATTAAATGATCTGAGGATAGTGTTTTTAGAATATTTTAATCCTTAAATCGAACTAATTTGACATAGATATAGGAGAAACACTGGATTTTCTGCCCAATCCAAAAAAAAAAGTACACCTGTTTCATCGTTTTGCATGTAACTACCCGCAACAAATAATAACTTTTTTTACATTTAGTAAAAAGAGTTGTTTTAGCTCTGTGGCATGCGATCGGCGATTTGATCGACTGCCTTGTTGCAAAGAGCGATTAGTTACAACGCGCGATGACAACGACTGCACTTTTTCAGTGGCCCATTTAATGGTGCTTCCCCTCCCCCCCGAACTATCAGTGAAAGTGCTGGAATAAGGTGGCGATCCCCTCAACAGAAAGTCGCATAAGTAAGGGCTGCTTACAAGAAGTAACTGTATTGAATTAGTTTTCATGAGAGTAGATGGACAGAAAAGCAGGTATAGCATAGATTAACAGACTGATGTAAGTAATAAAAAATGAGTACTTTTTAAAGCCTCTGTACATACTTTAAAAGATACAAGATTTAAAATAAAAATCCGTTAGTGAGAGATAAAACTACAGCAGCTAATAAGCTAAAAATAGCATTATGGCGCTAATACTAAAGCAGATCACGTTTTAAAAAGATCTATTCTTAGTTAAAACGATACAAAAAAAAAATCCATTCAGTTTTATATTTGCCTGAAATGCTTCTACTTTATTTTCTGTTTTGGCGAACCTTAATAAGATTCAGCCCTCACAGAAATTCAGTGATCTGCATACTAAAATGAAATCTATGTTTTTTTTTCTTTTTCTTTTTTTAGAAAGCCATTTAGACGGGATGAATCTGAAGTTATGACTAGTTTGCTATATATAAAGAAAAGAAAAACTCTTTTATGAACCTTTTGCACTCACAATTTATGATATTTCGTAATTTTTGTTCCCGATAGCTCTCTGTGAACATTTTTAGTAAATTTAAACTTCAGACTTTGCCAGTTCTTATGGTAAATATTACTTCATCAATTAGGCAGACATATGATGCCATAGACTGCCTGGCTAAAACAGTTTAGGACTGAGCTCATAAAACCATCAATGATTGCTACATAAAAATTATTTTAACCAATTATTCTACATATAACCCCTGTGAAGTTATACCCTTGTAAAGTCGATTGATGCGAGCCGTTAAGTATGCATAAAGCCGTTCTACACAGTGATGCCAACTCTATCGAAAAAAAAAGTGGATAGAATAAAGCGAAATAACAAAATAAAGGTTTGTTTTTGCCTCGTTTCTGTGGAATGTCTGTCCTAAAAGGAATGAATTTTGACGTCAAGTGAACTGCCCTATTATGTTGTCGACTTACAGACTGTCGTCTTGAAATTTTATTTCGCTGCCGCATATCGTCTATGTTAAAAAGACCATGATGGTGAAATATTATACCCTCAAGACTGTTCATACGCATTATAAAATAAATTTAAATAACATTTAATAATGTAAATGGAAAACTGCAGATAGGAATGAGTGGAACGGGCAGTATAATCGGCAAAGGATGAAAAAGGCAAGAAATGGCCAAAAATTGCTTAAAACAGAAAGAATATGGCTAAAATAGCTACTAGTAGCTTTTTAGAAAATTTGTGGCTAGTTAGGTTCTTAAAGTTGCCAGATCTAGCCACAAAGTGGCTAAGTTGTCATCCCTAGTTCCACAACGTACGTCATGTCTACCAATTTGATCGAAATTTACCAAATTAAAAAGACACATTGGAACGTGAAAAACATCTTCACTTTAAACGTGCCGCATAATTTGATAAATTTAGTTAGCTGTATTGCAAGTTTTGAACTAAACTTTTATCTCTCATCTATGTTTCTAATACGATTGATTCCATTATAAATATGATTAAAACTCAAATACCAAACGATAATTTTTCTCCTTAACAATTCATCTCATTGCGATGCAATTAGCAGGCGGAAACCCAACGCAAACAGAGAACTGTTAATATTCAGTCAATATTAAAACATTTTAGTCAGACTGTGTACGCACTGAAAGGAAAGAAATGTTTTCAAGGTAGCATGAGATTTTGAAAATTGACTGTAAGCGTCGTATGTATTATTAGTTTTCTAAAACATGCAGCCCAATCCTTAAAAGAAAAATCTTTCATCTATATGAATGAAAAGTCAGAACAAATTCTTGGATGTTAAATGTTCATTCTTTACGCCTATAGAGTTATAAAAGCGCACAGATCGAATAAATAAAATTGTTATTTTTGATTTTTGTGAAACAAATAGACAATTTTAAATCAACAACATAAACCATTAAAGTAAAACCGAAATCTTACATAGAACTAGAGATAAAGACCGTGTTTATAAAGAAAGAATGAATATACTCACGTTCTAAAATTATTATCATTCTTTTAAACCAAACATTTGGCATTAAAAGAACGTGGTGATGCTTTTTCTCTGAACTGTTCTGTCAGTTATAAAAATTGTGTTGCTGTAGTAAAAGAATCAGTTAAAAGAAAGTACTTATGCACTGATACTTCTAATATTTCAGGTTTTTATTTTATAATAATAAAAGTTTTGTTGTACTGAATGATACATACTTTACTGAAACAAATTAAAAGGTATTTTACAAGAATAAAAAGTCAATTCTACCAAAAACTTTGAAGGAATATATTTTTCATGAAAAGTTTATTTATTTGAAATCGTAATTTCTTTAAGAATGATTCGTAATGCTGTAGGGTTTGGGAAAAGTATATTTTAGATGTTTATATATATATAATATATATATATATATATATATATATATATATAGGGGCATTTAAGAGAAAATGTTCATTGGACAAAGTTTTGATCTATGAGGGGCTAGTTGCAGTTTCAAAAGTATTTTATGTAAATTGTGAAAATATATTTTGATAATTCGAATAAATTATAGGCAACACAACACTACATCACTTCCTTTGGTGATTATACCAACAGATAAGATCATTAGGCTACTGTTAAGATCACAATATAGAACTAATATCTTTGTTGCCTGGGTGCATTAAATGTTAGAGCATGGTTTTCCGAAAAAATTGTCAACTGATACTAATCAATGATGCACTGTTTTGTTTTGTTTTTTCATAAATAGTACACACATTTTTAGTATCTATGCGTTTTTCCCATTTCTAACCGTAAACAATTTTGCTGCATATATATATGTTTACTGAAGCATTTTAAGTTTACTTTTAAGAAGTTCATTTACTTAAATAATTAGTACATTGTTATTGATTAAAAAGCATATTTAGAACAAAATTGTAAAGAAAATATGTATGTTCAAAATCATTAATTTGTTTTAACATTATTACTGTGCTGCTATCGCTTTCGTACTGTAAATCAGTGCCATCGTTTTTTTTCCCCCCAAAATAATAGGTAACCTATGCGCTAATTCAGGGTATAAGCTGTCAACATTCCAAATTCCATCCAAATCTGACCAGTCGCTTAAAGAGTAACAAACATACAAACTGGCAAACTTTCGCACTTTCGCATTTATAATATTAGTAGGCGCCATGCCGGTCATATTGTGAAATGGCTAAAGAACTATTCTACCACACCACAGGTCTGGGTTCGATTCCCAGCATGTGCATCGGTGTCATTTCGTCCGTCCCTTTATAGGAGGCAACAATGATCCATTTATTAGGCATCTTCATAATAAAGTGACAACACGGACATTTTTTCATGAATTGTACAAAATTTGTGATTCATGAAAAATTTTGTTGGCGCTATTTTAACGGAATAATTTTGTTGGTTTTTTAACAAAATATTTTGTTGAATTACCGTATTTTCCGGTAATAACGCCGCGGCGTTAAACAATATTTTTCTTTTTCGGAAACAAAAATGCGGCCAATAACTGGGTGCGGCTTGTAAGTAGTTCCAAAGTTACAGCTGATCATTTAACCCCCCCTCCAAAAAAAAAAAAACCTTAAATCTAGTTAAGGAATAAAAATAGGGAATAGTAGTGCTCGCAAATCAGAAAGGCTGGATGAACCAGGACTTTATAGAGGAATAGGCAGAAAAATGTTGGAGAAAAAGACGGAATTTCATTTTTCAAAAAAATTGTCTACTGATCATGGACTTGATGAAAACGCACCTTTCAAACGAGACGAAAAAATTTCTAGCATCAGAGAAAACAAGACTGTCAATAGTACCTGGTGGGTTGACTAAAATACTGCAACCTCTGGATTTGTGTATAAATCGGGCATTTAAATCTCGCATGCGTCAGCACTGGGAATCATGGATGTCTGCAGAAAATCATACGTTTACGAAAGGAGGACGAATCCGTAAAGCAACTTATACCGAAGTTTTCGAGTGGATTTTGGACTCCTGGAATAAAATTCCGAATGGTATGGTAGAGAGAGCCTTTCAAAAAGCCAAAATTATCGATTTTTCACAAAATAGCGCTAATGGGATTCCTGCAATTTCTAGTGTGTCTTCCGATGATGAAAACGGTTCAGATGTTGATGAACTTTTGTCATCTGAACACTTAAAAATGTTCCAGGGAGATACCGAGGACGAGGATTTTGACAGATTTTCTGAAGTAGAAAACAGTCTGTACTATATATATATATACAGGGTGGTTATTAATTAACGTGAGGTGTTCAGAGCCCTCTAGCGAGTAAAGTATTGTGCGAAATTTAACCAAATTTGATGAGCATGCATAGTAGACCATGGGATTTGGATTTCAAAAAAAAAAAAAAAATTAAAAAGTAGTTCCAAAATTTGCCACTGGGGAAATTTTGGCGCTGCAAAAGTGCCCCAGAGGTCCCCCGATCTCAATCCTTGCGATTTTTGGTTGTGGGAATTTCTTAAAGGTGTTGTTTATCAAGGACATGTCTCCGATATCGCAATGTTAAAGGATCGAATAACGTTACACGTGAGGCAAATCAACTCTGATATGCTGCGAGCGGCAGTAGAAAATATCGTGCATCGTATGCAGTTCTTGGAATTTACCAATAGTGCGCATATTGAACGAAATTTGTAAGTATAATTGGTGTTTTCTGTATTGTTTGTCAATTAACCATTCAATAATTACGCTAATATACTTTTGCAGCGCCAAAATTGCCCCAGGGGCAAATTTTGGAACTATTTTTTTTTAAATCAAAATCCCATGGTCTACTACGCATGCTCATCAAATTTGGTTAGGTTTCGTCCAATACTTTACTCGCTAGAGGGCTCTGAACACCTCACGTTAATTAATAACCACCCTGTATATATATATATATATATATATATGCATATGTATATTCTAAAAATAGATAAATAAATTGCACTAATAATGACGTATCGACAAACATCGTAAATTTATATATTACATGGTAAGTTATTTTAATTAAAATTGTTTAATTTTATGTGTACTACTTTATAGTATTACCTAAAATAACACATATAAACTTGATAAGCTTGATTCTATAATACTTTTAAAAAAGTGCGGCGTTATTCTCGGTGCGGCGTTAAACTAGTTCTATAAATAGAAATAATTATCTATTTGCGGCGTTATACACGGTGCGGCGTTATTATCGGAAAATACGGTAACAAAAATTTTGTTGTTTCAACAAAATTATTTCTTTGAAATAGTAGAGGTAAACCAAAAGTTTGTTGAATCAGGAAAACATTTTTTAATTTCAGTAATTCCGACCTTAGTAATGGCTAACGCCTAGAAACGTCAAGTGCCCGCCTTATCAAAATATTAATATTAGTAGTATTTGGTACTACTAATGTGCTATATACCTAAAAGGTTGTAAGTGATATTGTGTACGACGATTCTAGTGGTGTTCAGTCCTATGGAGCTACATTGAAGTGACTACAAAGTCTTAGGGGTGTTGTAGTAGAACTAAAAATTGACAACCTGCGGCCGGATCACAAACAATATTTATTTAAGGCATGGGTGATATCAAGTAAGAATCATAAAAAGTATATGTTAAGCACAAGAGCATTTATTTGATAACACTGTAACTTCTGAATTAATATGAAAAAGTACAATGGTAATTATAAAGACCACTTGTTATGACAATTATCAATATCTCATTCTGAAAGTCTCGAGTATTTTTGTGACTTTTACCAATTAAATTTCGTTTGCGATACCTTCTTTATGCTCACCATTACTTATCTGAGTTTGTTGCCACTTTAAGACAGGTTGGGATATCGTTAAATCAAGAAAACATGACAATCGTTAATGAAGAAAACATTGATGATCATTCTATAGTACATCGGTTCCCAATCTTTTAACATTGTGCCCCCCCTCTGCAACAATGAATAACTTACGATGGCAACCCCCCCCCCCCACACACACACAAACACACTCATTCCTCAATATACATACGGTTTTTTTTATTCTTCAACAGTGAATATTTAATCACCTTTTCTACAAAATAATGTTATCGGTAAAATTTGAATAACCATTGTAAGCGAAAATAGATATGTTTTGGCGGGAAAATAATAATAAATAAGATGATTTTTAAAAATCTACATTATCATTTACTCTTTACCTGTTTTTCTCGCTCCCTACTGGTTGGGAACCGCTGCTTTAGGTACATAATATGTTACATGTCTCTATATAACGTTTATGGCTTCAAAAGTATTAATTTTCTCGAAAACAATCTTCTGATCTGTAGATATCGCCACATCATACTTGGAGCTTCAGAAATTACGTAACCTCTTAACATTGATATTGATCCTATTACTTTCTATAGGGGTGATTTTCTATTGGAATTGAGAGGTTTCTAAAATTTAGAGAGATGTCAGCGAAGGAGGAAGTGACTTCCAGAGCTAAAGTATTAATTTCTTATGCAAATATCAAAGGCACACGCACCTATATATTTAGCTGATACGTCTACCACGTCTGTTTGCTGAGACATCTGTCATTTCAACCGTCTTCATATCTATATTTAACCCAGTTTATTTACTTCTAAATTCGTGACATTATGCGAGAACTATGATCTAAAATGTTTGAAATCAATACCATTGTCAGGACTTTAAATGATATACTGCTGCTGATTTAATAAAAGCTGTCTAGTTATGTTTTCTTCGCATAAATAAAATTTTTCAAGAATGTTTTATTTTTCATTTTCACATGTTCACTCTCGTGACAGCCGTTGATAAAAGAGGTATTCTTATCAGTCTGAGAAATAAATATTTCTGTTAACTTTTTTTTTTCTCTTTGGGGGGTGCGGGAACGGATTTGCTTCATCTTTTACTCAAGAAAAAATCAAATAGAAGGTACGTTTTCTAGTGTAAACTGATGTTCAGCCAAAAAATGATATTGTTTTATTACGGTAAACATAGTGCTCATAGTAAATTTCATCGCAGAGGCCGTCATCATGCTTAAACAAATGCAAGTTTTAAAAATTTAACGGCAGTTCAGTATTCTTACTTCATAATCGAATTCCACGCAACACAGAAAAGGCAAAAATACAAATTTTTATTAATTTTCAACGAATATTTTATCAGTTTCAAAATACAGAGGAATCGGAAATGTAACTTTGAAGAAAATAAAATATTTTGTTCTTCCAGTGATCAGAAAATTGCCATACTTAAATTCTGACAATTTGATGACTAAAGAGTACTTTGAAGCATCCTTGAAAAAAAAAATGCCGCTTTATACTCCAAAACTTAAAAATTCACCTTAACAGAGAAATAACTAAATCTAAAGAACTAAACGGTACAATACATTGATTTCACATCTTTTCTTGCAGAAATTATTCGAAATTATTGTTACCGTAGACTAATGCATGCTCTTGCATGTATACACTCAAGTGTGTACTCACGGATTTAAAAAAAGAAATTGAAAAATTATTCCACAACATTACCGGCAGTAAACAAAGATTCTTCGAGAAAGCCACTTGATCATAAACATCACAGAATAATTTTATCATAAATGCATTTGTATACATCTGAAATTAAAGTGGGACATAATCAGAGATGAGAAACTTTACCCTCAGAGTTTCGAGTAACCTACTAATTAAAGCACATCTACCTTCTTGCACTCTTTGTATCCTCTTGTTAGAGCCTTATTTTTAGAGCTCACTCTAAGGCATTTGTTTAATTCCAAATGACTTTCAACTGACTCTAAAAACCTCTACTGGTATGAAAAAAAGAAGCAAATCCTCCATAATTTACACTACAGAAAGAGAAAGCACTTTTGTGTAATTCTTCCCCACCGACCGAACCCACTCTCATAAACAAATATAGCCAGATAAAACGTCGATTTCCTTTTCTCCCTTTTTAAGATTTGGTTAGATTTCTTTAAAACAAATGAATACACGACAGCGAGATTTGTAAACTGACAGCTCGACCCCGCTAATGGAGTTCAAAATCTGGATTCTCTTCTCTTTGGTCGATTTAACAACCGAGCGGAGGCAGTATTGTTAGAATAGAAAATGCTATTTTTATTACTATTATTCGAAAAAATAAAGCTATCAACATAAATTTTATAAACTTTGATGTTTTTTTTTATGTTTAGACAGGCCTTAGAGTAGCGGATCTTTTTACGGCAACTACCTTCAGAATTTCTCTATTCGCAGAAACGTTTTAAGAATTATCATATTTAATAGAAATAGCATTAAATATAGAAAAAGCCCCCCCCCCCCGACCCGTCTAAAAAAGGGATTAATTTAGTGTAATGAGGAAGACAAATCATTGCAAAAGCACCGATAACAGAACCCTTTTCAACGCGATCTTGGGTCCCACCATGGCCGAGTGGATAAGCCACTGAACATGGTAGACGGTGGAAGTGTGAAGATACTGCGTCCTGGCCAAATGCGCCGCTGTCTAAAGGTCTGGAGTTTTGGTCGGGTTTCTCAAGATGTAGCGTGAATACGCGTTTGAACCCCTTAAAAAGACCTCCGACCATGGCACACCTCCTGTAAGCAGATCCCCCTCGTGTAGGCGTAACACGAAACACACCTAACGTTCTTGTTCGAATATGTACTACTGTGCAGAGATGAATGCAAGATGAGACGAGACACAGATTTAAAGCTTTTATGTGAGACCAGACAGACGATTTTAGCATTATTATACAGGGATTTTGCAAGACGCAAAAAAAGCAGCTTTTTTACTACGAGAAAAGTCTATTTTTGTTCTCGCGTTAATCTCTATAACTGTGGTATGATTAAAATGTTTGCTTTCGTGTGAATTCAAATGCAATGAGACTAGTCAGACGATTTTAGCAGTATTATACAGGGATTTTGCAAGACGAAAAAATAATTTGCAGCTTTTTTTACAAAGAGACAAATCTATTTTTGTTCACGCGTCAATCTCTATTAACTGTGGTATGATTAAAATGTTTGCTTTCGTGTGGATTCAAATGCAGTGTACTGAAATATACGTCTTCCCTTCTCCCCTTAAAAAATAGTTTTTAAATATAAAATTTTTAGTTTAAAAAAAAAACTTTTTAACGGACAGTAATCGAGTCATGAAACCACCTATTTCCAGCACTTTCACTGATAGTCGAAAAAATGTGGTTAAATAGCCCCAACTCGTCAACAATTTTGACGCAGCTGACTGTGTGGGCACATCCAGCTGGCGCAGCTGGCTGTGTGGGCAAAGCCAGTTCTATAGCTTTGTGGCACGCGACTAGTGATTCGATCGACAGCCATGCTGTTGGTAGTTAAATCGACTGATGGCAACAGGTGTGCACTTTTTCAGCATTGGGCTGACTATGCAGCAGTTCTTCTACATGGATGTGATAATGGTTGTCTTCAGAGGGTTAAATTATTGACCATATGAGCGGTTGAGTCGTTAAATTCCGTTTACCAATCCCCAGTTTTCGCTGCAATGTTTACATTTATTTAAACAATAAAACACTCACATAACACAATAAAGTGTTTTTCAACTTGCATGAAGCACAGCGACTTTGGTCAGTTTCAGCCGTATATAAAAACACAGAGGCTTTATAAAAAAAAAAAAAAAAAAAAAAATATTAAAATTATTAAGCCGCAGAAGATTATTTCTAAATAGTGTTTTTCAGGCCTAAAGCATTGAAAAGTAAATTAAAAATTTTTTTTATGATATATGTGAGTATTTTAGTCTTTAAAAAATCTTATGTGGAGACCACAGGACATACTTCCAGGCGTGTTAAAATATATAGATTTTTAATATACTTCTTTCAAACTTATTTAACTTAAAAATTGAGATAGGATACTTAATAATATTAAGGCTTGGCAGTTTCTTGCCAAATGTAAGATATATCACCAAACTGGGTTTAGTTTTGGAAACTTAATTTAGTGTCGAATTTTGTGATAGTTTCCAAAAATTGTGAAGCTTGGAAACTGTTGGCGAGATTTTTGTCATGGCCTAACAGCGACTGACCTTAGACTATTAATGCATTAAAATATAAAAGTCTATGTAGACCTTAGATTTTTTTACTGTATTGAAGATGTCCACAGACCTGAAATTACCGGAAACCTTTTGGATGATGCCTGTAAATAAACTACCGTTACCAGTTAATAATGCGAGGCGAATTTTTCTCAGTAATTATTATTTCTACTCATTTCATAAAGACAGCTAACTCTGAAAAATAACCGCACATTCACTGAAAACTTTCCGTAAAATTTTATGGAAATTATCTGTTCATACTTGAAATACATTAGAATTTCCGTATGTTGATTGTGCGGTCCTCTCTGGAACAGAATTTCTTCAGGAATTTCTAGGAATAAAATTCTATAAAGTTAGGGAAATAGTGCAGCGCAGGCGTCCAATTCGCCACCACATTTTGCTTATTCTCATTTTTTTAGGGGGGGGGGATAGTCAACGTAGTATACTGTCAATGACGAGAATCGAGCCTGGATCTATTGCTTGGGAAAAACGTCTGCTATATCTTGTCCTACGTTGTTGTGTTCTGTTGAGGCAAAGTTACGCGAGGGCTATTTGACTAGGAGGTGCGCCTTGGATGGAGGACTTTATAAGGGTTTTAACGCATATTCACGTTACATCTTGAGAAAATTGTCGAAAACTACAGACCCTTAGATCGACAGCTGCGCGACTGGCTAGAACACTGGACATTCATACTTACACCATCTACTACGTTCAGTGTCTTACTCGGCCATGGTGGGGCCCTGTTCTATAGGGGCTAGCATGGCGTTAATTTTTCTAGCAAATTTTACTCCTTTAAGGTCACCCTTAAAAATGTACTGTTTATCTTATTGTTCCTTTTTTGGTTAATGTGCCCCACCATGGCCGAGTGTGGATAAGACACTGAACATGGTGGAGGGCTAGCGTTCTGGCCTACCGCGTGGCTGTCGAACGGTCAGGAGATTTGGTAGGTTTTTTTTTCCCGATGTAATGTGAATACGCACTAGAACCCCTTAAAAAGTCCTCCAATTAAGACACCCCCTAAGCAGATGGCCCTTACGTAGCTTTGCCTCAAACAACAACACACATCTGGTTCGTGCTTTTCTATTTCTACATTTAACTTATCCTTTGTATCATCCGAAACGTATGTGTTGAGTTATTTTTTTAAGCATGTGTGTTATTAACATTTTTAATTTCATGCAAACTCAAAAATAACTGAGCTTTAGAAGACGACAGTTAATGTTATTTTCATGAATATCGTGAGCTTTTTTACAGCTGAAGAGGGGCGGATCCTTTGTATCATCTGAAACGTATGTGTTGAGTTATTTTTTAAGTATGTGTGTTATTAACATTTTTAATTTCATGCAAACTCAAAAATAACTGAGCTTTAGAAGACGACAGTTAATGCTATTTTCATGAATATCGTGAGCTTAAAATATGATTTCTTCGTTTTTTTCCAACCTGGCAGATACTGAATTTAGGAATTTTCTCTTTAATAATTAAAGAATAAATAAATTATCGCCAATTCGATGCATAAAATAATTAAATTAGATGATAATGGACTAATCCTCAGCTCAAATACCGTATATTTTCCACGAACTAAATCTCAGTATAAGAAAACCCCGTTATTTTGTTATTATTGAAGAATGAAAAAAATCCATAAATGAAATCACTACTTTTTCAAAAATTTTAATTTTGATACTGCTTAAAAATTACTCAATATGTAGGCTTTAAGACGCGTTTAAAATTCTCAAAATTGAATTCATTTTTATAAAGTAAGTAAAGTGTGCCTACAAAACACGGAATACTGGAATTTGTATCTAGTTGAAAAGAAAAAAGAACCTTCTTTTGTACCGAATTCGAGAATACACGATAACACATCTTGTCGGAAGAAATATTGTGTTTAGGAATCTGAAATATGGCCTTTCATAAAACACCACTTTAACTTTTGACCAAATCTAACTTATTCCATATAAATACTTTTTCGTTGGAATTTCTTGCTCAGTATTGGCTTGGACCAAGCTTGAGTTTATTTGTTGCATTACACAACTCTAAATATTTCTGCAAACCACTGTTTACGCTGCTTTTTTTTTCATGATTATGTTATGTCATTGTCTTCAGGTGTTCCAAAAAGGTCTCAACACGTTTTAATTCTTTATGTACTTTAAGAAAAATTTACTCTAAAAAATTTTTAAGAAGTTACACTTTTTAAATTTGTATACGACGACCGTACAGAAAAATTCCAAATTAGTAAATTGTGCTCCACACACTAGTGGAGTGATTTTGAAATATTGAGAATTATATCCCAAAAATCGTCAGAGACGTGAAGATAAATATATGCTGACTTAAAACATTTTTCAATAGCTCTCGAATTGAAAAAAATCATTGATGATCGCGTTTCAGGGATCGTGATGAAATAACGAAAAAAATAAATAAATTTTTTGCACTCTATCAATAAGTGTTGACTTTGAAATTCCCGTACAGCCTCTGATCATCTTTATTTAAAGAAATCTCTGAGACGTTTTATGATGAATGGCTTAAATTTTGTGCATGACTTCTTTAATTTATACGGCACATGCTATTAATTGGAAATTTACTCGAACGGGGGTTCTACACAAATTAAAAGAATAAAACTTTTGAAAAGTAACGAGAGTAAATTTTTCTTAACGTAGTCTATTTTCCTACCTTATTTTGTACATTTTTTGCTTACTTACCTCTAATATATAAATAATTAAAGCATGCTACCACCTTTTGCGATACCTTGTACATTCATGAAGATATTTTTCTTGTAACATCAAGCATCGAATTTCATGTCTCGCACCTATTATAAATGTTAAAACAAATTTTGGCCTAAAACATTTTTCCAAAATTGCTATGAGTGCAATGGATTGTGAGTGATTTAGGCAACGCTACACTAGGGATATTTGCCAAGGGTGGGGGGGGGGATGGTAGGAGGACTTTCTAAGGGATTCTAACGCGCATTCACGTTACATCTGGAAGAAACCTACCAAAACTCCAGACCGTTAGATCGACAGCCGCGTGATGGTGCCCGAACCCAGGACTTTCACACTTCGGCCATCTGCCGTTTTCAGTGACATAACCACTGTGCCATGATGAGGCGTGGCTGCAGTATAAGGGAAGGGATCACAAATTTACACCTGTCATGACTACTAAAAGAACTTCTTTTCGTGAAATTGTGCAAGTAAATGTGAAAGAAAGCTGTCGAAATCTCTAGATACTAATTTAAGTGCCTCGGAATAAAAGGTATAAAGAGAAAAAAAAATAGAATTGTACATACTTATTGCTGAAAGGTTTCCGAAAAGATAACGTAAACTACCGATGCTCAATTCGGACTCCCGAATTTGGAAACATAACCTGCATTTTGAAGTACTCAAATAAGACGAATTTTTGAAGTATTCGACTACATAATCATATACTTCCATTTCTGAATGAAAACACTGTGTTATAGATCATATTAGGTGTACCGGAAAGTAATATTATTTTTTACGTAAAATTCTAACAAATAAATTTTCAACAAGTATCTCTCTATTCTAAAAAAAAGTAAAGGCCGCTGTCGACGCTGTCAGAGCTTGTTGACCTATCTTCTCCAAAACCTCGGGGATTTGAATTTCGAGAAACATGTTCCCGAATGCGGAAAACCCCGAGGAACCTGATAAGGTGACTTAAATTTCGAAAATCGAATTATTTTAGAAAATATTAATAAAAAACTGAAAAAATAAAAATTTATGTTTTCCAGATTTCGCATAAAATCATTCATTCCTTTGCAACAAAGCAATTCCAAGTATGTAGAATCACGTGAAATTGTCAAACATGAAGTAGAATTACATCAATTTTACGCCAAATTAAAAAGTATATGAAATACGTAACTCAAAATGTGTTACACAAAGTTGACAATTTTCAAATAGTAAGTTCGCTTAGACAACAGGAGTTTAGAATGAGCGATTATTCGTTTTTCCAAAACAGAATAACTAATACCTTGAAAATGAAAAATAATTAAAATGTAGATTATTTTAAAGCCGGTTCAGTCCAGCTGGATTATTTGCTAATTCGTGGTGCTAAGTACGCCAATCTGCAAAGAATTATGTAAATGAAAATATGGATAACGGTTTTCCGGGAACCTTAAATGAACAGTAATTATAGGTTGTGAGCATGTGTAAATCGCCAAATAATGAAAAGTCGCCATTGGTGGCAAGCTATCCTACCTGTTCCGTAGTTTTTATCAAGGAAAACATATGAATTACTGTTTTTTTAGAGCTAATTAATACTATACATATACGCAAGTCGCCAAATTATGAAAATTCTCCATAATTGGCTAATACGCAAGGCGTACCATAGGTTTTACGTAATTCAATATAGTGTGAAGTTTAAATATTTATGTTCCAGGGAACCATGCAAGAACCAAGCGTTGTGCAGCTCGGGAACATTCTGTCTGATCTAATCTTTGGGTTTGTCTATTGAATTTATGCCTTTTTACGAATAAAAATTATTAGGACCGAATACCTCATACAAAAGCGAGCATAGCTAGTCCTAACCTAACACTAGACAGAATATTACCTGTCTGTGAGTTGCTAAAGATTGAAGACAAAGTGCAATATTTTCGTATTTTTTAATTTATAGATTCCATAAAAATAATACTTTTTTACTGCAAACTCATAAAACTTCAGAATGCTTCTGCATACCGTGTGATGCAGATCACATATTTAATTTTATTAATCATTTAATTTGGTTTCCTTTAATGTAATCTATCCAAAATCAAGAATTCTAAATCACTTCTGTTCTCATTTTTCCGCCATTTCGGCTTTTAAATCTGTATTTTCGCTTTTCCCGTATGCATTATTCTTTTTGTTTATTGGTCTTTTCATTCTAGCGTCGTTGTGCTAAAAATAGATTATATTACGTTTGTGTGCTATCGCAACGACTTTTTGATTCCCCTCTTGGCATCCTGCTGGCGTAAGTTATTTTTTTGTTGCCCTGCCTCATCTTTAAAATTATTTGCTCGCGATTACGTCATTTTAATTTTATTGGATTAACTGTTAAGGTTGCTCTGGAATTGGCGTTATTGATCTCAGCCCGGTGTTTGTTCTCGCCAATGTGTAATTCTGTGCTGGCGTATTTTTTAAGTCATTCCACCTTAATTTCACAGTCTAAATAGGACGTATTTTTTTTATTTCGCTGGGCCACCACCATCCGTTGTAATAAGTTTATATTTCAATAGTATCTTTTTAATAAAATAGTTTTTTAGTATTTAACGTCTTTTTATTATATTGCAACTAAGTGTATGGAACCTGGATTTTCATGCGTCACAATGCAAGTTAATAATTTTAAAATAGGTGAACCAAAAACTACAGTATAAATGCCTTTTACGAAATTCGAGCGTAGCGAGTCTAGGGGCTTTGGCCCCTAGTTGAATTACAAACAAGTTGTGCCTAAGCATATTACTCATATTTGTTGAATATTAAAATAGAGAATTTTACAGATAATAATTTTTTCTTCCAAGAAAACCTTTCCTCCCCTTTTCCCCCGTCTACTTTCCTAGGAGGATTATATTCCGAATGTTCTGATGTCGATTTTTAAGTATTCGTGAGTGTTGCATTTTACAGCAAGAATTTCATGAATATCTCTTTTCTTTGAGATCACGCAGGATATGTGAAAAGAACGCTTTGGCTCCCTATCGCCCATAAGTTATGAATCTTGGAAAATGCTCTCGAATCTAGCACCTATGATAAAGAGTTCGCTTATATGTGCCAAATTGCGTATTATTAGCTTCAGCATTTTTAGCTAGGCAAAATACTGACATACGAAAAAATGACATTACTTTTCTGAACACCAAATATTTCATTTTTCATTTTAAACTCGAAGTATATGTTCTATTGAAATTCACATTAGTGAGCATTACTTTTGTGAAGAATTTCTGCATCTACCCTATTCTCAGAACTAATCTTGGTTGCCTTTTTTGAAAAGAAAAATATATAACTGAAAAAAAAAATCACATGAAGTTTCTTTTAACGCCATTAAAAAGTACCCTCAAATTCTAGAATAATTTCAAAATAACTGCAACATTTAATTTACAGATTTAAATGTTCTTATATTAACTAAAATGTGTGATGTCACACTTCTTGTTACTCCGTTCCTCCCACTTGTCTCAAACTGCCACAGTTTCGAGAACTCCCCTACCTCTCCCCAAACTTGACATCATTTGTGGGAAGTTCCCGATGTATCAACTATTGTTCAAAATTCCTAAATATTTCTATATTTTGGGATTTTTATTTTGTGTCATCCTAAAATTAAACTTACGAGTAAAGTGAAAAGAGATATTGCCATTGAACTTTCACAACTTAAGCTGTGGTTTCACACGTGAGTGACTTTTCGGACTGAACACTTGCATCTGGATTAAATTTGGCACGTTTGAGAGTTTTTGAGCTTAGGTACTAGATTGGGGAACATTTTCCGAAATTCCTAACTTTTGGGAAATAGGGTGCCACAATGTTCTTTTTACATTTTATGCATGATCTCAAAGAAGAAAAGATACATCCATTAAATTGTTGTTGTAAAATACAACATTCATGAAAAATCGAAAAATCGAAAAGTCTATCATCAGAAAAGTTCGAATATAATGCTACAAGGAGTGTAGACTTGAGTAAAGCGAGAGAAAGGCCATTTTTCTTGAACAAAAAAAATTTATTATCTATAAAATTCTCGCTTTAAAATTTAGCAAACATGAGTTCTGTGGATAAGCACAGCCTGTCTGTAATTCAGTACCTGTTGAAAATTTGTTTGCTTGAATTTTATGTAGAAAAATACACTAATTTCTGTTTCATCTAATATTTTTAATGAAGAAAGACTAGATGCACTGATATACTTTAGTCATATAAGACTAAAAAAATTCACTTCTAAGTCTTGATTTCCGAAATTTTTAGTAACTGACCAGTGGCTTAGTCAAGAGGGGGGGAAAGGGGGAATCACAACCCCCCCATGAGCAATTTGCTATACAAAATGTATATCCTTCACTCCCTTATCACACACACGTATACATATATGTGAGTTGCAATAGCCGTAACACCCCCTCCCATGAAAAATTTGTGGCTACGCCACTGTAATTGACCGATTTCTTTTTCTTAGATTCTACATTTAAAAAGTCAATCATTAAAAGTAGAGAGACTGCTACTTGACTCTTCAAATATCTATCATGAGCAAATTGTTTAAGGACCTTCTTAGACAAAAGCTTTGCGTCCCTGATTAAAGCATTTATATTATCATTTCTGCAAGCGATACTCACTCTTAAAACGCATATTTTAAATTCAAGTTTACACGTGGCCGTAAAAAAGTCTGACTAAGTATTAATTGATTTTTGCCCAGGAAAATTTCCTCGAAGAAGTGTAAACGAAAACATTATATCTTAGAACGAAAACATAATATCTTAACCTCGAAACATTATATCTTAGAATAACTTAAAAAAAAAAAAAAAAAAAAAAAAAAAAAAAAAAAAAACTTTCCATAAATAGCCCTATTTTTGAAAACAGGAAGCGATTGAAATAGCAAAAGACAAAACTGGAAATTCAAATATTTTCCCGATGTATAAACTGAGAGTAAAAAAGAAAAAAGAAAAAACCTAATAAACCGTGTCTTCATTTTCTAACGCGTATCAGTTAATTAGCTTTCCCGTAACAACTAAATATGTCGCAAAGCATTGGATAATCAATGCAAGTTTTCGGGTGTTAATGAAAAAAAAAAGAAAAGAAATAACTACGGAAATGTATATATTATTGGTAATGGAAAATTGTAAATGGAAAAGCTCCGATGACATGCCTTCCGATAAAATATATTTTACGAAAAGCTTAAATGTAATGGTAATGGAAATAATTGTTCGTTGTTTTTTTATTTTTTCCCTACTTCTCCCCGTTAAAGACTGAAATTCACGGCTTTTTCATTGCCTTCCATGTGACAAAATGAGATGTGATTACATAACCTTATGGTTGGTTTCAAACAGTCAACGGTCTCTTAACAGCTATCTGTTATTAAAATGTAAAATTAGACTTCTGTCTGTATATTACTCGAAAACAAAATGCGATATTTATCCGTCTTATGCGCCATTGAAGTCAAAACAACTTTCATAGAGAATTTTGTCTACTTGTCTGTCAGCGTGTCATGGGAAAGTATTTGTGTATTGTGTATTAAGGCAAGCCAAGTCGACTGCTATCTGCCTAAGGAGGGTTCCCTTGGACGGTGGACACTTTTGAGAGGTTCTGACGCGTATTCAAGTTACATTCGAAGAAAACCGCCCAAAACTCCAGACCATTAGATCGATAGCCGAGCGATAGGCCGAACACGGGACCTTCATACTTCAGCCATCTACTTGCTCAGTGTCTTTATCCACTCCGCTATGGTGGGGCCGCGTGTCATTGAAAATGACTGAAGAGAATGAAATGAAATTTGGTTGCAGGATGGGTGGTTTGTTTGTCAGAAGAGAGCTCACGTCGCCGATTGTTATTCTCTCAGATTGCTGATTGATATAGTTATTCGAGTCATTCCCAGTTTGTTCGTGTGATTATGGCAACGCTAAGCTAGAGCGATCTGCTAAGGATGGGGGTGCCTCGGTAGGAGGACTTTTTAAGGTGTTCTAACGCGTAATCACGTTACATGTGGAGAAAACCTACCAAAACTTCAGACCGTTAGATCGACAGCCGTCCGGAATCTTCACACTTTGGCTGTCTACCATTTTCAGTGACAAAACCACTGTGCTCTGGTGAGGGTGCACCATTCCCAGAGATTATACTAATTAGATATTTGTTATAAAACTCAAGTATTGGTACACTCCAAAAACGGCTATAAAGACCTTATCTGCAGATTACTGGGATTAAGTCAATCAGAACCTTGATCGCTCACGTGGGAAACAGCCAAACTAAGTTGATAAAGATTTTATTTTATTTTATCGCCGGAGTCTGACAGCTTAGCTGTACTGGACTCTTCTGAAAGCTGTGAACGCCAGCCTCGGAGGCCCTCCAAAACGTTGAGGTTCGGTGTTCGCTACAATTCGGATGTAGGGCATCATCGGATAGGAGGTCATTCCAAAATTTGCACCTCTCTCGCTGTACCGTCGCGGTGTAGACATAAATTCAGAAAAACAATTATTCACAAAATTCATGTAAAATTTATTTACAAAACGATGGCATAACACATGCACATTCCATTTCATGCAGCGATAAACTTTGACACAGTTTTGAATTCACTCTAAATTCAATTTCATGTTGAATCTCCAAACTCATATTAAAATATTGAATTGAGGTATTAAATTCATTTTAAAACTCAGATCCATTTTCTGGCCTTAAAGTACACACACGCGGAACAAATATAATCTCATATTATCTCAAGAACCTCTTTTTTCTTTATTTTTACTCATTTGATTCGTTTTACGCCTCTTAACCCTTTCGTGCGCAGTGGCTAGAGGTTCTAGCCACATATTTGTAATAGTTATGTTTTACATGACTACATTCAGAATCATTAGCCAATTTTCTTATGTCTATTCTCCAGATATTATTGAAACTTACACAAAATGATAATAGTTGACAGATTGTGTCATGCACATTTCTTCCCCACATAAATATTTTACAGAGAAGTTACCCATGTTTCATTAAAGTGATATCATAAATTTAACTATTACTCTCCGGACATCTGATAAAAACTAGAAAAATGTGATTAAAATACTTGCGCCGAAAAGGGTTAAATTTAAATGCGTGTCATTGATATTTATTATTTTTTGAATGATTTTAGAAAAGTTTTTGTTGTCACTTAAGTTTTAAATGAGTAACGCCTGATTATCCATTTTCATTCATCATGTTATTTACGTTATGTAAAAATTTCCACACTTATAAAATGAATTACATTAATGCGCATAAATCAAAGATGAAGAATCAGCATTATTTTTAGAAAGGCTCATCGACTTATTGCAAGATATAAGGCTGATCGAAAATAAAAATCCCCTATTTTTATATAAAACTGTAAGAGATTTACTAAATAGAGGAGACATTAATTTTCTTTTTTTAGAGTCACTAATTCTGATGATGCTAAAAAAATGATGTTATATTCTGCAATCTTACAAATTTCATCAGAATAATCCTCGACGTTTAAAAGTTAGTACCAATAAAATATATTATTACCAAAACTGCATTCAACGAAAAAGAAAAGGTATCAAACATTGAGGTTTAAGAAAAGATTAAGCATTTTTATTTTTCTCTTTATTAATTTTTATGATAAATCTGTGTTACATTAACAGGGCATGTATTTAGTTACTGGCAATACAGAATAATTACTACTCTAGGAAAATTAATTTTGCGATCTTTCCTGTGGTTGTAAAGAAAATGAGACGAGACTTTTGATAGCTTAATATTAGGGATCGACCGATAGTATCGGCAACCGATAGTATCGGCGCCGATACCTCCAATTTTTGTAGGTATCGGTATCGGTTCTTTCAATTCTAAAAGTATCGGGAAAGTATCGGTTTCTATTGCTTTCATCCATTTTCACCGATACTTTTCAACCGATACTTCGCTTTTCAGAAGAAACCATGCAGGCGCAACACCATTCTAGAACCTTTATTTTGGTAATGAGATGAGATGCGTCGTTTCATTGGCACATTTGTTTGCCCGAGTGTTTTCGAACTATGTTTTGTTTTTTTAAATTCTAACCATCGCTAAATGGATGTCGTATCTCCAAGTGTGGTCAAAATTATGGGCGAAGCTTTTCTTCGCCCATAATAGAAGAATAGACGATTGTCCTGTTAGATGACAGTTTAACAGGTCTATTCTTCTAAATTATTTTGAATTGGTGCCCAACACTAAATACGCTAACTGCAAGGATTGCAAAAAACAAATGTCGAGAGGTAGGCTATAATTTTACTTCAGTTTTAAGAGCGTTTATTTTCTCCCTGTGTGGACTCGAAAAAGAGTTAATTCATATGTATATATAGATTCAATTGTGTGTGTGTGTATATATATATATATATATATATATACACACACACAATTGAATCTCCCTATCAGGGGCGTAGCCAGGGGGGGATAGCGGGATATATCCCCCCCCCGAAATTTTTGGATTAGTGATGAAATTCCGTCTATTTATACACATATAAGTTCATATCCCCCCCCCCCGAAAAATTTTCCAGGCGCATATCCCCCCGCGAAAAATTTTCATGGCTAGGCGCCTGCTCCCTATAACGAACTCGCTCGGTTCCAGTTAAAAAATTCGCTATAAAAAGATTTCGTTGTACAGAGATTAGAGATTTTTGCTGTTATTTCATCAAATATTACAAACTTTTTAGTTAATTTGATGTTTAAAAGTATTAAATTATGACTTTGAATTAAAAATAAATTGGTATTTATTATAAATTTGTTAAACTTGCGGTTTCTTAGTTTTCATTGTATAAACGAAATGTTCAAAAGTAAAGACAATCGACGAAATTAGAGAATAAAATTTGTCATGCACTTACGTTTATTTCACTTCAAAATTCGGTTATTTTACATTGCTTTGCATTCTGCGATTTTAAATTTTCAAAAAAATTTTAACATTTTAAAAGTCCGCTGAAAATAGAGTGAGGCTCATTTTCTTCCATTTGGAAACCACTTTTTAATTGTTTTGAAAGGTTGAAGCATTAAAGTTTGATGTGGTTATGATCGTGAAGCGCAGGACCTTATTATTCTATGTGCAAATCGGGACTTTGCCCAGGGCCCCTCAATTTCAAATGTTTTTTTCTGAAATATTCTTTTTTATATCAAAATTTTATGAAAAATATAACAAATTTCATAGATTGGGGGCCCCCCAAATCTATCAATGCCCGGTGCCCCTGTTGGTCATAATCGGGCGCTGGTGAAGTGTCTTCATTATCGGAGTGAGTTTCAGTTTCCTGGCCTCCATTTTTATCATCTGTTACTCTTGCACTAAGTGGTCTGTTCAAAAATTAAAATTTTCTTCAAAACTAACAAAAAAAAAAAAAAAATCAAAGGTAAATCTGAAATATTCGCTATGGGAAGATAAGCTCTTCGTTATATGGAGAATGTTTATAGAGTTATTTAAGCCTTAAAGTTACGTTTCCATGAAAAATTTCGTTAAAGGGAGAAATTTGTTCTAAGGAGACTTCGTTATAGGGAGATTCTACTGTATATATAGGCATTTGATATCGTTGGAGAAAGTCTATCTCTTGAAATAGATTTCACGCTTAAGAGACATGCTTCAAATTTTTATTTAAAAAAAATTGCGCAAGGACATCTGATTCGGCTTGGGTATGATATAGATATCAAAATTGATGGGAGAGACGGCCCTTAACATCGTTTGATATTTCAGGGGATGACGACCTTTAAAGTGTTAAAGCAGGTATGGGCAACGTTTGAAAAGTTGTGGGCCAAACTTTAGGATGTTAGCGAAGTCGCGGGCCAAACTTGCGGATTTTAGCGTAGTGGCGGGCCGTATAATTGGGATTTATATGGGATATTGACTGGTTTATACTGTTCTGCGGGCCAGATCAAAAGCTATGGCGGGCCACATTGAGCCCGGTTGCCCATATGTGTGTTAAAATGTAATATTTCAGCCTTCGAAATACATTTGAGGAATTTGTTTCTATTTAGCTTATAGAACTTCAGATACAGACATTTTATTAGTCAGCCGGAAATATTTGAAACCGAAAGTAGCATTCTGCTATAGGAAGTGAATCGTATTTCTGCGCATGCAAACGGGGATAGGGTTTTAACCAAATGAAGTTTGCTGGGCAAACCCCCCCCCCTCATGGCGCCCCTCTGAAAACGTAAAAAAAGGCTTCCCTTTTGTGCTCTGGATCAGTGGTTCCCTAACAGTGCCGGTCCTAGGGTGGAGCGAACGGTGCGACAGCACCGGGCGCCATCTTTATGGGGGAGCCAAAATACCTTACTTTGTAATATGTGTACGCATATTTGAGTGTCCATATGCTGTTGAAATTTTCGTTTTAACGCCTCTGAAAACTTTTCTAGCTGAATTTGTATGTGTGTGTGTGTGGCGGGGGGCGCATTTTTGTATTTCGCACCACTCAGAGGCGCCGACTTTACAAAATTTCTGTGGGTGCCCAAAAAGTCCGTGGAGGGGGGCGTGGGGTTAATAAAATGTTGAAAGTCGCACAAGGTTTGTAATTTTTGATAAAGGATAGCTAAGTTTAGTGCCAAAACGCGACAATTTATTTTAAAGGGGGAGTATAGTTGGAATGTACTTGGCTAAGATTGTAAAATAGTTTTAGTAGGTGATTTTAAGATAGATTTTGATTCCGAAGATGGGTTTTTATGGAACAAGGAAAAAAATACGGCACACTCATGAATAACGATACACTTTCCAACTTTATGGAATCTTTTCCAACTACCCTTCAATCTTTTCCAATTATTATTTGCTTCCTTGCTCGTAACTACTGAATCATTTGACTTTTCGTGCACATTTTTACCAGTGGGAAATGGGTAATACAAATAATCATTTTAGCTCCACATAAAATATCCAATATCTGAGGGTATGGATCGAAGAAACGATATCTGCCTCACGGCTTTGGTACACAAATTAAAATAAACTAACTGCACCAAGGATTCGAAAAAATTCAGGATGATTCTTTACAAGCTGCACTACACACTGCAATTAATTCGAAAACTTTCATGAAACTAAAAAAAAAATCTTTAACGTGGAACTTCTCAGCAAAATACTTCTAAGAGTGGCCATTCTGCAAAATTTTTTGTTTATTCCGGTGTCTAGTACAGCTTGTGAACATACATCCTAAAAAATTGTGAAGTGCTTAAGATAATTAGTTTCTTTTTTGTATTTATAGACCAAAATGCGTGTTTTTTTCCCAGCGCTGAAGGCGACATTCAAAGTTTAAGTGAATAGTGTGAATTTTGGCATCCGATTATTTGTACTACGGTGAAGCAACGCTGGGCATAGAATGAAAGTTTCCACCGTTGTGTCTTAGTAACGATAACAGCAAACCAGTTAAAATCAACACTCTTTTTAAAGTAATGAAGTATTTCTGATGAAATGCCCTTCTTTTAGAAAAATCTGCTTGTGCTGGAGTCACCTTAAATTTGTTTGCCTTACGCAAATTCTCTGTCAAAAATCTGTCAAATTCTGCTGTTCCCAGAGCGGGATCACTGCGCGTTAAAGGGTTAAATACATGCAAGTATTTAGCACCCACGAAAACTTTTCTGTGGGTGCTTGAGATCTGACGTACTACATAAAAAAAACAACCGTCCCTCACTAAAATTTTATTTTCGAACTATGCCAGTTGCAAAGCACTCGTCGTCATCAATGGCGTGACTATTAGAGATGAGTTCGGGCTCATTTTTTGAAGCCCGAAGACTTTTAATCGGCGAGCCCGAGCAATATTATTAAAGTTGGCGCCCGAGCCCGAAATTTCAGCTAAATACAAATAAAATTAACTACTTCATTAAGACGATACAATAAATTTTGGAGCTTCACACACCTTCTAGTCCCCCGTGCCGCTATTTTTTGAAATAAGTACGTCTATTTATCCCATGAATCACTTTTTAAAATCGCTTTCAAGGAGTATGTTCAACAAAGGAGAAATTTTTCACGAGCCCGAGCCCGAACGCACTCGTGAATTACAGAGCCCGTCTAGTGACTATACCGTTAGGGCCCGTAATGAATTCATTGGATAGGGGCCTTCCTCATTGTACATAATCTCAAAAAACATGTTGCAGTTCACTTTTTCTAGCTTTCTATTTGGGAAAGGCTCCCCTTCCGGCCGGGAGACCGTTGCTTTTGCCCGTTCTACCGCCCTTTAGTTACGTCAGTGATTGTCTCATCGAAGCTCCTCATGCGCATCTGAATTATAAAGGACATGGTGCTCATATAGGGAAGTAGGTGGGGGGCTCGGACCCCTCCCTCTAGCCGTCGGTATAGTGAACTTTTTATATTAGCTAACCTTTTTTTCACTATTTCAGTACTAAAATGTTTGAAAGCGCGATTGCCGATTACCTTACAAATGCAATAAATAACCCCTCCCCCTCGTCTTAAAGTACTCATATGGACGTCCAGATGCTGAAGCACCCACATACATTTGGCCTCATTAAAGATTTTCTTTTAAACTTTTAAAATATCACACAACTAATAAGCAAATAAAGCATTTTTGTACTGAAATAATGCAAAAAGTTCAGTATGCTTTACAAATATTCATATTACGTAATGGCATAATTGGGGCGGGGGGGGACAACCCTCCTTGAGTGTTACATCACTGTGTTGGGGTTATCAGACGATTGCTGGTGCTCAGCATCCAACGTAATTCTTTTACAAGCCCGAAACACCCCCATAAACGTCTTTTCCTAGCCCTTTCTGCGAACTTCAAAGTATGACTTGGCACTAAAATTTCTGTGGGTGCTCAGCACCCACAGAATTTTTTCAGTGGGTGCTTGAGCCCCAGAGCACCCACGTAGTCGGCGCCACTGGCACCACTTAGAAATATATCTAGGACCGGTACTTTTCCCAAACTATGGGCCTCGACCCATTGTTGGGTCACGGGAGCAATTTCGGTGGGTCGAAATGGGTGGGAAAAATTAAACTTTAGTGTTTTATATGTTTAGTAAACTATACTATTTTATAAATCCTATATTGGTTATCGTTATGTTGGGTCGCGAAAAAAAAATCTCGTTGAAGATTTTTTGAAGAGAAAGACAAAAAAGTTTGGGAACCACTGCTCTACATCAAGAATTTCTCAGTTTTAGTTCGAAAATGCGCCCCCCCCCCCTTGTGACGATGGCACCCAGACCTTGCTTACCGTGCCACGCCGCCCCCTCTCAGAGGTTAGAATTAAAACAGATAAAATTTGTTCATATCAATCACAGAAAAACATGCAGAGCTGCCAAGTCTCCGGCTTTTTTCAGGAGATTTCCCACCACTAATTTTTACTTACAAATTTATGCTTAAAATAAGTCCAAATATTTAATGCAAAATAAAACTGTCTAAAAATTGTGGTGCGAAATCTCCCGGAAAAAGCCGGAGACTTGGCAGCTCTGAACATGTTAACAATGATCATAAAAACAAAAACACTGAAGATCAATTTAATTAAATATCGATACTTTAAGTAGCAACTTTTTTTTAAGACTTGAAAATTTAATTTAGTTTATCATTTTTGGATTTCTCTTTAACCTTCATTTAATCTCGTCATTTTTAAGCATCTTTTATTTAGACTAAGGTGACCATACGTCCTCGAAATTCGAGGACAGTCCCCAAATTTAGATTTTTTTTTTTCATTTTGTTCCCAAAAATACTTTGTCCCCAAATGTCCCCAAATTTAAAGATATGTACTTTTTTTACCCTGAAAGTTTCCGTTTAGTTTATTTCTTTCAGAAAAAACTGAAGAAAAATAAACCAACTAAAAACGCCATTTACTCAGAGAAACAATGAAATTCGATCTCTGAAAACGTTTGTTGTCATTGTGTGTGTAGCGTGTACATTCAATAAAGTATCCGACTATGAGCCAAATTTCCCCTTTCAGTTTTGTTAATGATTAATCACCTTTCATGAAGAACCATGCTTTAAATATGAAATTGACGTACGAAAATTTTCTTGCCCTCGAATACTTTTTTGGAGGGTGTACATGGTAATATGTTATGTCCTCGAAAATATTTTCTAGTGTCCCCAAGTTTTGTTTAGATTCGAGGACAAAGCTTGATTTGTCCCCAAATTACAGTTTAGAAATATGGTCGCCTTAATTTAGACCCTCCAAGGCGTAGCTTGAAAACGAGCAAAAATATTTTTCTTCATATTGTAGCTGTTTCAAGGACAAAATTAATGATACTAAAATTATAAACGAAACCTATATGTAAAAACAATTTATTCCTTTTTTGTGTCGCGAAGAAGTTAACTTTTTGGCAGTGACTTGAAAACTGGCGACTCCTGTGAACTTTAATTATATTGGTCCAGAAGTTAAATGATTCGTTTTTAAAACATTACACACTATCAAAAGAACGAATTAGCAAACATTTAATGATTTTATAATCTATCAGATTAATGAGAGAACGTAGAATTTGTGTATTATTCTGTTTTGAGAAGTGTAATAATTATCAATATCTGATAATTATTTATATTGTTAATTTAAAAAGTTGAAGCTGTATTAGTATAAATAGTAATACTAATTATTATTTAGTTTATTTCTAATTTTGGAGTAAAAAACATATTTCTTGTGAATAGTATTTAGTTTATATGTAAGAAAAACACAGGAATAATCGGTGTGTGCCTGTTCTTCGTACGGAAAAGATCAAATACATGGACCATCCGGATTAATTGACTTAACCCTGTCCGGAGAATCCAAATATTCGGATTTTCAAAAAGAACTTAAAAATGATCATATGAATTCATATTAAAAAGAAATTTTGCTAAAACATTTAATAATTCACTTAGTGGTTAAATAATTGGAGCAGATAAATAAAATCATTAATTAATGTGAACTTATTATGCATTTTAAGGGAAGAATTTACATACGTATCGAATGAACAATATCTAAATACCTTTTATATGGCTGGAATATGGAAATCTTTTATCTGGCTCATAGCAACAATTAGGCGACAAAATAGAGGTTGAGAAAAATTGATTTAAATATTTGCACCAGTCGGCACTGGAAATGGATTCTCTTTTTAATATATCCCTTTAACTCCCCCCCCCTCGTGTTTGTGTTCTGTCGAGCCTAAATGAGGGCATCTACCTATTAAGGGGGCTTGGGCGGAGGACTTTTTAAGGGAGTCTAACGCATATTCACGTAACATCTGGAGAAAATCGCCCAAAACTCTAGACCACTAGATCGACAGCCACGCGAGGAGAAAGAATTCCAAACCTGCACACTAAGACGCTTCCCAGTGCTCAGCTTTTTATAAATTCGGCCATTCGTCGGCATGATTAAATAGAAAAGAAAGACTAGAACTACTGTAAATTCACACTTCAATGTATCTACTGCTTTTTCTTTTTAATGCTTTCTACTGGGATCAAATTTCATCATGCTGTTATTCATTTTAACGAGAACTACACTCTTACAAAAACTGCCCAGAATACAGATGTAGGCTTAAATGACATTAAATTATGTAAAGTATCGGTATCGGTTAAGTATCGGTATCGGCCGATACCATAACTTAAAAGTATCGGTATCGGCTATTTCTGAAAATGAATTTATAGGTAAAGTATCGGTATCGGTCATCGGCGAAAATGTGGTATCGGTCGATCCCTACTTAATATCTTTTGCCAAGCCCAGGAAGTTGCATTAATGATACAAATTTCATTAAGAAATATGAATTCACCCGTTGTAAGAGAATACAGTCATGATTCCGTCAGGAAGTTCCCCTGAACTCATTCTTTCCGTTCAGTTCAGCTTGTTCATGAAACATCTCTTATGCCAAAGTATCTGTTAAAAATGCAGGTGAGATCATGTGCAAATCAAATGCATATCAGAGTCAGTTTCGTTTATTAGTTTCAGCCATTTTTTTTCTACAATGCTATAGCAAAGGCTTACAGCATTTCTTTTGATATCTCTAAAACACACACAAAAAAAAAGTTTGAAACTACTCATCTTTCGCATGTTAGATGGCGTAAAAATGTTTTAATGCTGCTAAATTCCGTTTCATTCCATTTAGCCGTTTTCGAATGATGCGTCTACTATTCACGTGATGCATGAACAAACATTTTCGAAGATTTTCAAAGAATAGTCGGATTCTGAAAAATATCTAAACTTTTCCAGCTGAGTTTTAGTAACCATCTATTATGATATCAAATTCATACTTGTTCACTTCCAGCGTTTTTAGATGATGCATGAACTGAATAAATCAATTACTTTGATGTTAATTTCTTAAAAATATAAAACCCCAAATGTAAAGAAAACTTTATTAAAAATGTGAAGCGAATACTATCAAATCTTACTAAGAACCATCCACATTAAAAAGAGTTAAAAAAAAAAAAACAGCATTAAATCAGATCATAAATTCGGTTCTATGATATCTATAACAAAGGCTTTAATTTTCAGGCCTCGGATAATTTTAATATTATATTAGCGAAAAGGCCGAACAGATTATCACCAAACATAGCTAAGAGTCATTCCGACAGAACCAGCTTTTAAACAAAACAAACCAATTGACATTGGGTCATAGGTTTGGTAAACTATGGTGAAACGGACAGAGGATTCAAATTTCAGGCCTCGGATGGTTTTAATCTTAATTAAACATCTGAAAAGATTTTCCTTAAACAAAGCTAAGAAATATGCCGATTAAACCAGCTTTCGTGCACGGTAAACAGTATTGAAATAGGTCCATCTATTTTTAAGCTCGAGGCTACTTTGTTCCAAATCGAGAAACGAGTTAGTATTTTAGTATTAAACAAACAACACAAGATAAATAAGAGTTTTGATAGAAGATAAATAAAGCTTGAAAAATACTTTGTAACCTGTTTTAGGGTAATTCAATTGTTTGGGGAATAAATTTATTTATTTATTTATTGTACTTTATATTTTTGTTATTGGCAAAACTCCATTTTGCCAATAGCAAAAAATTGAGGTGTCAATTCATAAGCACAGCATTTCCAAGCCTTTTAACATTGTAACCCCCGCACCCCTCACATTTCTCAGTATGTATACAAATTTTTATTCTTCAACAGTGAACACTTAGTCGCCTTTTCTACAAAAGAATGATATAAATGAAATTTGAATAAGCATTTTAAGCGAAAATCAATACCCCAGTAGCACAACTAGTTCAAAAGACGTTCAGGACACGTTTTTGAACGTCGAAAAACATTTTTCGAACGTCCTTTGAATGTTTTAACAACTTGTTGTGCTACTAGGGTATGTTTTGAACTAAAAATAAGAATAAATAAAAATTTTTTTAAACATGTATTATCACTTGCCGTTTGCCTGTTTTTCTCGCCCCCTTGCAAACGCTCTATGCTCCTCAAGCGGGGTGGGGGTGCGCCCCACCGTATGGGAACCTCTGCTGCAGATCCTTAAATTAAGGGCTACAATTGTAAAATATATGAACTAAGTCAGACCTTTATTTAACGATTCTCTAATTTGCGAATTTTTCATCAGAATCAAGAAAATTTTGAGAATTTCTTCGTAAAAAATCCTCCTAAAAGCGAAGTTCATTCTCTATTTAACGAACTTTTCCTTGTGATTTAACTTTTTTTTCGCTATTTCTCTAAATATTTATGGGCATTTCAAGCTTATTTTGTTCTTTGAAAATGCGCGAACAGAATGAAATAAGTAGTGCTTTACCTCTTACGCTTCTCGATCTGTTTGTGGTCTCAGAAATTGGTTTAGAAGGGCATTTCTTCAATCGCACGTGCAGTCGCGGAAAATACCCGAACAGGTGGTTTGAGCTGAAATAACCTACAGCAACACGTCAGCTATGTGAGCTACGGTAAGCATAGATAATAATAGTAGGGGGGGCGGGAGGGGGAAGATAAACTCTCATTTTAAATTCACAAAAATCTAGAAGTGTATTTAATAGTGTTAAAATTTAATTTCTTAATGCAGAGACGTTTGCAGCAATTGAATTTAAAGACTCGTGTGTTGATGTATTTTTAATTTACTTACCAAAGTAAATTCAAAACAACAGTAAATTTCATCAGTTTTATCATAAAATGATTTACTTAATTTAAAAATGCTGAGTAATTTCGGTTGTTTGTTTCGTCTTTTTTCTCCCCTTATAGACTTCTTTTTGATAAGTAAAAAAAAAAAATAATAATAATTAACAAATTTATATTTTTAAAAAGTGTGAATAACTCCTTCATTTCAATAATATTTAGTGTTTATAAATTTAAAGTAAGTTTTGTGCAGGTCAGAGCATTTAAAAAAGGAAAGCTATACTCTGTAGTTACGCTGATTCCTGACTCACTTTCTCTCTAACAATTCCGGTGGAACCACTCGAAGATAAAACTTTTACCATCATTAATCCAAACAGATTAAAAAGTTATTGTTTAAAAACGTAATAAAATCTACATCATTCGTATGATCGTTCGTATGAGCATCGTTCGTAAGATAGTTTTTTTTCCAAATGAAATAGTTTAATTTTTTCACAAACAAAATTATTTCTTCTGCATGAAGCATTGATATAAGAGGGGCTGTTTATACAAAACGAAATCGTTCGAAAACGAAAAATTTCCGCATAGAAGAGCATAAAATTCGATTTCGGTATATAATAAAAACTGAAAATTAAGCTATTTATTTTAAGTGTACGAAGATTAAGTATATTTAGACATATATTTGTCAAATGTTTTTTCTAGCGCCCGTTATAATTACCTCCACAACGGACTTTATCTTCTAATTTTAACTATATTTCTCCTTTGTAATAAACTGCAGCATTTGCCAGTTTCCTGCCAAATATGGAAGATATCGCCAAACAGGGTTCAGTTTTGAGGACTCATTTTTTTGGTGCTAAACCTGGCGATAAATCGTCAGACATTGCAAAACTTGCGACTTTCAACATTTTATCCCCCTTTCCCCGTGGTATCTGGCAACTCTATTGAAAAATGCAACGAAAACGGGTCGACGCAAATCGGTCCACGAAAATGTCTACAAAAATCAGTCCACAAATTGTCCACACACACACACACAAAAAAAAAAAAAAAAAAACCCGGAGTGAACGAAATAGCACTAGTACTAAAAATGAAAGCATAAAAAATGAAGTATGATATGCATGTTTGTGCTTATTTTCAGGTAAATTTGTGCTAAAACTGTTTTGGAGATTTCCTGAAAGTGAGAATAGTAGTTTTTAAACAAGTAAACAGTTATTTTCATAGTTTGTGAAAAAAGGTAAACAGATCAATGCACCGCATCGTTTCATTAATTTAAAAATATTTTTATTATAGCTGCGTAGTATCACAAAACAGGTAAGAACGACGTTTTTCGTCATGTTGGCCAAGCTTCAGTTGAGGCTATTTTTGCTATTCCATAAAATATAAATAATTTCTTTAAAAAAATTTGATTGTTATATTTTATATTGAATAACTTAAAGCTACGGCAAGCAAAAAATTATTATTTTAATAGCACTATAGTGAATTGTAGTTCAAGAGTTTTAGAGTTGATGTAAAATTTGGGTTACAAATGTCTAGCTTCCAAATGCATATGATTGGTCACTTTTACAGTTAGCAAATATTCACGTCGGTATGATACTGATCAGAATATTACAAACAGGGGCATAGCTACAGCTTTCTCATGGGAGGAGTCCAGCTAAGGAGATGGGGTACTATAAAATTTGACTTACTTATTTGAATTCTTACAATAAAATTTGACTGATAGTAAAATTTACTATAAATATCTGGTAAACATTTTCAATAGCACAAAATTTTTAAAAATTCTTTAAGGTTAATTGTATTTATTACGTTATAAGTTATAAAATTTTCGAAATTTGTATATATTTTTTAAACTTTAAACACATTTGTATATATTTTTTTAAACTTTAAACTTTAACACGGTTAACAATTTCAACTAATATTTTTCGACTATTTACTTTTGTATTCACGGACGTATATAAGGTACTCTAATAGTACAAGGTAAAAATTATTTATATTTAAATATATAAATAATTTTTACCTTATACTGTTTTGAGTGATGAATTGCAAGGTGAATATTTGGCTATAATTGGCGTTTGTGCGTAGACTGAAGGGGAGGGGTCTCCCTCCCCCTGCCCCCTCGTCCCCTTATATACGTCCGTGAATCAAAAGTAAATACTCGAAAAATATTAGTTGAAATTGTTAACCGTGTTAAACATGTTGTATTTTGCTACCTAAATTTAAAAGGTGACAGAAAATAAATTTAAACGAATTTACGTACGTTATTGCGATGAAAGCTTTTAAGTTCAAGAAAACAACCCAACAACAAGATGCTTTGTTTTAACAAACTGTTACAAAAGTTTATCAAAATATCAAAAGTTTTTAAGGATATATGCATTGCGAATCAGCGAAGTTAAAAGCGTGTGTGACGCATAAAAACCATTTATCTTTGAAAACATTGTCTTTCTTTTATTAAATAAAAAAATTTCAAATAAGTTTATAACCATTCAAAACTGTCCTTCTTTAATGGCGTTCTAAAAATGTTTCTAGATTTTGTTAGTGTTACGAGTGTTTATCTAATAAACAATTTTTAAATTTAATGCTCATTAAAGAGTATAACGACATTTATCAACAACTTCCTGAAGAAAATAACTTTTAGTTTAGGCACCGATGCAATATTTAATTTGAGTGAAAAATAATTCTGTTACGGAACTTAAGGTTCAGAGACGAATTCTTAAACTGAATTATATTGCAAAAAGTTTCATCTGAATTAAGTTATAAGAAACTATTTAGCGCTTGCAATGATAATAACAAAAGAAGGAATACATAGAAAGTGCTTTAGAAAAAACTTCGTAAACATCTATGACATTTTCTTAGCTTCAAATATAGAATGAGCAATTTTATCGTATCTGTTATTGAAAAGAAATAGCTGGAAAGAGGGAGAGATCGGAAATTGACTTCAAGTATCCATGAAAATATTTATTTAGACAGGCAATCAAATATTTGTTCAAAAAATGGAAAATTATGTTGTTTACGTATAAAAGAAAATAATAATTTTGCATTAAACTTTTTTTTTTCTGACACCCGAAGTAATGTTTTAGGAATTTAGCAAAACATTTCATCTCGTTGGATGATTTAAATTTCAAAAGAATATCGGATACATTGATTTTTTTACAGTTTAAAAGCAACCATGAAATATAAATTATGCTAAACTCATAGATTATTTTTCCACTTTCCGGGACTATGTTATAGCGCACGTGCTGCTGCTTAACGCGCATTTAGCCTGCTCATTCACATCGTTGCCGAATCTTTTGAACGTACTAGCGAGCTCATTAAATCGAATAAAGCACTAGAGTAATAACTTTTTATCATCGCCCTTAGAATGAATAATTTAAATGTAAGGAAATGTAATGATCTCTTCAAAAATACGCATGGATTTTATTGATTTCATGTAGCAGATAAACGTTTGCAACCATCTAGTTTAAACAATATCTGTTCATAGACCTCGAAGATTCGAAACTACCAGTTGTGTCCGACCTTCACACATATACAGGGTGATTCTAAATTGTTTTTACAAAATTCAAGGGAAGTTAGGGCACATAATAAGGAATCAGAATCACATGGCAATGTGGGGTCGGAAACGTCATCGTCATGTAGCTGTTAATAATTACTTTGGCACGGGTGCTGAAACAACAGTGAACTTTCCAACCATTGCTTGTAAAAACCAACGTATTTTTCTCAGAAAACATGTGACTAAAATTCATAGTTTAAAAATTCTATTTCATTTCATGGATGAGATTTCGGAGGCAAGCCCATTATATATGAAACTTGCTTAAAATATTAGACAAGCAATTTTCATAAAAAGATTATAATCAGGTAAGGGAAAACGGCGTTTTTGATCCACATTGCTATATAATTCTTCCTTATTATGTGCCCTATCTCCCCTAAAATTTTGTAAAAACAATTTAGAATCCCCCTGTATAGGGGGTTACGGACAAAAGTGATAAATAAATATTTCTGACCCCTTCTTTCCGTCTAACCGTTATGAAATTCTTTTGTAAAAATTATCTGACTGTAGAACGCACCTCGATTCTCAAGTAACAACACATTTCAATGCATTTCATATTGAAAATTTTGTGTAAAAAAAAAAAAAAAAAAAAAAAAACCCACTAATTCATTTTTTTTTTCTGAAGGAATCTCCTGCTGAAATGTATCGTATTCTTCATAAGCATTGGGTGAATTAGCTCTATGCAAAGCAACTAGTAAAGAATGCTCTCAACGTTTTAAAAATGATTTTGATGTGAACAACAAAAAACGTCTATTGGGGATATTCCCAGAAAGTCTGAATTAGTAATGCATAGAGGTACGGAATTTTCGATTTTATGAAACAGATGCGAATTCATGAAAAATTTTCTCATAATAGATGCAAAATCTGAGCAATTTGTTAAAAGACACGAATTCAGGCGAAATTTTCTTTCTTTTTTTTGTGTGAATAGGCGCAAAATATAGTTGAAAACGTAATGTATTTAAAATCTTTCGGGCGGCCCTGTAGATAAAGTATCCAATCGAATGGTACCAAAAAGGGAGGTGCACATGTACATGTTACAACAATCCTAAAAATAAAGTTCCAACATTTTACGAACAATAGTTTTTGAAATATGCGAGTTATATACACTGCTTGACAACTGCTAAGGAACAAGTGATTTATGCAAAATTGCGTCTCAGAACAGCTGACCAAGAGCTGTAAATTCAAGTTCAGAGGGTGTGGTAGACCAGGAGTCGTCATCTGTGGCAGTGCATACAAGCTCATGATATATACAAAAATTCATGCTGTTTGATGTTTGACGAAAATAGTGCTGGATGTTATAAAAGTTTTTCTCTGAAGTTCTGCTTGGCTCCTGCAATAATTAGAGCAAACAGTAGAGCAAGCAGTGTATATGTATATATATATAAATAAAACTCGGCTGTTCGAGCCTCGCCAGGGGGAGACCCCCCCCTAACTTTTTAGTTTCATTATTGCCATATTAAAACGATATCAATTGACTATGTCATTTTATCTCACATCTTTCGTGTATTTCGCCTGGTCACCCTATATTGAAATCTTTATGATTGTAACCTATTTATTGAAAAATACATGTGATGCATATTCTACAGCTTACGAAATAGTGTAACAATAGATTAAAGCTGTTGTGAACTAATAGTATTTAAATATATGTAAAAAATACATAGGATGAATATTCTACGAAATATTGTAACAATAGATTAAAGCTGTTGTGACCTAATAGTATTTAAATATATGTAAAATTATATCGTATACTTTTATATCGCATTTTTGGGACACATTTTTCGGACAATTTTCAATAAAGGGGGTGAGAGAAAAAATGATATAGTCATTAATATAACATGTAAAATTAAATATCCTCTCAAAATTCAAAATTTCAATTACCTTCCTTCAAAATTACATTGGGGCGTAGCAACTTACGTTTTAAAGCAAAAGATTTCTATCGCGATCTAAATTTATTAAAAACTGATACATCTCCCCTCTTTCACTCGGTTATCTTGCTCCATACCTCACAAGAATTTCCTAGGACTATGGGACCTGGGCATTTTAATAGCCAACAAATGTACCTTTTTGAAACATGTGAATACTGTACTGTATAAACCAAGTGACCTACACTTATATAAATTGAAACGCTGCTAAGAGAGCGACTTCTTCGTGACCTCTGTTGCCAAATAAATATGTGTGAGAGTTCATAAAAATATGTCTTAAGTTAGTGTGGTGTAACTTAGTCGATAGTTTACAGCCTTGAGAACTGGGGCTGCCCCAAGCCCCGCCACGGACTACCGTTTCTTCGCCCAACTGCTACACCAACGCGGGTGGCCGATCATATGTCAACGTGCAGCGACTTTACGATATCAAAAGCGAGCAGCCGACCAACCACCCGCCTCTGCCCAGCCGCAATATATCTCATATACGTATATATACATATACCTATAACACCACTTTTTGAATTTATGTATATACAGAGACGGCCCGAGGGGCGTGCGGGGCCCCAGGCGAAGCGCAAGAGCGGGGCCCCTTCTCTATCATGTCTTATGAGAGATAGCAATAAAATAGCCCAGGAGCGGGCCTTAGGCGATCGCCTACATTCGCACCCCCCCCTTGGGCCGGCCCTGGTAAATATATGTATATATATGAAAGAAAAACGATGTAGTGGTTTTCCGTAGTCGGGCGATGTTGGGCAGAGAGACGGCGTAGTTTTTATCGTCGGGTTCAGGAGAGGCGAGACGGCTCGGGGCTCTGGCTTTGAGCCTTCTCCGGCCGCCCGCAATGAATAATATGAAATAAGTGCCGTAGGCGGGCCAAGCAAAAGGAGATCTTGCGGGTTTACGAAGACATATTTTCATTTAGTTTGACAAAGTTTTACATGGCAACTGAAGTCACGAAAGAGCTCAGCTCCGAGCTCCGTTTCAAATTATATAACCTCGGATCACGTGTTCTATACAGTATCATATGTTCCAAAAGAGATGCATTTATTGGTTATTAATATGCCCGGGTCTGCTAGCCTTAGGAAATTCTTGCGAGGTGTGGCGACAGCAGACCGTGTTAAAGTGGGGAGATATATTACTTGCTTTGAAATTAGATTTAGATCCTGATACAAATCCTTTGTTTAAAACGAAATTCATGTACGTCCTAAAGAATTTTGAAGCAAATAGAAATTTTGAATTTTGAGAGGATGTTTAATTTTATATGTTATATATATATATATATATATATATATATATATTTAAAAATTGTTTATAAAGGTACTCCTGAGCTTAGTCATAGAGTCAGTGAAAGCAACGGACTATTTGGAACGATAAAACCATCTACAGGTTGCATATCGTCAAACAAGTCTTTGCAAGGAAGTTGCCGTAACCAGGGGCGTAGCCAAAGGGGGGGGTAGGGGGTCATAACCCCCCCCCCCTGAGGAATTTTTTTGCCGTACAAAATGTATATTCATCACTTCTTTATCACACACATGTATGCATATATGTGAGTTGCAGTAGTCGTAACCCTCCCCCATGAAAAATTTCTGGCTACGCCCCTGGCCGTAACATATAGTTTTCAATGTTATGGCAGAGAGGAGGTTGAACGAGACGTACGGGAGGTTGTACGAAGCAGCGTACAAAGGGGCATCATACGGAGGGATTTTTTTTTTATTTTTTTTTATGACGTTGTAAACGAAATGACACACATGTCATGTTACAGTTCAACTGCAGTATAACAAAAATGTTTAGACTTTGAAATTTTACTAAACATGCTTTGAATGCCGAAAATACATTATAAATTTTAAAGTAAGGTTTAAGAATTTAAAACGTACAGTGAAATTATTTTTAAAAGTGGGGGGGGGGGGTGGAAACAAATACTAAGGCACATTTTAATGTATTTATAGACATGTAAAAGTTATTTTCAATGTTCTTAAAGCTAATCTTTTAATTAAAATGCGGGAAAATGTTTCTCTCCGTGCTTTTTCCCAGATAACTACATTTCCTCGCATTTCTTAAAAAAGAAAAAAAACTAAGTACGATTTCAATGGCATGAAATATTTTTTCATACATTTATTTGAAATAAATTACTTTTCTTTTCTCGGTTTATTTCAAATCCTCGGGAAATGGTGCTAAAACTATATTCACTTCTTTCTTTAAACAGCAAAATTAATTATTTTAAATAGAAAGATTCTGAATTGTTGTTTTGAAATATGAATTGATATTCCTTTGAGGCATTTTCATCTAGATTTATTTAAAAATGACAGACTGCATAGTGAAAAATTTTACCGTGTGATTTTATTTAATTATGCAATTATTTCTGCTGATTTCTGCTTCGAAATAAATATGAATATGGCTAAAGTAATCAATTAACATTTTTTATTGATAGTTGTAAGCATTTAAACATTGAATTCAGCATTTGAAAAATAAAATTTACGTCTCCAAAAATCTTATTCATCTACTTGTTAGCAAAGTTTGTTAGAGACTGAAACATGCTTTAAAAACATACAATTAAAAGTATTTTATATAATCAACTGCTTTTTGCATGCCACAAAATGTGACATTAGTTCCATTCATATGATATTAAAGTTTATCTTAGTTAAGATAAGTTAGTATAATAAGGTTAAAATAGTTATCTTTATTAACGGACTTTAAAAAAAGGGAGGAGTTTACCAATTCGCCAGAATCATTCTTTTTAGTGTATATCTACTGGTAATTGTTTACTCTGCGGAGTGATTATGATGATATTTTCATATTGGTAGAGAGGTACTTTAGGGATGGTCCCAAATCACTTTGGTCAAGTCCTGAGCTCAGTCACTCAGAAAATTGAAAAAAAAAAGTTCTAAAACCAATGCCTGAAGGGTTGCCAGTAGTGGCGCGGTAGTAGTAGTACATCGAAAATCGCCACAGTTCGCCATGTTTGCCGATTTATTACAAAATTTGGAGCCCCCTCCCCCCCAAAAAATAAACAAAAGTACCTTAAAAAAAAACACTGCTTGGCTATATCTGGAGAGAAATTGCCACACTGTACTGCTATTTAACGAGAACATTAATTTTTATTTTTATTTTTTACCGACGTTTCTTAGGTCTGTTGTGCGATACATTTTTACCACATGGACCGGTTTTGATTATTCATTTTTTTATTAGAAAGTTGGTACCTTAAAAGTGGTACCATATTAATTTGGTCAACTTCTGATGATGTGATCAATGAGAAAATAGTGGAACTTTTCTATTCTAATGACACAAACGATACTCGGGCAAATCTCTTAGATATCTAGATATATGAGTTACCGTAATATCGTTATGGTTAAGTGCAGGGCGATCAATTTTAAAAGAGTAGCCGATGGTTTTTCTTATTACCCTTAAATCTAACGGTTGTGGCAACTATTCTAACACTGGCCGCATTCGTAAACGCCAAACGAGTTATACTCGTGCAATGAGTTTCCATCTAAGGTGTTCGTAAAAGAAACTGAGCGCATTCAGTTTAAAAACTAGAGCGTTCGTATACAAAACTGAGTGCGATTAGTTTCAAACGAAGTAAACTGAAAGCGGACCACGTTCCTTCAGTTGTTTAGAAGATACACTTGCTGCTCGTTGTCGCTGTTTTCAAATGGCGTCCATTGTTATGGAAAAGGATGTTGCTATGAAAAGTATTTTACGTTTGCTGAAGCTGCAAGTATTATTTTTTTCAAGGAGGAAATTCATGCATACGTTAAAAACTGCTACGAAGGTGCATAATTTTTCGAAGGTAATCATTTTCTTGTGCTTTTCATTTTAGTAAATTCAAAAATACATATTTTAGTGTTGAGATTGAAGTTAATTTAAACCGTTATTAGCGAAATTTGAACTTCCCTTGCTCAATACTTTTGAAAAAATGAAGTTTAAGTTGAAATTTCTAAATTTTGATCTGCGCACTTCAATTATGGCCACTCTTTCTTTTAAAAATCCTGTTGATTTCAGATTGTGTAAGTACTAAAAACTTTCCTCAGCAAAAATAACGCATTTGCGAATTGTAAACAAACACGTCTCCAAGGCGACGAAACAAAATAAACTGGAGTTATTCGTAAAGGCAAAAGAAACTGATAGCCACTCATAGCACTAAACACACACATTCCAGTTTTCTTACGAAAACTCTTGCAACGAGTTTGTCGTTTACGAATGCACCCACTGAAGTATACTTGTTCGAGCCTTGTTTAATTGTGGGTGACACTTTCCAACACTGTTGGAAAGTTACAATTTTAATTTTGAGGTAAAACAGAAATGTAGACGCGCAATGTTACTTAATCCTTTGATAATTTTATTTTTGAAAAACATAATTTAATTCTTCTTTTTTTTACATTATCATTCCTTACATCAAATGTTTGCCACCTTTCTGAATGCAAAATTGAAAGCAATTGGGTTTTCCAGGAGTCCAGCAAACAATTAATGAAAGGACGAATTAAAACAAACCATAACTGTAGAAATCTCGTCAATACCACCAACAATGTTGAGAAGAGTGTCAGAAAACTTGGCTCGACGTGTTCATGATTGCATGAACACGTTCATGCAAACATGTGAACATCACGTAATTTGATTTTTTTCTTTTTTTTCAAATCATACTTGTGTATCTTTAAATTACCATCTTTGTTTTAGGGAAAATTCCACTGTCTTGTTCTGTGTCCTATTACTTCCTTTTTCTACAAGTGTTTTGCAAATGAACGGTATATGTTCACCATTTAGTAAGCGAAAACACCCACATTTAACGTGAGGATCAGCAAATTCGAATTCCATCTGCTGCCGATGGTGATAAAATATTACTGTGTTACTGGTAAGCACTAGGTATTGCACCAATCCATTCAGTTAGACTATGTCTGAAATCATTTAACTTTCTAGGCAAAACAGGTTAATGAATGCAAAACATTTAAATTTTCACATTTGGTCAACAAAAACATTTTGAATGCTTTTCTGCAATAACCTGTGAACAGAAACAATGAGCTCTGTAGAAATGTTAAATCTGGACCTTTTCTGTGTGTGTGTGTGTGTGTGTGTGTGTGTCAGTCAGATATTAAAAAAAAATCAATATCAGTCAATCAGATATTTTTTAAAACCGCCAACAAGAAAGCCATGCTAACTTCTGGGTATTTTTGGAACTTCGAATAAAGCCTATCGAAGCAAAATATCGAGCAACGTAATAAAAAAAATATTTAATAATGAGGTTTTAATGTTATTTCATATTGAGAAGTACCTAGTGAAAAATTTAATTTCAGTTGGTCAAATGTAAAAATGGAAGCAAATTTTCGCATTGTTTCTAGAGACCTTTTGAATAAACTTTTGAAGCAAGATGTTGCTCCACATAAGTGTTACTAACTTTATTTCGGGACTAACTTTGTTTCGTCACAGTAGGGTAATTTTAGGGGTTTCTACCGACTAGCATTAGTGGAGGATTTCAAATTCGTAACGAAGCTAACTCATCAACGGGTAAACTAAAGTAACTTGTAAATTGGCGGACACTTTAAAATATGAAATAAAAAATAATAATAATTTTACGTACGAGCCGGGTATTTCAATGATGGCCGACTTACAAAAATGCTAGCTTTTGTTTCCAATAGTTTTGTACCAAAAAAATCTGACTGATGGGGCTAGGTGTCAAGGACTTTGGCAATAGATTCAGAAGAGAGTAGTGGATATGGTGTCTATGGCAAAGATTTGACAATGTGATTTTTCAACAGGATGGGTCACCTCTACATTGATCAACGTCAGCGAGCTATTGTCTCAATCAAAATTTCGCAAACAAATGAATAAATCGCGGTGACCTCCTCGATGGCAATTCAGTGGCCTCCTCGATCTCAGGATTTAACCCCTTTGACGTTTTCCATGGGGGTTTGTGCCAAAGATATTGTTTACAGGACTACATGTCCTAGTGTACAGAAATTCAAGCAGTGAATCGCAGCCACTTTTCATTCCATAACTACTCAGGTGTTTTCAAATACTTGGGACGAAATGGAATACCGTTTAGATATTGTAGGGCCACTAAAGGATCTCATATTGAAAACTATAGATTTTGTTATTCATGCAATTATTTAGTAATTACATTTTAATGCAACTATCGGAGATTTTTAAAAAAATTTAATTTTATAAAGTGTCCAACAATTCTCAGGCACCTTGTATTTGGATATGACATGAACAGCTGTTTGTTTAGATCAAGCAAACGCATTTGCTGTGGCAGTTGCTATATTCGACAATAAGGTCCCTTAGTAAGAGTCTTTGTAACAATTCTAAGAAAACACCTTATACAGATGTGAAAAGGTTTGTTTATATTATATAAACAAAGTTGGAGTTCGGCGATGAGGCAGCGTTAATCTTATTTGCAATTTAAAAGTAAACGACTGAAGACAAGATCCTCAATCTATACCCATGGCCCATGGTTGTGAAAAGTCATTAAAACACTTAACGCTTATTGATTGGTCACATGAAACAGCTCAATCTTCAATATCGATCATCTATGAGCTACTTTAAGCTATTTTGAGCTAACCAAAGCTATTATCTATTTTAAGCTAACCAAAATCATAAAAATTACCAAATTATTTGCTCATGACGTAACTCTTACTTTAAAATATAATTAATTTAAGTTGACATTTAATGCATATATTAAATTAGTCAGAAGAATGTCTCACAATATTCTCTTTTTTCCTCTATTGGGCAATTCGCTTGTGATTGAAAATTACAAAAAATCGCTAAAAATCAGGGCCCAGGGGGATTTTTAGAATTTAAAGTCACTTACGGCCAGGAACGTATCCAGGACAAGGCTGAGGGAGCTGCATCCATCGAAACCTCTGGTCCTTTTCTTAACTTACAATTGAAACTTTTCTCACAATTTGATAGACAACCTCATCCCGAAATAAAAGCCTGACTACACGACTGCCTACGTCAATCTATTTCATTTTACATAAATGAACAAACTCTCAAGTCGATTAGTCGAACGGTTGTGGATCTGCAAGCGTAATTACCATGAAACATTTTGTTTTGGAGTGTTACAATCCGGAACGGTTAGTGACATTTCGGTGCTTTCATTATATATATTATACATACGAGTAACTAATAGGAATAAACAATTACAATTGCTTTTGAAATTGTCAAAAGCTACCTTCGATCGAATCATCATACCTACGAAGCACAATTTGTAATAAATCTTTCTCAAGCAATCATATGCTTTAAAAAAAGTGAGGTATCATATTTTCACCGTAAAACGCAAAACTACTCACGATAATGGATTGAAACAGTTTTACAAAAGTATCTACTGCAAGAAATGGGAAAGGGTATTATCACAGCTGAACGTGTGATGTTAAGAATGAAATTGTGTTTTAAAAAAAACCTAATAATAGTTCATTTAAATTGGCTAATTTATTTTATTTCTGTTCATTCATATATTCATTCATTTTTATGCATTAGGCTGTGCTAATGGTTGAATAAAAGAGTCTAATAGTACCAACAGGGAAACGATTTCAGGCTCACTTTACGTTTTCTGGCCTATATGACATTTAGAACAAAGCAATTTATGAAAAAGAATGTTTCTGTGAGTTTGAACTTTGCAGTTATTTACATGTGCAGCTAAAATTATGCATAATTTCCAATATGTTAGATGTAAATTATGTGAGATTATTCATCCGAATTATATAGGAGGAATACCGGAACTAGAGAAGCCATTAAATTGGCACCCATTCAAAAGATTTGCATGCAATATTCAAATCTTGCTGAGCGATCGTTGAAATAATATAGAGCCTGTTTAAATTTACTAAATATATAATATAATTATTTTTAAACTTGTTATAAAGGAAAAGTTAACTGTTTAGAAATTATTATTTATAAATAATTTATATTCTCTTATTACCTAATATCTCTTTTTTCAACGTATGTGTATATTGAGGAAGTATTTAAATTCATTTCGATCTAAATACTTGATGATCTGAATCAACTATAGCTATTAATGAATTCGATTTATAGATATAGTAAAAGTCTGGCTACCAGTAATAAGACACTTTATAGATTATTATAAAAATATTCTATTAATTTTTATATTTACAAAAGTAAGAAAACTAAAATAATAATAATAATAATTTTATTATAAAATTTCAGAGTTACCTGAAATTATAAGACTATAAACTATAAATTTAAAATATATATTTTCGGTAGTGATTTGTATTTCAAACAGTGGTATTTCACAGAATTAAAAAAAAAGTAACATTGGAAAAAAATACGAATAATTAAATATTTAATCAAGAATGTAGAATAAAACATTAAAAATCCACAAAAGTTCTTCAGACTTAAACAAGCAAATTTCGTCGTCACCTGCTTGCACTAAAAAGCCACTGATAAGACAGATATCTTGCGTCTTAATTAACAAAACTCTTATTTCATGATCTATTTTCGTATTCTTAAGCTTGTTAATCGATTGAAATCTTGGAAAAAGTTTTTAAAGCATGAAAATTTTTAATCCCGAATAAAGGCTGAACCATTAAAAAATTATAAATTAATTTTGAATAACTATTATTATCGAAGCATCTTGAAAGTTTCAGTACATTCCCAGAAATTACAATTTAGCAAATTAAACGAAAGTGATTCACACAATCATGTCAAAATTAATTTTCATCTTGTATGTTGATGCTAATTAAAAATTACTCACCAGAGAACGAATTTATGATTCAATACGCTGACATAGCTTATCGGCGTTTGATGGTGGGCATTTTTTGTGCATGAGCAGATTCACAACTGTTGATAATAAAACTACTTCTAAAATTAGACATTCGCTGCATTGATATTTCCTCTATTTCACCAAAACAAAAACTATATTAATATTTCATTAAAATTGTGGAGAGGAGACGCAATTTCATGATAAAACTTTTATTTTTTAACCTTTAAACTTCTGCGTATTATACTGTTTTCACTTTAATCAAAAGCTGAGACTGCGAGAAATCTGAATTATTGTTCAAAGTTGTCTTTGCCGAAAGGTAAATTAACAATATATTGTTTTTTAACAAAAATATACCAGATTAAAAAAATTGAGAGGATATTGAGAGGATATGCTGATTTTATCTTGCTTATTTAAGGTCTTGAACTAGGTTTCGATTTTTGTCAATTTAAATATATCATAAGTTGTGTTTAGAACAAAAAAGATTATTTTTAAAGATTACTAGGGGCCAAGGCCCCCAGACTCGCTACGCTAGTTTTTCGTATGAGGCATTCGGCCCCTAATAAGGTTTATTCGTAAAAAAGGCATAATTTCAACAGACAAAGATATGAAGATTGGATCAGATAGAATGCTACTGAGCTACACATTGCTTGGTTCTTGCATGTTCATTGGTACATAAAAATTTAAACTTCACACTACAGTAGACCCCCTACCCCTCATAACACGGAAGATATTTTGTTATGGGAATCCGTGTTGTACGGGTCCTGAGCTATACTCCACCTGGAGTGCGGACTCCGCTTATAATCGCTGGAAAAATTATTTGCACGCCTCAGAAACACAATGATATTTAATGTTGCCATTCAAAAGTTATATTAATTACGAGAAGTTACAATAGGTATATTACCAACTATATAATCTGGTATATTAAGCGTAATAAAATCAGAACATCTGTTTCAGCTGTACTTTTAATAATGTAAAACCTATTGGACACCTTGCGAATTTGCCACCCATGGCGATTTTTCATTATTTGGCGACTTGCGTACATGTAAAAGCTACGGAACAGATAGGATAGCTTGCCAGCAATGGAGACTTTTCATTATTTGGTGATTTACACATGCTCACAACCTATAATTACTGTACATTTAAGGTTACCGGAAAACAGCTATCCATATTTTCATTTACATAATCGTTTGCAGATTGGCGTACTTAGCACCACGAATTATACCATCTCGTCGCGCTAGCAAATATCCAAAGTGTACTATAACTGCTATAATGGCATAGTTAACGCCGCCAAATATTTCTACTGGTAGCAAATAATCCAGCTGCACTCCATAAAATAATCTGCTTTAAAATAATCTGTATTTTAATTATTTTTCATTTTCAAGATATTAGTTATTCTGTTTTGGAAAAACGAATAATCGCTAATTCTAAACTCCTGTTGTCTAAGCGAACTTACTATTTGAAAATTGTCAACTTTGTGTAACACATTTTAAGTTACTTATTTCATAGTTTTTATTTTGGCGTAAAATGGGAGTAATTCTAACTCATGTTTGTAAATTTCACGCGATTCTAGATACTTGGAAACGCTTTGTTGCAAAGGAATGAATGATTTTATGCCAAATCTGGCCACCATCCTGTTTATTTTTTCAGTTTTTTTATTAATATCTTCTAAAATAGTTCGATTTTCGAAATTTAAGTCAGCTTAGCAGGTTCCTCGAAATTTTTCGAATCTGTGGGCACCTTAGTCGAAACTCAAATCCCCACGGTTTAGGAGGAGATAAGTCCACAAGCTTTGACAGCGCCAGCGGCCTTTACTTTTTTTTAGAATAGAGAGATTCATACACGTGTTATCGAGGAGCATTCTAAAACTCTGAAAAAACAATTGTCTAGATATCTGCTATTAATCAAAGATATTATCTTGCTGTTTAGTTTATTCCACCTTTCAGAATTTCTTAAGAAATTGCTCGAATAAAATGAAAAAATTTGCAAGATTTGCAAACAGATATTGACCACCTGCATAAGAGTCAAAAGAGCTACTCACATTCGTCTTGGAGCAGATTACATGCTACAGTCGTACGATTGAACCCTATGATCGACGCAAGTTCATAGTACTCTAATATTCGTGTGTGATACTGTAAAATAATTATCAATATAAGCGAGGCATTTACCATAGTGTATATCAGAAACTCCTCTTCTTTTGCTTGAAATACAGTAACACAGTCTAGCTCAGTTCCAGTCTAAGCAAATACACTGCTGGCCACCCAAATTGCAACACCAAGAAAAACAAGAGATATCACAACAAAATTTATTGTGTAGATAACATGTTGACCAAGTAACAAATGATTAAATTTACAGCATTCTATGAAGCGTGGTTCCTGCCAAAATCAGTACCCAGAGTAGCCGCCGTTGTTGGAGATCACAGCTGCCACACGCCTCGGCATTGATTCAAAGAGACTTTGAATGTGTTCTTGGGGTACAGCAGACCAAGCAGCTTCCACACGTTGCCAAAGTTGATCTGGTGTGACAGCTGGGGATGAACTCTGGGTCAGTCGTTGAGCAACCATGGACCACATGTTTTCTATCGGCGAAAGATCCGGAGAGCGCGCCGGCCAGGGAAGCAATTCAATCTGGTGATTGACGAAGAACCCTTGGACAATGCGTGCCACGTGTGGCCGTGCATTATCCTGCTGAAATATGGCTGTTGGCAAGCCCTGAAGGTAAGAAAGGACAACTGGCTCCAACACCTCGGAGATGTAGCGCTGGCTGGTTAAAGTACCGGCAATGCGTACTAGAGGAGTGCGAGAGAGATATCCGATACCGCCCCATACCATAATACCCGGTGCAGGACCAGTGTGACGGTGCATAATGCAGCTGTTCAGCATCCTCTCTCCACGGTGTCTCCAGACTCGAATCCGACCGTCGTGGTGTTGCATACAGAAGCGTGACTCGTCAGTAAAGAGAATTTCATTCCATTCTGTCGTCACATCCTTCTTTCATCGCACCATTGGCGGCGGAGACGTCTGTGGTTCCGCGTCAGAGGTAGACAAAGCAACGGACGTCTTGCGGACAGACCATTCTGCTGTAAACGACGTCGAATGGTACGCGCAGACACTGGATGATGCGTTACAGACTGAATCTGCTGTGATATGGTTCGTGATGTGACTGAGCGGTCCGTCACTGCCATGCGTACAATCTGCCTGTCATCACGTGACGTGGTGCACTGAGGTCGATGCGGTCGATCACGTCTGTCCGTCGTACCCTCCTGCACCCAACGATCACATATCCGCATCACAGTTGTTTGGTTTCGTCCAATACGACGACCGATTTCCCTGAAAGATAACCCACAATCTCGGTATGCCACTATCCTTCCTCTGTCAAACTCGGATACTTGATCAAAAGATGATCGTTGTTTCCTACGAGGCATAATTTATCGTTTTTTTGAAAAAAAAGCAAGAAAAACACAATTGCTGTACTTGAAACCGTCGAAATCTCCAAGCCTTAAATAGCGCTTTGAGGTGGCGCCACAGGCGCGCTTGATGTGCGTCTGCGCTGAAATTCTAATCATTTGCATATCTCACCTCAGCTAATGCATGTTGTAAATTTCATATTATTTGCATGCTTCCTTCAGGGTGTTGCATTTACGATGGCCAGCAGTGTACTTAAGTCTGCTTGACCCAAACTACCACATCCCACTACAGGTATCTAACTAGGAAGGATGAATGAAATATTTCTGCGGCAGTGAGTGACTTTGGTTCTCTAATGTTCCTCTGCAGATTTAATGGTTCTCTTCAGATGTAATGTGTACGTAATGTAAAAACGAACCAATTCTCCTTTAAAACATATCCACCAAGACATGCCAATATTCCATACGCATACATAATAATTTTTAACAATTTTTCCCCTTGCCGTTGCAAAAGTTTATAGATAGGAAAGAGGGATAAGTCACTCCTGAGAGAGTGAAATGGCAGCCAAAGCATCCAGCCTCTGAGGGAGTAAGCATTCATTCTAAAGAGTAAGAAGTATGAGAACGGTGTACCATGATAAAGTGAGTAGTTGTGGATCAAATAATTTGGTTAAAAGAATTACTTTTTACTCTCAGAAATTGAGTATATTCACAATTCCAAAAGTTGGATGGTTGCTATTTCATTCTTTAGAAATAATTAGAGAAACTTTTCATTTTAGAGTATAGATGATCCTCAGCAACTGTCACTAAGACTATTGGCGTAAATTGGCATGTAAAATGGGGGGAGGGAGGGGCAAAATGTTTCCTATTGTAGAAAATATTTTCAAATAATCAAGGGGGTAGCAATTGCTTACCCTTTCCCCTAATAAGCTACACTGTAATAAAAAATACCCGAAAAGACTACATATAGAGATAGATGTGTTGTGGACGATAACATTGGACGCATTCAATAATTATACCATAGATGCCATGATTCAAATGAAACACGCGTGAACAAGCTATAGAATCGATATTATGGTAGAGTAGTTGGGCTAACAGAATGTTACACATAGGAATACTCCATAGATGCGTATTCGCTCCAAACTTGTCATATCCCATTTCAAGCGCACGTGAAAGCACTTGGAAAATGTAACCGATATTGTGCAATGGATTAGTCAGCATGTATGCCAATAATAGAAATGCTCAATATTTAGCATTTTCGATGTTGAAAAAATACTTCTGCCGGATTTGACAAAGTTAGATTAAGTTTTTACAAATTTATTGAGTTCCCAAAATGAAATTTAAACTATTTTCAATGCTGAAAACATTGCAGTATTCTATGGGCAAAGAGTTTGGAATACTGCCATGAATTATTTCCTCTTGCATTGTACCAACTTACTGGCGTTTTTGAGCTTACTCAGATGTTTTCACAACTAAAAAATCATTGAAAACAAGACACTGATATGGTGAGATTGATTCATGTATTTGTGCTAATTTTTTTATACAATAAAACTGTCTTAGCACAAAAACCTTATGAACCAGCACATCTGTCCGTCTGTCCGAACGTGCTCTAAATCCCTTAAATATGCATCGATTTCCACGAAAGTTATATATGTTATTCCTATATACTGTACCATGTACCCCATTGAAAATGGTGTATGTATCATTTATAGTTATTCTACAGGAGGATTCAAAAGATTTACGATACATTAGGCTCCTTTGACAGTCATTCTTCAAAGCGTATTTTAGAAATATTCAGCTGTTTGAAACGAAGCAAAGTTGAGGTATGTTACTAAGGATTGCAAGGTAAAGCTATCCATCGAAAATAATTTCTTTACCATGCAAATTCTTGTACAGGAGTACTCAAATTAATTCCATAGCGGTCAATGGCAGTTTAGAGACAGCACTCATTTAAAGCACAATAGTATCCTACTATAGGTATAATTATTAAATGATCTAATGACTAGGTAATGCAATCCTGATCCCAAGGGTACGGGATCCCGCTGGATACCGCACAAATGTTTGCGGGACTAATCCCACGGGATTATTATCGAAATCCCACGGGTTAGAAACTAAGAAATAAATTAGTTTTATTACAATTTTAGGCCACCTTCCCAATCACCAATTGACTAAAAATTGTTGTAAATGTACGTATCTTATCTCACAACATGAATCAATAATTGCAATTTTCAATTTAGTTTTCGTTTTTCTATCCTCCAATGGACGTCTGGTTGTATTGTAATCTAAATTTTTCGCAAATTTCCCAATCGCCAAGTGAACAAAAATAGTCCATACTAACTTTTCTCTTTGCGAACAATCACGAATCAATTATAAAAAGTTAGGTTTTAATTTTTTTAATCCATGCTTTTAACTATTTTACTAAAATCAGATCAAGACTAGGAAGACGAGTGACTCTTTACGAACACATACACATTGCCCTTTTGCGTTTTTTTTTTTTTTTTTAACAACTAAGAACTAAGTATATTATTTTGAATATCATAACTATAATTTTCATATTTCTGTAAGTTATTGTATTAATTATCACACACACGCAAATAACATTAATTATTACTATTAAAGTTATGGCTAACTTCATGGTGTTAAACTTCAATGTTACTTTAAACTTCATAGTGTTTAAAACATTACTTTTTCCTCTCCCGCGAAACGAAAAACAGGAATTGCATTGCAAAATTGCAACTAATGACGATAGCGTGCCTCTCTCAAAATTTCAGCCAAAAAGTCGCCAATATTGGCGATCTTTATGATAAATCTGTAAATATACTGAGAAAAAAAATGTTTTGGAAAATTAACTCAGCTTGACGATACTCTCATTATTTTTCGGGAAATCAAAAAACACCTAATGTGATAGTATTAACCTGTGACGATTTCAATGGGAATTTTGAAAATTTGTTACCCGCGCTCGAATTAACTGATTTAGTGCGTTGTGTTGTGTACGCAAAGTTAAGCAAGGGCTATCTGCCTAGGAGGTGTGTTTGCGTTTGTTGGGGGGAATTTTTATAGGTTTCTAAGGCATTAACCTATTTACATGGAACAAAATAGCAAACTTTGAATCTAGCGCGTGGGAAATTAATTTTAGACTGCTAATCCTTAAAAGAATAAATTTTTCGCTTTCCGTGTACGTGCAATATCGTTATGTTTTATAAGAGGAATAGTCATATTTTCAACTTTCCGGCAAGATGGAAAGGTATTTGTGATTTCTCTTTGTTTGTTCATTCTTCTGTCCACCGGTCTATGTTCTAACTGCCGTAAACACACATCGATTGGTGCGAAAATTATATATGGTTTTTCTATGTACAGTACCATGTACCTAATTGAAAATGGTGTATGTAGCATTTATAATTCTTTTACTGGAGCCAAAGGGGGAAAAATCCAGTACGTCATGCTCTATGGTCAGTTATTCTTAAAAGCGTATTTTTGAGACATTTGATTTTTTCAACGGAAACGAAGATGACATATATGCTATTAAGGTTCACAAAATAATCTTATCCATCGAAGATTGTATCTGTGTTACTAATAGTTCTACAGGAACTCAAAATAATTCCAATACATCACGATCTATGCAACTGAGAGGTATTAATGCATTTCAAGCGCAGTTCAATAAATATAAAATGTTTATAACAGTTTACTCTTCAGTTAAACGATGGAAAAAACTTTTAAAGCTCTTTTACAGTTTCTCCAAAAATTGCATTTATAGTGATAATACAACATTTTTTTAAGGTTATCTCCAAAATCTCGCCAGCTTTAAGGACAATACATCGTCAAATTTAGAGCAAAATAGTATTGTGTGAAAATTGTTTTATAATCGATGCGTTTAGCATGATTTATCTTTCTTGTTTGCATAAAATTCAATGGATAAATTTTCAACTAACATTGAATAATAAACAAGCTGTGCCTAAACATAGAATTCATATTCATTAAATTTTGTAGTGAGACTTTTATAGATAATGTTTTCTTTTCTTTCAAGAAAAATGGTCAAGAAAAATGGTCCCCCCCCCCTCCCCCGCTTTTTCCACGTCTACTCTCCTTGGAGGAGACCTGGAAATGTTCTGAAATTGAATTTTAGCTATTTGCGAGTGATTTTGCTATATTTTACAGCAAGAATTTTATAGATATCTCTTTTTTAAATTTGAGATCACGCCAAATATATTAAAAGAGCGTTTTGGCCCCTATCGAATAGATTGCGAATTTTGGAAAATGCTCTGTAATCTAGCACCTAAGTTAAAAACCCACATGCATGTCAAATTTCGTATTATTGGTTCAGCAGTTTTGGATAGGCAAAATATTGATGTACAGAAATATGACATTATTTACAGGTACTCATAATAAATAAATAGCGAGTATTTCAAAACTGAAACTCACAGAATGTAAGAAACCCATTATTAACCCTTGCCAAAATACAGAAAATGAGGAGAAATCTTCCATATCATTCCTAGTAGAATTTATTTATCGGCTTTTCCCCCCATCTAAATTTTAGATTTATTTTTAAGTCTGTCGTTGCTACATAATGGCATTACTTGCAATCAAAAACCGAAATTTGTGAAACAATCTCTTTTCCATTTCGTATTCCCCTAACAGCGTTGCTTTATTCGTAGTTATTGAACACGTGGGGCCAATGAACGACACAAGCTTGTTATTTTTAACGCATAATTAAAATTTACGATGAGGCTGTATTTCGTAAAATAACCCCGGAACGATTTATCTTCAGCTGTGGACAAAAGCTTGCTGCTCTTTAACGGAGCGATGTCTGATCCGTGAAAACTTTTGTTATTCTAAATGAATATTTACAACTTTTTTTCCCAATTCCCCATTTCCGATGTTTTAAGGACTTGTTTTATGCTGTATGGATAGATTTCAAGCGTTTGTCTCATCTCTTTCAATTTTAATGTAATACAGCAGTGCGTATCCGTTCTTAATAGCGAAATATGTTTAAATTTTCGATTCGTTTGTACTAGGTTCATAGAGTAACGTACGATTCCCCCATTAAAACATCCAGCTGCTATGCAGGATGCCCCGAAAGGATGGTAACATGCTTTAATTCTTTACCTATTAGAGATAAGTAAATAATGTAAATTGAAAAAAATGTTCGAAATAAGGTAGGAAAAAATGATACGTTAAGGAGAAATTCCTCTCGTTAGTTTTAAAAATTTACACCTTTTTTTAAATTTGTATACCACCTCCGTACAAAAAATTTTCAGTTAGTAAAATGTGCCCCATACACTAACCCTTTAACGCGCAGTGTTCCCGCCCTGGGAACACCAAACTGTCGTTTTGACTGTTGCCAGTCACGAAGAATAGATTTGATTTCTATAAAAATAGTTACGGGTGACATAGCTCCACGAGAATCCTTTACTTTTTAGCACGTCATTTCCCGAAAAAAAAATGTCCCGATTATTTTTACAGCACTGACATCTGCTGAAAAATGGAAGAATGCGAGAATAGCTAGATAGATTGCCCAATGCTGAAAAAAGGGCAGCCGTTGCCATCGCTCGACTTAACTACCAGCAAGATGGCGGACGATCGAAAAGTTCATCACGTGCCACAGATCTAGAGATCCATTTTTGACGACAGCTGGCTGTGCGCGCACAGCCAGCTGCGTCATTGTTATCATTATTATTTAATATTAATATGATAACAAGGCTATAATTAAAGAATAGTGTTAATAAATGATGATTACCCACAGGTAAATATTTCTATATAGACGACTGGCTACATAGTACTGTAACAGCACATTAGTAATTAATCAAATTTAAAAGAATTTTTATTTACATTTAAAGACGAAACATTTAATCTATCTAATTTTAAACCAACTTCGTTCATATGTATACAATACAAAGTGCGGGATTACTACACTTACTTTCAAAAGCTCATTTTTATTTTTTATGAAATATTTTTCAAAATTGTTTAACTGTTAAGTTTTTAAGATGGTCACCTGCTAAAAATACACGGTCATTCTTCCTAATTTTAATTCATGAAATTTTTACATAGCGTCTCATTGTCCCATGACAACAAACTACGATGAAACTTAAAGCATAACAAATGCTTTAAAATTTTTACACCAATTTTTTTTTGTGCATAACAAAGCGTTAAATGATCGTCGTTTCACGTGACGCTACATTAGTTTACAAAAGACGAATTTACGCTATGGTTGAATTTTTAAAAAAATATTTACTAGAGTGAACTTAACTACAAATAAATGCCTATAATCCTACCATGCAGTTTGGAAATAAGTTTTAATTCTTGGAAAAAAAGTTATTTTTATTTTGAGTTTAATGATGTGCATTAATCTTTTAATTATAATTTAAGTAGACACATATCTACTTTAAAAAAACCAAGTTCACTAAAGCATGTATATGATTACGCACTCATGTCACAAACATAATTCTTTTATGCTTTGCATGATGCTAAACAACTGCAAAATTTTTAAATAAAAAACTTTGCTTGGTGATAATTCTAATATCTCAAAAATTAAGCCCGATTAAAAGCCAATAAAAATCTTTGGAAAAAAAATAAGCAAATAAACGCTAATGATATTTTGAGCTTTAACTGTCGCTGAAGAAAGCTGTTTTAGACTCAACGTTTTAGTGCTTTGCTTGTTTTTGTAAATATTTCTTTTTTGAGTAGTTTTATCTACATTCTTATTTTTGACTTTGAAATTTTCTACATAAGACATCGCTTTTCATTAGTTCATTGATTTCTTCAGATGCTCGAAGAGTTAAAAGTTTATTGTATTACAATGAAGCATCAGCGTTTGCTTCCCGTAACTATAGTTAGATACGCTATTGGACTTCTGTGACAATTTAGGGAAGTAAATTGATACATAGTGTTACAAATTTTCAATGTTGCTTTTCCCGCATAAATGTGTGTTACGGGAAAGGGAGGTGCACAGGAAATATTGCAAGTGAATTCAGTATGTGACCCCTTGACCTTGATGACAAACTTGGGGACTTTGGCCACAAAAAGAAAGTTCTCGAAACTAGTGGAAATTTGGCTGTATCTCAATTAAGAAAGGAGATACTGGAAAAATCTAGAAAAATGATGTCACGTCCGCTTGGAAATCTATAAATAAAGAGTCACTCCCACTGTGTGTGATAGACTGCGGACATTGAAAGCAAAGCAATACGATTGACTTTGTCTTTTGAGTAGTGTTATTACTGTGATATTTATTGATTCGCTGTCGCATGCGTTAAAAATGTTTTTTTTTTTTTTGAGAGATATAGTCCTTCGATTCGTTATTTTCGTTTTTTGTGCTTTTTTAACTAGTATTTTAGCAAACACCCTATACCATATTTCGTAACAATAGTTCCTGAATGGTTGATTTGGAATATATTGATAGTGGATATTTTAAATTAATAATAAAAATAGAATTAAAGTTATTTTTTCTTAGGAATTTTTAAAATACACAAATTCAAATACAAAATGAAATAAAAAGTACTTTCCCAGTAATAATTTTTTTAAATATGCAAAAAATAATTAGTGTGTAAAAAATTATGGAAAAATAAGCATTATTTTTGGTTTTAGGTTTTAGAACCATATGTGATTTAAAAGTTAAAAATTCTCTTTATTATGAAATGGTTCATTACTAGGTGCCTTTCAACTCACTGAGTATCTCTCTATTCTAAAAAACGGTAAAGGCCGCTGTCAGAACTTGTTGACCTATCTTCTCCTAAACCGTGGGGATTTGAATTTCGAGAAACACGTTCCCGAATGCAGAAAATTCCGAGGAACCTGATAAGGTGATTTAAATTTCAAAAATTGAATTATTTTAGGAGATATTAATAAAAAACTGAAGAAATAAAACATAATGGTTGCCAGATTTGGCATAAAATCATTCATTCCTTTGTAACAAAGCAATTCCAATTATGTAGAATCACGTGAATTGTCAAACATGAAGTAGAATGACATCCATTTTACAAGTAAAAAGTATAAGAAATAAAACGTATATGAAATAAGTAACTCAAAATGTGTTACACAAAGTTGACAATTTTCAAATAGTAAGTTCGCTTAGACAACAGGAGTTTAGAATTAGCGATTATTAGTTTTTTCAAAACAGAATAACTAATATCTTGAAAATGAAAAATAATTAAAATGCAGATTATTTCAAAGCCGGTTCGGTCCAGGTGGATTATTTGCTACCAGTAGAAATATTTGGCGACGTTAACTATGCCATTATAGCAGTAGTACACAAGGACGTACCCAAGGGGGTTGTCCAGGGGGTCTGGACCTCCCCCCCCGAAATTTCAATATTTGTTAGCAAAATAATAATGATGAAGTGTTTTTGCAGAAAATTCAACCGTTTTCACCGTTTGGACCACCTCCAAAATTTTTGGACCCTCCCCGAAATTTTTTTCTGTGTACGTCCCTGGTAGTACACTTTGGATATTTGCCAGCGCGGCGAGATGGTATAATTCGTGGTGCTAAGTACGCCAATCTGTAAAGAATTATGTAAATGAAAATATGGATAACGGTTTTCCAGGAATCTTAAATGAACAGTAATTGTAGGTTACGAGCATGTGTAAATCGCCTAATAATGAAAAGTCGCCATTGTTGGAAAGCTATCCTACCTGTTCCGTAGTTTTTATCAACGAAAACATATGAATTACTGTTTTCTTAGAGCTAATTATTAACTATATATATACGCAAGTCTCCAAATTATGAAAATTCTCCATAATTGGCTAATACGCAAGGCGTACCATGGGTTTCACATCAGGGGTGTAGCCAGGGGGGGGATATCGGGATATATCACCCCCCCCCCGAAATTTTTGGATTAGTGATGAAATTCCGTCTATTTATGCAGCTATAAGTTCATATCCCCCCCCCCCCGAAAATTTTTCCTGGCTACGCGCCTGTTTCACATAATTACAAAACACAGTGCGAGGTGCGAGGTTTAAATTCTTATGCTCTAATATGCTCTTTCTTATTCTATTCTTATGCTCTTTAAATTCTTAAATGCTAGTGCGAGGTTTAAATTCTTATGCTCCAAGCAACATGCAAGAACCAAGCAATGTGTAGCTCGGTAACATTCTGTCTTATCCAACGTTTGGGTTTTGTTTGTTGAAATTATGTCTTTTTTACGAATAAGTCTTTTTAGGGGCCAAATGCCTCATACGAAATGCGAGCGTAGCGAGTCTAGCGGCCCTGGCCCCTAGTTCGTTAAAAATTACCAAATTTGTATTTTAATCTTGTTGGTATTTAAATGTAAATTTCCCTCCTCCTGCGGTGCTTTCGTTTACGCCAACCAGCTTTCCGTCGAAATGACAGGTATATGCAAATTTTTCTGGCTGTTCATGCAGCGTCATTACCTTTTCTTCTCCGCTGATGTGCGGGCCTGTTATTATCACATTTTCAGTTATATAAATATCTACGCGAATTCGCTGGAATTGAATATTCTTGTGTACCTCACCAGCCTGGATGATCTCGAGTTGTAAACAGTAGCATAAGTATGTTAATAAAGTATTAATTATGAGAGCTGGATATGTGAGTATGATCTTATTTTATTGTTTCCACTTGCGAAAGTTTCAAGAAATCTGACATGCTGAAGTGAAACGTGGAGTGAAAGGGCAGAGTCGTGGTTTAGTTTTCAAAACATACTTTATGTTATAAATAATAAACATCGAGTTTGTCAAAAGTCTGCGCAAACTTCGAAAATTCATTAAAATGGAACAAATAAAGGCAAAAAAAAAAAATGAGATTTTAATGTCTAGGATTATAGGCAGATCGGATTCTTTTTTCTAAATTTTAAACTTGCTTATTTATGTCAGTGCCATTTTTTCAGCCACTTTTTTAATAACAACTTTATATGTATACTAGCCGGCTCCGGGACCAGTTAGTTCGCCATCTTAATAATCTTGTTCGGAGAGAATCCTGTTTCTCACCGGCTTCCTTGGCACTGAAATCTCTGATTCTGAATGGAATTTAAACTTAGGAAGGTTGCAAACAGGAGCGGCCCAAGGCGCCCCCTGCTAACGTGCTTCGTAAAAACGCTGGTAACGTAAAAGAGCGTTAAAACGTAATGATGCTAACGTAACGTTCCATGCTAACGTAAAAGAGACGCAACTTCTTTTATGCTCTACTTAGTTTTTGAGTTCGAAATGACACCCCTTCAAAGCCGGCGCCCAGATGCGATGCTTACCGCGTCGGCCGCCCCAGGTCTCAAAAATAAGATGGTTAAATGATAAAAACCTACAAAAAGGTACAAATTATTTTCGTCCGATATTAATTCTGAAGAGTTTCTGGATATATTGGCCTTTATCAAAAAACGGAAAAGAAAAAAAGTTAGAAAATCTGAAACACTTTCAGATTTTAAATACGCACTAAATAGAGGGGGAAAAGCGGCGCGGAAAAATGCACAATTCGAACTGAATGAAAGTTTCAAAAATTAATTCAGGTGTATTCATAATCCAAGTAGCAGACGATAAATTGTCCAAGCGCTGGAATCATCTCCTCAAAATCGCATATCAACCCTTTTATTTTTCGCCAAATTAAAAATTTGCACATTTTAGTCTCGGAAAATTTCCAAATCTTATTTTTCTTTTGAGTATAAAACATTTCATCCCTGCTCTGATTTCACATGCACACGATATTTTAATTAAAAAATAGCCTTACGAATAATCTAAAAAAAAAGCGTTCTTCTTTTATTTTTACTTCGAAGTCTGAATTATTAAATAAACTTGCCAAATATGGCAACCTAGATATGCTTAATCCTCACTTTTTCCACTGCAGGGGGGAAAATTGCGCAATGGCATAGAGCAAAAATTAGCCTTTTGCTACAGGTTTTTTTTTTTTATCGATATCTCCTAAAATAATTCGAATTTCGAAAAAAATCGCTTCGAGGTATGTTGGGACCCGTCCTGGAGAATTTCGATACAAAATTCGTTAAGTCTACGATCCCCCGTCTGGGAGCTACGCAAGACACATACAAACTAACTAACTAGCGAACTAACATTTTACAGTTCGTTTTATTTATATAGATGTATAATAAAATATGAAAAAACCCTAAATAAACTCAAGCCATTGCCAGAAAGAAAATTAAGTAAGACAAAATCGATAAAAACAAATTGAAAAATTACGTTAAACCGGACATTGTCAGAGGGAGACCGGCGTAAATATTAGTAAGAGGTTTCTGTACCGGTGGCTGGAGATGTTTCAACTTTTGCAATCAGGGCCGTACCCAGAAAAAAATTTCCGAGGAGGGTCAAGCATGGAAAAAGCCTGAATTTTTCACAAAAAGACTTAGTTCTTATTATTTTGTTAACAAAATTAAATTATAAATTTCGGGTGGGAGACCAGACCCCCTGGTCCACCCCTCCTGGGTACGGCCTTGATTGTAATGTTAGAATCTAAAAATATTAATTTAGAAATCTAATATCCATATATATATATATATATATATATATATATATATATACATATTGAGGTATGTATATATATATAATATATATATATATATATATATATATATATATATATATATATATATTGATAATATTTAAACACTCTATATATATATATATATATATATATATATATATATATATATTGAGTGTTTAAATATTATTAAATAAACGGACACCAGCTTTCCCTTACCTGTAAAACATTGGACAATGTTAGAAAAAACATAATAAAAAATACTTCAATCCTGGCAATTTGGCGAGACTAATAGATGCTGATTGGACCGGTACATGGCTATGATTTCATGATACACGGACTCATTTTGTTCTTGTTCTTTGGAAGAATACGGCGTGGTTTGTTGCTGCCAGCCAAGATTGAAGTATTAATGACTATGTCATTTTATCTCTCACCCCTTTTACTGAAAATTGTCCGAAAAATGTGTCCCAAAAATGCGACATATATATTGAGTATTTTACATATATTTAAATACTATTGGTTCACAACAGCTTTAATCTATTATTACAATATTTCGTAAGCTGTAGAATATGCATCACATGTATTTTTCTATAAATAGGTTACAATCATAAAAATTTCAACAGTCTTATCTGTATCCCTCAATAAACATTTATCTACTTAACTGTAACTGTGCTCGCGCACGCATTCTTTTTACTTCTTCTATACTTTTTTCCTTCTTGATGTTACCTTGTTATGTGATGTGCCTGTTTCTTCCATTCTCATTTAATAAAGTAAATGTTATGTTAAAATCGAACGCTTACTATATTTGTGCCATAACTCTGCTAACATTTCTAAAAGGTTATGGACACCAAATGGATTAATTTATTTATTTGCTGATTTTGAACGTTCGTTTCAAGGCTGCATCATTCATCCTCAAAATGGCGACTGGAACTTAGCGAATTGAAACGCTGAATAAAGATAATTACGAAACATGGAAGCATAAAACATGGACTCATAAAATTAAGGATGCATCAAGAATAACTTGTAAAAGGTGTAAACGCATCGGGCACTGGGCTAGCGAGTGAGAAAGTGGAAAAAAGAATAATTTTAAACATCGCCTAACAGCCTGGGATTCTTATCCACTCTGAATGACTCGCCAATAGGATTACCAGGCGAAATAGAGCAACCCTACTCGCCAAAAGCTCTCTCAACAATATCAAATAACGAAAAGCAAAATTTTTGGTGTGTTAAGATAGATACTAAAAATTATATAAGTTACTTCAGTTATCATCGACCCACGTTTGCAATTGAAAGGAAACCCTCCTACTTCCAGTCCATGAAATAACTGTAAAGGAAGAATAAAAGAAAAAGGGGTGAGAGATAAAATGACATAGTCAATTAATATCGTTTTAATATGGCAATAACGAAACTAAAAAATTAGGGGTTCAGGGGGTCTCCTCCGGACGAGGCTCGAACAGCCAAGTTATTTTTTTTTACATTTTCATTCTTTCTAACATAGTTCAAGGTTTTACAGGTCAGGGAGAACTGGTATTCGTTGATTTAATCATATGTGAACACTCAATATATCTGGATATTAGATTTCTGAATTAATATTTTTAAATTCCAACATTGCAATGACTTGGGTTTATTTGGAGTTTTTTCATATTTGATTATAAACACAGAAAATGTATTAGAGCTGCAGTTGCTGAGCTCATGATTTTTTTGTGATAGAAGTTTGCTTTTAAAAAATCTTTCTACAAGTATGTATATATATATATATATATATATATATATATATATATATATATGTATGTATGTATGTATGTATATACACACACTCGCATGTACAGAGAAATTTCTCGGGAGCACTACTCTCCGTTCTACAAGAAATCGGTCGTTTAGGGAGGTGGTCGTTCAAAGAAGTAAAAACATTTGATTTGCCAAGAAGAAAAATGCTATAAAATATTGTTTGTTTCGTTGTTTATGAAATTACTTACTAACGCATACGTAATTATGCAAATATATTTTTAAAATTTAATTCAATATTTTGAAATTTCGGATTGTTTCATTCTTCTACTTGTCTCCAAGAGTACTTCTTTCTCTACTTCATTTTTTACATCTGACAAAAAAGCATTTATACTGATATTCTTCAAACATTCTGAATTTGCCGTAATAAAATGAGAGTGTGCCTTTTGGGCTTTCCCACAACCTAAAGTAACCGCCCACTTCCTCTCCGAATTTCTTTTTCGTGTGACTCGATCACATCAATGTGCTGCTGCAATGGTAAAATCACTTGTTTCTTAGGCATATATCTTTTCAGCTTACAAGATTTGCGCGCACAAACTTTATGTGACTATGTGTACGTGTACTTGAACCTGCTGTCGATTTGCAGTAGAGTACCCTAGTAGCAAAATTAGTCCAAAAGACGTTTAAAATACGTTTTTTAACGTCAAAAAACGTGTTTCCAACGTAATTTGAAATTTTTTTGAACTAGTTGTGCTACTCGGGTAACTGGTTTAAAATGTGATTTTTGGAGGGTCGGGGAGGAGGGGGGGTCGCTCATAGAAATTTCACTGTATACATATAATATATATTTATCCAACCTCCTTCTAATCCTATTCACCCAAATCGCGACTTTTTATTATTATTTGTACTCTTTTTAATCAATTTTCAAAGTTTGCATGGACTTTTGACATACACGGTATATGCCCCTTAAATAATACTTACTATTACAACAGTTGTGACATATTTATTGAAATAAAATATTACTATTGTTTCATTCGAGTGTGATTTAGAACTGACGATATCACCTATAATTTGATAATTTATCTTTTGAATACTATTTTAAAACAGCATAATCCGAAAATCAAAACAACTCTAAGCTATTAGTTAATTTTCAACAACATTCTGAATCTATTATTTTTTTCCATTGTACCCTTTACAGAAGTCTAATTTTAGAAAAATAACATTAAAATTACCAGATTTTTAGTTGAATCTCTTTTAATACTCAAATATATCGGCTTAGAAAATAATCAGAAATTGGTTATAAACGCCGCTTTAAACGCGAAGGCCTATTTTATGTTATTTCCCTTATTCCCCATTGCGTCTATAAGTTCAATGAAGTTTTTAAGTTATTGTCTGTTCTTTCAGTACAAGTTTTCCAGAGGGAGCTTTACAGTGACTGCAAGCAGGAAATGTTTATGCCAAAGTGATTATTGTAAAGGGCGAAGTACTTCTATGAAAGGTAGGGAAGAACATCATTAAATGTATTTATTTTGCATGGGAGTTTGTCAGGTGTTTTGACAAGAGACCAGAGGGCTAATTTTTGAGAGCCATTTTCTTTTTGCTAACTCGAGCTGCAAAAGGGCTTTAAATAAGATGGAACTGTGGTACACAGAGGAAGGACGGTTTGTTGAATTAATATTAAATTAACTACACTGGCCTCCAAAAGTTAAGATACAATATACTTTTAGAAGCTGACCACTAAAAAAATGGCAATAACCATGAAATTCATAGTTTATATAAATCATAATAACTAAATTATAAAATAATATGCAAAGACGATAGGTACCACTTTATTTTGTAGAAGAGAGCGGGTATATGTGAGTAAGAGAAAAATACGCTAATATCAGGTTTTTGTCATTACGTGCGTAACTTTTGTTGATTTACAACTGTTATTGCTAGATTCATTGACAATAGGTAGTATAGTACAGCAATGTCTAGGAGAAGCCGTTTGCCCGATTCATTAAAGTGGCGAGCGGTCGGGTGCATGGAAATGGGGTTGTCACATGCTACTAGGTCTCAATGTGTCTAGCAGTGTGGTCCAACGACTCTGGGATCAATATCCGGAGACTGTGTGTTCAGAAGACATGTTTTAGGCCGACCACGATCTACAACACCTGCAGAAGACCGTTTTCTAGCTCTTTAGGTCCGAAGGAGCAGAGTCATTACTGCGCCGCAGCTCGTTTCAGACGACTTTGTAGCATCAGGGAGAAGAATCTCCGCTAGTAAGGTGCGAAGATACCTTCACATTGCAGTTCTCTATGCAAGGCGACCAGTCGTGTATGTCCCCCTCAACGGATGACAGAGAGGGCCCACTTATCTTGGGCAAGGGAACACGTTTCCTGGACCAGGCAGCGATGGACTTTTGTACTCTTTGCAGACGAGTCCAGATTCACACAGGAGAGCGATTCAGGGCATCTGCTAATCTGGAGGGAACAACATACCAGATGCCATCAATCCATCGCTATTGAAAGAACACAGTTACAGAGGTGGTCGAATAATTGTTTGGGCAGGGTTCTTACTCGGTGGTCACACTGATGTTCCATGGAGGAACTCTGACTGGTGTGAGATATCGGGATGAGACCCTTGATCCATATGTCCGCCCATATGCCGGTACTATTGGCATTGATTTCCTTCTGATGGATGATAATGCACGACCTTACCGAGTTGTGGCAGTTGAGGACTATCGTGAGGGTCTTGGTTTGGGGCGAATGGAATGGCTAGCTCAATCGAAAGACCAGATCCCATAGGACATCTTTGGGACTATCTTGGCAGGCAGGTTGCTGCTTTAAGTCGTCTTCCAAGTTCATTAGATGAGATGGAACAAGGATTATTCCGTGTCTGTTCTTTGCTTCTCATTTCAGCCCGACCAGTGGCCGAGCGCATAGCACTCTCAACTGGGAGACGGAAAGTTCCTGGTTTAAATTCAGGTCGCGTCTGTCGATCTAGCCGTTTGGAGTTTTCCGTGGTTTTCTCCAATATTTGCGTAAATACAGGTTAAGACCACTTAAAGAGACTCTCCACGGAGGGTATCCACCCTTTCAGCCAAGCTCTCCTTAGTAAATAATCGCCCGTAATTTCGCAAATCAAATCTATCGCTTCTCATATCGACGTCCCACAACTTAACTGACAGCATGTAAAGTCGATACTCGCAATGCATTCAAGTTAGAGATGGACACATTCCTTATTAGAACTCTTTAAGTTTCTATAACATTTTACCTCATAAAACTGTGATATATTGGGTTTTTTTTTATTAGACTTTTCCTCCAAGATTGCATTTTTTGTTGTAAACCATTTTTGCTTTGAACTTATGTAACTTCCTATCTCGCTTTCAATAAATAACTGTTTAGCGCACATTTCCCATAAATTTGTTGTTTCTATATTCACTCATTTGCAAATCAGACAAATGGCTTAGACAACAGTCAAACTGTCTAAGTTTCATAAGATTCCATCTCTAAAGCATTTCTATAGATCTTTCATGCCGGAGAAAATAGAATGCAAAATTTACCGAAATAAACTTAAAAATCTCTAAAAAGCTAAAAATTCTGTTAAATAACACATCATCAATTCGGTTTTAAATTAGGTATATTAGGAGTTTCCTTTTGTACTTGTCTTCATGTAAGCAAATCATCGGGAATTATCTGCAAGGCCAGGAGATCGAAGACTACAATTTCACCGGACTGCCAAAAATCCTGCCGCAAGCAGCTGCTTTCTTAAACGGATCAGATCCTAAATAATTACAAAATGTAAAAAGACAACCTAAGATATCCCAGAGTCGACATATCCTTAAGTAGAACTTTCATCCAAGTATTCTTTTTCGGAATCAAATTCACATCCACATTATGTTATTCCCTAAACTTTTAGAATAAGAGACATAGCACATCTGACGGGTTAAAATATGACTGCTGCTTTATCTTTTAGCTGTTTGAACTACGGCACAATTCTGCACGTATTGCTTCACGAGTAACATTAAAACGAATTTTTAAATGTTAATTTAGACTCCATTTTAAGGGCATTAAAAATTAAAAATTAGTAAAGCACGTTGTTTTTGTCGATTCCGAAAGTTCAGTTTTCTTGTGTGAATATTATTTCGGTTGCTTTTCTAGAAGCAGTTTTAAATTCAAAGACGTTCAAGAGAAAATTATTTCGAACTAAATGTAACGTAAAATAATTAAAACTTTGTAAAATAGACATATAAAAGGTACCTTTTATATGTTTTATTTTACAAAGTTAAATTGTTTTATCTTTTAAACACCACACAGTTTCTTTTCCAGTGATTTATGTTAAATGCAATGTAGATTGCTTAAGAATATGAATTACATACATTTCCTTACACTTTGTATACTTCCGCATGTATAAAGTAGTCAAAAATATTGATTCAGATTTTTTTTTTTTTTTTCGGGACATTTGCACGTCAGGCATTCGCCTACTAAGTATTGGTTATTTTACTATGATGTCACCCAGTAGGTGGCCCATGTTATTCCCTATGAACGAACGGACAAGTTAACAGCCATGCCCACAATCTGGGAATCAAACCCCAACCCAAGATGTGATCGAATTGTCTGATTAGGATGCAAGCCCCCCTTTTTTGTATTGTTTTACCGGTCAAAAGTGTATTTTTTTAAGGGGAAAAAACTGCAATAAATATAGGGGCAGCAATTTGTAGGCCTCCCACAAGGCCGCTAAAACTTTAGGCACGTCCCACATTATCAAGGCAGACACATTGAGTTCATTTGAAAGATGAATTTGAACACATTTTCGCCATTTCTGTAAATACAGTTGAATGCGTCATTGCAATACCCACTTAAGTCACAACTTTTCAGGAATCATTTAAAGCTGTACAACATACAGACACGTGGATTTTGAAGAACTTGTTTAGAGATTATTAAAGTGCCTCTGCGTCAAAGTACACAGTACTTTTATTTTATTAATATTGTCATGAAAAAGATATTTTTATTTCAAAACTGTATTTGATTGTGTTTGGAGAAATTATGACACGTGATTTTTGAAATGACTGATTAAGTTTACTTACTTCGATTCTTAAAATTGAAGTTGTTACTGAATACGAAGAGCTGTTTTAATGGCAGCCATAATGGAAAATGACTATCGATTGCGTGCCTCCACAAATCGCCAAACAATTAAAAGTCGCCACTTGTGGCAAACATTCAAGGTTTTCAGGAATAACTTTTCGTTATTTTGAAATAATTTGAAGTGTCCTATAAAAAAAATCATACATGCTATTCATTCAAATTCATATTGATTTTATTATAATTCAGGGTAATCGAGTAATCACAAAAGTCTACATGTATAGGGTAATAATGTCAGTTTCCATACCCAGACACAATTCAACTCCCACACAAAATTTTAATAAAACATTCTTTTAAATTGTTCCTCTATCTGCTTTTAAACTCCCACATTTTCGCTGAAAGGTGAGGTGGAATTGTTTATTTCAGCCACAAGCTCGGCCTTTTATAAAATAGCTCACGTCCTCCCTAAGTCTAGATAGCGTGATGAACTCCGTTCGAATAAGAATGTCGTATAATTGTGCGACGAACTTAATCGCCCCCCTCCTCCTACCCCTAACAAAAGAGAAAAGGAAGAAGAGAATGTGAATAAATATAAATCATTGGTAAATGATGCCGCGTACGGTGAAATTTCAGATTACTCGGAAGTAGATATGGGAGTTGCAGATTAATTTCTTGCGTGTAATGATCAATTTGAATGACGACTGCTATTTTTCTGCTGCTAATGTGGAATCCGCTGCGCACTCTATGTTTATAAAAAAAATTATACGCCCACCTCATAAAACGTTCTCTAATTGTATGTAATTGAGCAGTTCGGGGAAAAGAAGCAACAGAGAAAATATTCTGCGGCAAATATTAGCCCTATTAAAAAGCATTCTGTTCAGTTCTTGTTATTTCACTCTTCGATACACACATAGCAAATAAAATAGTTCCTTTTTCTAGCTACGGTTAAATAGCTTGAGATATAGTCAACCTTATACTGTTTTTAGAGAAAAATGTTATTATAATAAAATATACAGTTATGTACTTACTTTATTGGTAAGTAATAGTTATAAATTTTGCCTTGCAGTAGATTTTCTAATGATTTTCTTCAATAAAATTTTTTCTAGAGATGCGTTTACTCTAAACATTGTGTAAGCAACAGAATTTATTTTTAACACCACACATCCTCTCCCATACTCTCCGAACATTAAGAAAGCGAATAATTACGAAAACAGATGAAATGTAAATCAATGCCTTGTTTATTTATGTCTGCGCTTTTTTACATCAAGTAGATCAAAAGTTTTTATATAACCTCAAAATTTCAAATACCATTTCAGTTTTTTTAGTCATTAACTTTTTTAAGCGGAGAAGGTTCTTGTATATTTATGTTATTTAAAATATGAAAATATCTTTTCCTTTCTGATAGAGACGTCTTTGCACAAATATTGATTCACGTATTTTTTTAGTAATTATGATTTATTAAAATATAACACAGCGTTCTCCTCTATATTTTCTAAAGAAAGTGTTTACTTTACATATTTGTTCATGATTCCCAAAATATACGTTGGTATCGAAACCGCACTCTTTGAAATTCCAAAATGTAGGTAAAAATATGTAGTCTGTGCAGACTTCCTTCTGAATCTTTTCTATAACAGCATTTTTCAGGATATCTGCGAACAAAAGTAAACAGTACTTTTGAAAAATTTACTTTTATTTTTGGAACATTCTATTATTTTTATTTTACTTTTGGAAAACTAAATATAAATTAATAACATTAATTGAACATTGCTACGCTTCTGTGGTTTCTATAATTAAGATTAAATGTGAGTTCATTCAGAGTAGGAATTACAGAAACTGATTGAATGGGGCGTGAGCTATTTTACTCTCAAGAAATTTCATTCAATTGAAAATTACATTGATAAAATACATAAGCTATACTAATGATTAAAACCATAACAGGAATATAAGACAATTTAATTTGTGATTTAAGGATCCAGATTATTGTCCTACAAACATGTTAACAGTTTTTATTCATTTATTTATTCACATTTACTAGCTTTTATACTATATAAACCGTGTTTACTCGTGCAATAGTCGCACTTTTTTGCCAATTTTTCATGATGAAAGTCTAGGTGCGACTATTATGCGGGAAAAATTTACTATGTTGTAACTCTAAAACTGTTTCTTCTGCTTCAAAACAAGGGTGCGACTATTATGAAGGTTTGTAATTTCAGTAAATGAATGTATATTTTAAACATAATAATCATTTCAAAAATTACAATAATTTATAAACATACTTATTAGTTATTACACTCATATTCGTATCTTATTTCCTGAATTTCAATAGTTTTAATGCATACAATTTCTATAAATTTTATAAATCTTATGACATTCGTTTACATTCTATAAAGCTGCAATTTGTATAGTACGTTGTTAATATTTTTTTCATTTCAACTGACTTTTATATTCATTAAATTGCGAAACCTTTACAGTTACGAAGAAATTTCTGCGACTGTTGTGAGATACTCTTTTTTTAAATCTTCTAACGTACGTAGTTGCACATGAATGTGCCCTGATACGAACCCACGCAAATTTCTCATAGGTACGGATAGGATGGTCGTTACGGATTAGGATGGATTTCCTATCACTTCATCAGTTTCAAACAGCATATTTTATTCAGCTTTAAAACTATCTGATATAAAAACCGAAATCTCGACAGAAACTTAGATCAAAACGGCAGTCATTTATTCATAAAACAGCTGAATATAATAAATATTACGCAGCAGTTATACATTTCTTTGTTTTCTACAAAATTTTCAAAATGTGAAAGACATTTCTATTTTAAAAATTTCATCGCTATCTCAGAAACTTTTGTATTAATGGATATATATAATATAATCACAAATGTATTCAAATATGCATGTGCACTGTTTTAAAATGTTAATGTTTGAAACATAAGCGACAGAGAACGTATTCTCTTTATATACATGCAAAACTGATGGAAGATCGTAATTCTTTCTACTGATCAAAGAAGGGCACTTAATGGGGTTTCAATTGCTTTTATATTTTGAATGAAGCATACTTCTAAGAAAAGCTATGTATATTTGCATTCAAACTATTATCACTAGTTATTTGAAGAATCGTTTGTAAGTGGAATCCACGAATTTTCAGAAGCTATTAAAAGGTATTATTAAAACTAATAATACCTTTTGAAAAACTAAACTATCGTCTTGATATTTTGCGTTGTTTGATAATTAAATCTTTCAAGGGCAAACATTTTCATTTCAGTCTTATAGATTTTTCAGATGCCAGTAATGTTTAATAAATTTTGACATTAATTTTATAATCAATTTAAAAAAATTTCCAAATATAATTATAAAAAATGAAAACAAAAATCAGTCTCATTTTGCTACCCGTCAGTATTTTGTAGAATAATATGCATTATTTGCGAAAAGAGTTAGGAAATTTGACTTATGCTACGACATTTGTAGCCAAAATTGTGGACACTTTTGGAAATATTTTTTAAGTTCGTTTAAAATGTGTTGCGTTTCACAAAATGCAAACTCTTTTACATTTTTAAAGGCAATTTAATACCGATTTCAATACAAAAAACAAAATTAAAATATTTACAATACAAAAATAGTTAAACGGCAATAACTATTTGGATACATTAGATATTGAAGATTGCAGTGAGTTATCAGCAGTTTGAAGGTAGCCTTAATTTTGTTATTACAGCTTCATATCTATATGTCATTGAGCTGACGAGAGTTTTAAGCTCAGAAAAATACCACCGATTGACCTGAAAAGTTAGAAATTACAATCTACTTCATCACTGTATTTGTTTTTCAGATTAAAGTAATTATAACTTTTATTCTATTGCACATATTTAAATTTAGTTTTGTGTATTGAAATCAGTATTAAAGTCTCTTTAAAATGATATACAAGTTTGCATTTTGTGAAACGCACCACTTCCTATAAGCAAACAAAGTTAGAAAACCTAAACATTTCCAAAAGTGTCCACAATTTTGGCCACCACTGTATATTTTGGTGATCAATGGAGAAAGGGTCAGAATTTTGTGGTTTGACACCGCGCGTTAATGAGGTTAAATAAGTAAATTTTCAAACCCCTGAGAGTGTGGAACATAAAATACCCAGAACTGGTTTTCACTGAAAAAAAAAAAAAACTTACATTTTATGTTATCTAAAGCTCGCACAAAATTTATTATAGACACTGTTCTGCTTTTCACACTTGGAAAGCAGAACAGTGAATGTAATTAAACAGAGAATAACAGTGATATTAAACAGTGAATTAAGTTTCATCCATTATTATTATTATGATTGTCATATTTTTGCTATTCACTTGACTTCTGTGCAATTTCTGACGGGATTTCACTGCTGTATTTTCAAAGAGTATAAAACTTGAAATGTGCCCAAAGCACCAGTTTTTCAAACTCATACACACTGTTGGATCCAATATCAATCATTTACAAACGCAGTGAAATATTTAAACATTTTTTATTACACCTTGAACTTTATAGTTTTATGCAATGAACTGATAGCAAAGATTTTGAATCTTACTCAAAATTCTGACACCAATATAATCTTAGACTCAACGACAAAACTGATAAAATATTCTCAAAGAGAATAGGATAAATGAATGCCAATCAATTATTTCTCCTTCAGTAAGCTAAAAAGCGTAAATATCTCAAAGTTGGAAATGTTGAAAAATGTGAAGGTTAAATGAAGTGAGGGATTGTAGGAAAAGTATTAATTAGTCACAACAAACGATACCGTCTAGTACCTGTATAATTACTCTTAATCCTTAAACAACTTTGAAAGTTAGTTCAAATGTTTTCTAGAACACACAGATCAAGAAAATGCAATTTAATATACATTTTAAACGATAAAGACCTTGTAAAGCACATTTTTGATTTTCCGAGACACAAGCACTATTTTACTCTTTGAAATTCTAGAAGATTCAACAGGGGACGTAATAATTAACAAACTGCAGATGAATAAGAATTTCCTTGGATGTTTTTAATTTTTCCGGAAAAGGCAATTAGCGCTTCTGATCATCTGTAATTAGCCAGAGCTGCATTGGAAGTATTCAAAAAATGTGAAGAAATGTGAATTGAATGCGTACTTTTGTTTAAAAAAAATTAGTAAATAATCTTTCGAATAAGCAACCAGTAAAATTCCCAAAAGAAAAACAAATTTTTTTTAGTAGTGTTAGCGACAAATAATCTGATTTACATAGATTGATTGGAACGCAAGATATATTTTGTATTTTCTTCACTATATTCCGTACTGTGTGCATAAAGTTTTTCTTTTTTAATTAATGCTTTTCCGTCTCGCTCCCCTCTTTAAAACACATTTTGATGGCTTTTTTTTTCTGCGTCGTTTTATATTTTGTGTGAATGATTCTGCCAGCTATTCTGCTGATTGATTAATTCCAGTAGTATGATTGATTAAACATTAAATAACAATAATAATGTTATTTTTAAAAGATTTTCAGCATTTTTAAATTTCCATCGGCAGATTTTTAAGTTTGATTACTCAGTTGACAGTTTTTACTAAATGTTATATTTCGATAACTAGCGTATATTTTATTTTCACCATCTGTTGATTATAACATTAACTTAACGTACAAATTCGTATGCAATAAAAGTGCAATGTGTTTTTCGATTAATTGCACCTTAATATTAGTAGTAATTTGTTTTACCTGTATGTTAATTTTATACAGAGTTAAGGTTACAGAAAAAAAAGCAATTTCGACAAGTATTAAAAACCAGAAAAGAAACTAACAGTGATGGAAAAATGTGGTATAAATGAAAAAAAAGGTGTATTTTACTTATGTAAGCAGTAGTTATGCTTACTTATGTAAGCATGTTTTTACTTAATGTTTTTTACTTATGTAAGTGTTTTTTACTTATGTAAAAGTGTGTAGCAATGTGAATGTAACATACAATTACACCAGTATTATTACATGTTAGTTAAACATAATAAATTTTTAATCTTAAAGCAAATTTAAACATGAAATAATTAAAACTTTGTTAAATATCACCACAGAAGGTTTGTGACGCCGGGCTGTGCCCGGCACAGCCAGCTGCGTCAAAAAAAGGGTCTCTAGATCTGTGGCACGCGATGAACGTTTCTATCTACCACCCTCTTGCTGGTAGTTAAGTCGAGAGATGGCAACGTCTGCCCTTTTTTCAGCATTGGGCAATCTATCCAGCTGTTCTCGCGTTCTTCCATTTTTCGGCAGATGTCAGTGCTGTTAAAAATAATTGTGACATTTTTTTTTTTTACGGAAGTGACGTGCTAAAAGGTAAAGGATTCTCGTGGAGCTATGTCACCCGCAACTATTTTTATAGAAATCAAATCTATTCTTCGTGACTGGCAACAGTCAAAACTTCAGAGTTTGGCGTTGCCAGAGCGGCAACACTGCGCGTTAAAGGGTTAAGAAATAACTGCATACTGAGAATTAAGTTCTCAAATATTCCTTTGATGGCTTTATGATCATTAATTAGTCTACGATTATTTCAATAATACACATAATTCAATAATACACTATACAAATTTCGGACTCATAAAGTGTCAAAGAGCACACACTTATTTTAAGGTTCTTATAGCTTCTTATCACTACTGCAAGCCAAGTCCCAAATCAAAAATGCATGTTTAGTAGTAAATTCTTCGAAAATTAATTAGCTGACACTCAAACTAAAACTAATATATTTGAATAATAAACAATCCCATTCAGGATTTCAAGAAGATTTTAGTTTAATACAAAATAAACAGAAATGCTTCGGGAAATCGCATCTAATATAAAATTAACCTGTTCGCTACTGGTTGAAAATTTTCAAGTAAATATTGTTTTATTGCATTGGATATAGTATAGTATATATTATTTAAATCTATTTTGAATGTGAAGGCTGTGTGTGTGCCACATAAAGAAGGTCATCGTTAGTTGACTTATAACTCAAGAAATTTTCAGGATAGCAAAACATAACAACCAATTTATACAATAAAATTATACAGTCAAAAAATGTGCAAATAGAACATCAAGTTCATGCTCTAATTTCACTTACAATTTTTTAAAATGTTTTTTTTTTTAAATAAATTACTTTGCTATTCGTATCAACGAACCATTACTATCGATAAAATTCAATAAGACTGTAAAATATTATTTATTGCTCAAACTAGGTTGACATGTTTGGGAGCTTCGAGCTAAATTTTAGAAGTGTCAAAATATTTGTATTGATTTTTCATCTAGAAAAGTTAAGAATACTTGTGAATTCTGTGAAGTTGCTTCCCGTATTTGCTAGAAATATTAATAAAATGCATAAACATTTCTTGAATATGTTAAATACTATAATTGTAAAAGAAAGTTTTTCTATTCGTCGCTCTGAATTTTGAACATTGCGAAATATGTTTGCCATTTAAAAAAAAATATTTTAAATGAATAGTAAAAATTCACAAATTCTGTCATAAATTATAATATTTGAGAGTGTTTAATATGACTGACAGTAAATGTAAAGGCTACTTCTCTTAACCTTTTTTAAAGCTCTGGTAAGTACACTCACCAAACAATTTCATCAACTTTTTTAATTTCCATGGTAATCCATTTACCACTTTTCATTTGTAAAATAAATCTATTATAATAAAAGAGAATGTTTGTAAATCTGTATCTGCGCGATCGCCAGACAAATCTACAGCAAGGAGAACTCTGAAAATTTGAACATATAAGCCCATCAATTCCATAGAGTGCACCTGAGACTCGGGATTTAAAAATTTTAATTACTTTTAAAATTATTAATTAAAAACAGTTTTTGGGTTGCAATACTTGGCGAGTTTTGCCAGCATAAAATGATTTATGCTTTTGAAAAAAAGCAGAATGCTATTTGCAGAATCGCGTGCATTTGAAAAGCATGAAATGATGCGAAAATTACGTCACTTTAACGTCAAATTAAAAAGCATAAAAAAGATTTTAAGTCCAAATGTGTTTCTTAAAGTTCATAAATTTTCAAATTCTACTAATATTATAAATGTGCATGTTTGTGACTCAATCACGGAAAAAAACAAAAAAATCTAAACGGATTTGGATAAAATTTCGAATGAAGATACTTTATACCATGGATTAACATATAAGCAACCTTTCAAGCATATAAAATAAATAGTTCTTTTTCAGATACATTCAAAATAATTCTAATACATTATGCTCTATGGGCACCTTTGAAACTACTGAACCGATTCTAGAACTTTTTTCACTGACATAAACTTACACTATTCCAGAGTATTATAGGCTACCTTTCATGCATAGATCTCAAATAATTCTTTTACAGGGGCACTCAAAATAATTCTAATACATTACGCTGTCTTGGTATCTTTGTAACTGCAGAATCGATTCTAGAACATTTTTCACTGACACAAACTTGCACTATTCCAGAGTATTATAGGCTATCTTTCATGCATAGATCACAAATAGTTCTTTTACAGGGGCACTCAAAATAATTATAATGCATTACGCTCTCTTGGTATCTGTAACTGCAGAACCGATTATAAATTTTTTTTCAAATACAAAGCTGCGCTACTCCTGATTAGCATAGGCTGAAATTCGTGTATATAACATAAATATTTCTCTTACAATAACACTAAAAACAATTCGCAAAAACTTTCGTAACTGTCTCCATTCACCAAATGCATAAAAAAAACTAAAGAAATATAGTAACTCTACATGTACCATGTATTATAATTCCTTTAAAATAAGTAAAAAATAAATAATATTTAAATACAGCCACTTTTGTGTGTCGATAGCGCAAGCATATTTGTTATTCACACATGCTTCATCTCTCTCTGGACCTAATTCTAAAGCCGACATGGACGAAGTCGCGGGTAACAGCTAGTAGGTAAATAAAATAAATCTTTTAACGACTTTATTACGCTAAAGCACGTATAAAGAAAACAAGTCGTGCCCCGACTTGAATGTCTCATTATGTGTTTCTCCATATTTTGTAAAATTTCACGGAAAATAATATCATTAATTTCAGTCACTTGTGGATTAAAAAAATGCCAATATTCAATTCCCTTTTTCAGTGAACGGTATTTAGAAAATATACTTTATATCTATAGAAACATAAAAAATAAATAAAAAGATTTGTTTCTTAATTTTTAATAACCTTAATGGGTGATGGTTAAGCATACTTAGTACGAGGAAAAAAAGATGGTGTTAGAAAATCAAATTAATTTTACATTATAAACTTAATGGATTTATAACGTCAGCGTCAATGAAGTTCTTTCTCATTAGAAATAATATGAAATGAAAAAATGCGAAACACAATGAAAATAAATGCAAAAGAAACGTTTTATTAACATTTAATATGTTAAATACAACATTAAAACAACATTTGCGTTTGTTTGTAATAAAATATTATGACAAACAAGCACAAATGTTTGTAATAATGTTTTATAACGTAATATATTAATGTAGTTATATGATAAACGATGCAATATTCCCTTGCACAACTAAAGTAAAAAACGTTCGTTTAATTCAATTACTGACAGGTTACTTTATATGTGGGTAACCACAGCAAGACACTTAAGCATGGATGAAACTAAACGGCTCAATATATCTGTAGGAATTTTAAGGGATAGACCTACCACAGGTAATTTTGTAACAGCTGTATATTGCGGGGACGATGATGTGTCACCTTCTTCTTAAGAATTATCCAATTTCTAATGTTGTCTATAGAGAGACATCTGGTTTTGCTGTTGCCCACTCGAAAACAGGGACATGTTTCGTACGTAGCCATGTTTGTGGTTACCTTCGTCGTGTGAGGCCTTGCATTGTCTTGGTGAAAAGAAATCGTTTCCTGCCAAACAATCGCAGCACTGATAGGCGTGTATTCATATCAAGAGCACGTATATAGTCTTTAACGTTTATCGTGTCCGTACAAAAAGGAAAATTGCCAACGTCATTCTCTGCCAAATAAGCCCATATCATCAAACAGCTTGCTCTAAGAACTACGAGCTTCCAACAGGATGGATCGTTTGCTTCATCCTTTTTCCTTATAATCTTTTGGACAATATTTTCATTTGAAACCTTAGAAATGGATTCATATATCCACTGCACTTTTTACTACAGAGAGAACACATCTAAAGTGAGATTTGGCCCACGCAACACGTCGATATTTATTCGATGTTGTGAAAAATGGCTTCCGTCTTGTTTTGTAGAAAGCGTTATTACACTTTTATGATATACCGACGCTTAGAGTCTTCCGGGATGCTCTTTCTAAAACTCTGTGTACCTATGTTTACGATATGCCAACGAAATAGGCGTACTTCCCGATCAGTCAACGTTAGCTTCCGACCGAAGACCTTTGCTGGATCGCTATTTTCCGGTGTAACGAAACGTTTCATGATACTACACACTGTAGATTCAGTCTCAAAAATTATCTCTTCAATTCACTGAAATTTCACGGGTAGCAGTGTTGCCAGAATATCTCCGTTATTTGGCAAATATTCGTCTTCTTTTCTCCTGTCAATTGAAAAAACTTCTTCCAATTCAATGATTTTTTTTTCTTCTTTTTGAGATTTTCGTGAAGAATTCACGGAAACAGTGGCGTAGCCAAGGGGAGGGCACAACCCCCTCCCATGAGGAGTTTTTTGCCGTCCAGAATGTATATTCTTCTCTGCCTTAGCACACACATGTATACATATAGGTGAGTTGCAGTAATCGTAACCACCCCCATGAAATATTTTTAGCTACGCCACTGCACGAACTGGGCTCTGAACTGGGAGACGGAAGGTGTCTAGTTCAGAACCCGGTCGCGTCAGCTGACCTAACCGTTAGGATTTTTCCGTAGTTTCTTCTGAGCGTAAATACGGGTTAGGACCCCTAAGAAAGACCCCCTCGGAGGGCACTTCACCCATCGGCCTAGATCCCACGTGTGATAACTGGCCGTAATCCTACAATACCCATGAAAACAAGACAAAGAGACAGACAGGACGGTACAAAAGCTTAGTGAACGAATTTCATTAATGCTGAAGATGTATTTCCTTAAATTAATCGCTATCTGAATACATTATTGCTAGAAATAATTAAAGGATTTAAAAAACTTCAAGCTTGACTGTTAGCTCTAAAAGTACTAACAGATTCAGAAAATGAAAAATCTCAAATTACTATTATGATACTACAAATGCACGTTTAATCTTTAGTTTGAGCTTGAAAAGGGAACATGTTTCATTAGATGTTTTAGTTGGTGTTTTTATATTGAAACAAGTTTGGGCCACATTTTCTATACATGGGATGAATATGTCTCCCCCCCCCCCCAAATAAACGCTTTTTATGATTAAAAATAAATATTTCGTGGGTCGAAAAACACTTTTGTTTTTTAAATTTCGTTGATGCTTATGAAATTGAAGATGCAGCATACATTCTAAATACATGATTCGTTATACAGGGTGTCCCAAAAAGATAGTATCACGCTTTAATTCGAGATAAGTGAGAAATGTGATTCACAAAATGTTCAAAATAGGGTAGGGAAAAGTACTGCGTTTTAAGAAACCGAAAAAGAAAAAATAAAAGGAAAAAAAACCCTGATTAATTTTTTTTAAAGTGAAACTTTTTATAAATTTGTATATACTACCTCCGTGCAAAAGAATTTTCGATTAGTAAAATTATTTTTCTTAGAATATCCGCCACTAGAACGGATGCATATGTTGCAATAAGTGTTTGAGTCGAAAATTTATCTCAAAAATTATATCATATCGTTTAGCCCATCTTTAAATAAAAGGCTTGACTTAATGAAATGGATTTTTTTTTTTACTTAAAATTATTTCATTTTTTTAGTGAAATACCATTAAGGAAACTTTTATGTATGAAATACCTCCAAATTAAGCATGATTACCGTTCAAATTTGTATGCCTTTCTCAAAAACACCAGTAGATTAAATTACCGCAGTTAACTGTACATTAATTATTTTTTTAATGACATTGATATGAAATTTGAGCTATCATCAACAACAAGGAGAAACTTATTGTAGTTATGACTTTTATAAATATAAGCTTTTATAAATTACTTCAGTGTTATTCTGATAAAATTTATGTCCAAAAAAATAATCTTACTTGTTTTATTCAATTTATAAAAAACTGATCCATTGATTTCAATTTGAGTACTGAAATCATTGTACCATATATCATTGTTCATATATCATTGTTTTTTCTTATTTATTCATTTATTTATTTTAATTTATAAATTTTACTTTTTCTGTAGTATTAGAACAGAATTTTTGCAGTTTTGAAACAGAATTCTAAAAAGAAAAAAAAGAAAAAAAAAACCTCTAATTTAAAAAGAAAGGGCCCCACCATGGGTGAGTGAATAAGAAACTGAGCATGGTAAGTGACTGAAGTGAGAAGGTTCCGTGTTCGAGCCTAGCGCGCAGCTATCGATCTAACGGTCTGGAGTTTTGAACGTCTTTTCTCCAGATGTAACGTAAATACGCGTTAGAACCCCTTAAAAAGTCCTCCACTCCAGTCGGTAGGCAGATGCCCCCGCGTAAGCTTGCCTAACACAAAACAAACTAACAAACGAAATAGAATGCCGGGCGAATATATTGAGTCAATATAATTTCCATTCCCTTAATTGTCGAGTCCTCGAGGCTCTTTCAATATGTATCTAGAATCCTCTGGATAGTAAAACAACTTAGGGAATACAACAAGTTACAATCTTAATTCGACGCCAGGAGCACCGACTCTTACTGCCGTATGCAGTGAGAAGAGGTTAAAAGTTAGTTTAGTCCTACTTTTCTTTCAACGGGAAACATACACTTGTGATTTCTATAGCAGTAATTTTATCTATTTCGATTGGAAATTAAAGGTTTACAAGGAGAAAGAAATGCAAGTGTTTTTCGTTTGTGACAATCACTAAAATGGAAGAAACGTGTCAGAATCATACCCTTGGTACCGTGCCGCATAAGCCCAGTTGGGGAAAAAAAAAACACGTGCTAAGTAAAGCTTAAAAAACAAAAAAGAAATGATCGCAATTGTAAAATATTCTGTATTTAAAAATTTTTATTTTTCCGTTCCCTAAAAATATTGTAAAATACATTTGTGCCAGATTAACATTGTGTACACATTCCTTAAAATCATACTGGCGCAGGAAACTGTGCTTGCTTTCCGCGTTTGTTGCTTTAAAATCCAGTGTATAAAGAAAGTTATCGTAAACAATCCAGTTAACAGAAGGAAACAAAAATTTTATTGGTTCTAGAAATCGACTAACAATCTTCAGTCCACAAGTCAAAGAAATTAATAAACGATAACGCGTTTTATAACAGCCCTCTTAACACACAAGCTTTCTCAGATGATGTATTTCTCACACAATAAAAGCCTTTCACGAGCTAAAATTCAGTGTAAATTCTCGAGGAAAACTGTCATCTGTTCCTCAGGATACAGCAATGGAGTTTTCACAAACAGCATTAAAAAATAAGATTCTGAAAACAAGTGAAAGATCGCTTACAAAAGCACACAATACAGAGCAAAATGCAGTGGGCTTAACGAGCATTCAATCACAATTGAACATCTCTGGAACGTCCTGTTCTTTTATACTTTCCGCCGACTTTACTGTAAACTACGACTATTGTCTACTAGTACTTGTATTTTCCAGAAGCCTCAAGTTGTTTGATACCGCAGTAGAAATGCAAATGAGTAATATTAGGCTATTGAGTAATAATAATGCAGGGAAGCAAATATTACAGGCCCCCATTAATAAAATCACGCCCAATGTCACCAAGCTTGGAGACTCTTTTACAAAAAATCGCTATATTTGTAGCCAAAAATCGCCAAATATCGTGCCAAAAATGAGTTTCCAAAACTGAAGTCAGCTAAACTGTATTGCCAATACTTCTCGAGAATTCGAGAAATCCTTTGTTAAGCAATGAGGACATCCAAAGCTCCCATCTCGATTTCTAGTAAACCGATTTTCATTCAACCAAATGCAAATTTTAATTATTTGAAGCGTAAATTACGATGTTTAGACTATATTTAACCCCTGAAGAGAAAGTTACTCCAAACATTCACAACAATACTTTCGTTTCGATTGAAAACGTGATTAAAAAAGGGTAGGTTTATATACAACAGTCCTAAATTTAAAATTCGTACTTTATGCGGCTATTCGTTTTTTGAGTTATGCGAGTTACGTATGTACGTCCATGAGTTCACGCGTCAAGCCAAAACTACTCAAAATGGATTCACTGCGGTCAAAGTATTTCGACTATGCATACATACAAACATACTTGCACACACGTTGATACTTCACATAGAAACTTATCAAAATCGATTTTTCTGTAAAAAATCTAAGTACGGAAAATTTTCGCAATACTTCCTTTACAGATACAAGGAAGAGAAAAATAAATTTAGCACGTGAAACTTTTCGTGCCTTCCGACTCAAGAGATGGTGTCTTGTTGAATAGATACACCATTTTCATTTTCGGTGAAAATGCCATTTTGTACATACTGGGTGTCCCCAAAAGGTGGTAACACGCTTCAATTCTTTATTCACTAAGAGTAAGGGGGCAATGTAAGTTGTAAAAAATGTTGAAATTAAAGGTAGGAAAATAGACTAGGTTAAGAAAAAATTCTTCTCGTTAATTTTCAAAAAATCACAATTTTAAATTTGTATACGACCCTCCCGTACACACATACACACACAAATCAGTAAACAAAATGTGCCCCATATACTAATGAGGTGATGCAGAAATTTTCAGTTTATCATCATAAAACGTTTCAGAAATATCTTTAAACAAAGATGGTCAGGAGACCTGCACACGAATTCAAATATAAAAGTTTACTGCTGAAGTGCAAAACGTTTTCTTTGGTAATTTTTATACTACCCCTGAAATGCCATCATCCGACCTGATTTTTTTCTTATCGACAGCCGTTGAAAGGTGGTTCAAGTCACTGTATATTTATTTTCATATTTCTGACAAAAAATTTGTACATCACCACTTTAGTAAAATGGGCACATTTTACTATTTGGGAATTTTTATTTTTTGTTTTTTGGTTTGGAGGGTCGTATTCAAATTTAAAAAGTGAAACTTTTTGAAAATTAACCGGAAGAATTTTTTTAATGTAGTTTTTTTCCTGCCTTATTTTGAAATGTTTTTCAATTTACATTGTCCACATATCTCTAGTAGATAACAACTAAATCGTATTGCCACCTTTTTGCGACACCCTATATATAAATAGTGTCCCAAAAACGCTAACCGAGGTTTCTATACCTTAAGTATTAATCATACACAGTAAATTGCAAAGTTACGGTACAGAATTTGTGTTACTGATTAAAATTTCCCGAAGATTAAATCTATATATAAAATTTAAAATTTTATACGACCTCTTTACAAAAAATTTCCAATTAGTAAATTGTGCCCCCATACATTAGTGAGGTGATGTACAAAATTTCAGCCTTGCATTATAAAAAGTCTCGGTGATATGAAAATAAATATATGTTGGCTTAAACCACTTTTCAGTGACTCTCGAAGACAAATACACACACACACACACACACATATATATATGTATAATCTTCTCCTCTTTTTTTTTTTTTTTTTTTGCAAAATTTTAGTCTTGCATTATAAAAAGGCTCGGAGATATGAAAATAAATATATGTTGGCTTAAAGCCTTTTCAGTGGCTCTCGAAGACAAAAAAAAAAGTCTTCTTCAGAAGATCGCGTTTCAGGGACTGTGCACAATTTACAAAAGAAAACAATCACTGCATAAATATATCATACTTTTGCTATGACTTACCAACTTTGTTTAAACATATCTCCGAGCTTTTCCATGATGATACGCTGACAATTTGTACATAGCCTAATCAATGTATGGAGCACGTTACTAATCGGGAATGTTTTGAGCAGGGGGCGTGTAACAATTAAAAATTTTGTATGTATTTAAATTTAATCTCTGAAAATTGTTACCCATACCATAAAATTCTTTGCTTTTTTTACGCAACTTTGTAATTTATTCTATATATCTCTATGATCAATATTTAAAGAATAAATCTTAAGTTAGTATTTTTGAGACACTATACTACTTTTTTGCACAGATTTTTTTTTGCGCGGATTCAAAATAACAGGGTGTAAAAAACAATGACGGAAAACATTTTTTTTAACAATTCGTAACAGCAATTTTTGAGAGAAATAATACACATATTGTATATATTTACTACCCAGCATTCTCAGAGTATTATATGGGAGGGTTTTTACAACAAAATCAATTCACCATTATTTTTTATTTAAGCATACTTTTCGCCGCGGTGTTAGGCAGAACGTATCGACAGTGTAAAAAGAAAATCCGGTGTACATATACAGAGAGAGATTTATAAATAATACCATAAAAAGTATCAGCATTTCAGAAAGGGCACATAATGCAATGCACCAGTAACCAGAAGTGAAGTAATTTTTCCCGTAGGTTAATATTGGAACATCATTGCTTTATTTCGACGGTCAAATATCACCTTAAAGAAAAATGCTTGCTTGAATAAAATGTCCTCAGATTAATTTCAGAGAACTGGGGTAAATTCCCCCTGATAAATTAGTCAAATCATGTTAGGGTTGCATTTTCGCTATTAATGATGTAGTAATATTATATATCCTTACTGCACAAAGCTAATAAAAATCTATCGCTAGAGAATTTATTACGACACCTGTTTGTAAGCATAAAAATGAATTACATTTTGAAAGGTCGACTATATCATTCAAATGCCTGTGCCGGGCTCACGGTTATTTTATCAGACAGCATCATGTTTCAACGTTTGGTTCCGAAAAGAAGGAAAGGAAAGGCCTAAAATATCTAAAGAAATATGCACATCTTCGTTCTGTTAAAAACAAACTTGACAGCTGCTAGGTAGATTTTGTCTCCTTTTTTTTAAATTAGAAAGTGTGTCATAGTTTTTTCATTAAATTAATTCAGCGTTTATTAGAACTGAGCGAAAAGCGTAACGTTACAGCAAGCCACTGGTTATTTCACCGAATGGATTAGAAAAAAATTACTCTATGTTAATATGACCCTTTTCGAATTTGTCAGGCCATGCCCTGAACAATATCTGTGAGCTGTTAGCTAGCTGTGAGCATTATTGCTTGTAAATTCACATTTCAAAAACAGCTGCATTTTTATTTTATTTTTAAGCTTTTAGGGAATATAGGCATTGAGTCCTCTGAGCTTAAATCGGTCAAGAAGAGCTTAAAGCAGACGGGAAATGGTCAGTAATGTTGCTTTTACAGTACAGTAACGCCATAAATGTTTAACAGTGTAAAAAAGCATCAACACATTTTTTTTTTAAAGTCACTTTTCATTGGAGAAAATAAACTTTTAAGTAAATATTTCTAAGCTTTAAAGTTTAAAAAAAAAAATCCATGGTACAAGTGTGTTTCTTTGCAAAACGAAATATGTGCGTATTGCAGTGAAATTGGAATTCGTCAAACGGAAAATTACGCTTCAGCCTATCAAAGGGTAAAAATTTTAAAAATAAGTACTCTAACATTCAAATAAAAACTATAGTGAGAAAAACTTTTGTTGTGTTTAAAAGAATAAACCAAAATGTTTTTCTCAATTAACACTCCGTAAAATGAACTTGTTATTTTAACTTAAAATAAACAAAGTTAGTTATTTCTAAACAAAACGCCTTATTGAAGCTAGATCAACGTAATATTTTTTTTGAGCGAATCATTTTTCTGGAGGTGCATTATAATATGAATAATATGAATTTTTGCCGTCTTTTAAGCTTTTAGAAATGCCTGGGTTAATCTGATTAATCTTTTCTTTTAATCAGCCTTAAAAAAAATTCATAAGTGCACATGTTATGCTTTTCCAGCTTTTTACGAAATCAAATTATTGCATTGTGACTCGGAAAGTCGTTTTGAATTAAAAATAAAAATGTTTTATCTCAACAGACAGAGTTACGTAGTAATGAACATTTGGTGATATGTTTTCAATACTCTGTCTCACGACATATTAAAATTTAATATTCATATGGATAATTGCTAACTTTATACACTTATAAATTTTAAATATAATAAATTTAATTTAATTGAAAATTTAAACGAATTAGAATTTATTTCCACTTAACAATGTTAGGTATTAGAATTACATGAGCAAATAAAGATTTGAATTAATTTAATTTCTATAGATGTAGTAAGTTGTGATTAATTAAGATGTAAAATAACTGATGGTGAAAATATATCTAGTTTTTTTATATATATATATATAAATTTTAGTAACACATTCATTACATGAAATAATCTTTAAAATAAGACATAATTTATCTAAACATACAAAATATGAATTTTTAAACTCTATCACGCTCTAAGTAATGCAATATCTTTATAAATTCTAAATATAACAGAGAAAAAAATTACTTAATATAACTTTGATAGTTTGGAATATTATGTTTTCATTTAAACCTCTCCGAATGCTTATTTATTTATTAAAAATATTCCTTCAAATTTTTAAAGCACATAAAGCATTCTTTTTCCATAATTATTAAACAAAGTGAATTTTTAAAATTGTGTACTTATATATCTTACTTAATTGTTTATTTACTTAATACATTACACCACAGATTTGTAAGATTGTATTTCACTCAAATCTATTTGAAGGAAGGATGCTATTGAAAAATGTTAATAATTATTTAGGATTGCAAAATATAATTATAGAGCACATTGCTCTTTTGATGTGACTACAATTATGTTGTATAGAATACAATGCCCCGTATTTCCTACTAAATTGTCACTGGAATTTTAATTCCTGTTTAAATCACCTTTAACTAATACTCTTTAGATTAATACTTCTCTAAGTTTCATTTAATTTAATTAGTATCTGAAAAGTTCGCTTAGAGACCATAGAGTTGATTTTATCAGTTTTTGCATTCGAAGTTGGTGAAGGTGTCTCAAATGCCTTTAAGTCTAGTAAAGTGAAGCCTCTTGTGATTTTCGTGGGCAGTTCAACAACGGAAACTTCAAATTTTATAGAACAGCAAACAATTTCTTTCAAGAAGTGAGCGTATGTCTAGAATAAAATAGCGTGGGAGGGAGGCTGGGGAGTGGTCGCAAACACAACCCATCGTTTTTAACCCTTTAGCATGCTATGGGAACGCAAATCTGACATTTTAACAGTCGGTCTCAAAATTACTCGAGCATTAGTCGATTTTTCAAGTTTTGATTCACAAAGAACAAATTTGATTTAAGTTTGACATAGCTTGTCCTTTACTTTTTCACACACAATTATTTTTAAAATTGACATCAGAATTATTTTTATCAGTGCTGTTAACTGCTGAAGGCTCGAGGATGTGAAGATGCATCTATACAGAAGAACAACCGGACAGACTACTTAAATGGCCTCAACGCTGAAAAAGTGCAGTCCTTTGCCATCACACCATTCAAGTACCAGAAGCGTGGTAATTGATCGAATCGCTATGTTGCCTGCATGTTGCACTTTATAGAGCTGGGCAATAGATCCAGTTGTTCTATATCGATGTGAAAATGACTGTGCTTCAAAAAATTGACTTGTAGCAGATAATCTTTAAAAAATATTTTGTATTTTCTTTGAACAGAGAATGATTTCTCAAAAATCACAGCATGAATGTCAGGGACAAATTGCAGAGTCTCAGTGATGAGGTTATGCACCACTGAGTTAATTTATGTTAGTTGGCAACAAGCTAACTTTTTGGATATTTTTTTATACATTTGAAGCTAAGAGCATTTCATTGCCTGGAAAATAAAAAAGAATCGTAAGAATTTCTATCGATTTTTAGTGAAACATATTTTTTATATTTAATTTCGAGCGCGTTTCACAGTCAAACATAAAAAATAATCCTTAAAAATGTTGCTTATTTCAGCGCTTTTTAATTTTAAATAAAAAAAATAATTCTATTTTTTAATTATTTACAAAAGATACATTCCTGGATCCTGGATTCTTTTTTTCCCCCAGAACTATGCTGCCTGACAAGAGAACGTAAAAGATGCTAAGGGACATTTTGGGCATTTTCTAGCTATTTCTTGAGCATTACAATAACAAAAGATTTTTAACGTTTTTATTGAGACTAGCTCTAAAACAATCGTAACGTCTGAATTTTTGTGTGGTCTTTTGTGGTAAAACTTGTTACCAATGAACGGAAAGGTTGAACCTCAAAGTAGATCCTAGCGATCGAGCAATTTCCTCCTTTTTAGTGATGCAAGGGATATCAAACTGGCAGGATACCGGATACCGAATATCCGGCCAAACTTTCTAACGGATATCCGGTTATCCGGCCGCAGTATGTTTTCTTCTTTTTTGTTTTATTTTCACTAGTTTTCTTAGATCACTGAGCAATTACTTTTATCTTTAAATTTTCCCATTAGTTTCAAATCATTTAATTAAAAAATCAGAAATCCTTTTGGGATCATTTCCTTGAATTTAGTACCAGTTTTACTGTAATTAAAGTCATACAAATAACAATGTCATGAATGTTCTCTCCCAAGAGTTAGATAAATATCTTAAAACGCTCAGTTCTTGAAAGAAAGACATCTCCATCCAACTGTAGGAAAATCAATATAACAAATTTCCTTACTTTATCGAAATTGGAGGGGGGGGGGGGACATTTCTCACCAGACAATTTATGGTGGGAAAAAAGGTAACCGAATTCTTACAAAGATTAAAAACCAGTGTTTTTGTACCATAATTTCTTCCAGTAATAATTTACTCCAATATTAAAAAAAAAAAAAGATAGAAGTACTTAATTCCCCCCTCCCCCCATTTTCTATACATGATAAAAATACATTCTAAAAAGTATTGAAAACAAAATATTTTCACAAAACTTTGTTTTTTCGCATTTTTTATTATTGCAGTTTTTTTAATTTATTCATTTATTATGTTTATTTATGTTACTTCTCTGTACATAATTTTAGGCCGGATGTACTACCGAATATTTGTAATATCCGGCTACTGCCGATTATCCGGCATGTTGGCCGGTTAGGCCGGATGCAGTATGTTTGCCGGAGATCCGTTGCATCCCTGCTCCTTTTGGTATTTCACTTAGAAACAAATTCACCCAGCCCGTCTCATAACATAACTCCAGCAATTTTAAACCTTTCTTCAATCCTTTTGTGGATTGAAAAGGACTGTATAAAAATATTTGGGAGTTTTAATCTTCTCAGCGTCTAGAAAAAGGTCAAAGCTATAAAGTTGATTTCATTACAGGATCGTTTCACACAGTAGCGTACATCAGGGGAAATTGTTTAAACCTTTGAAAGCCAAGCATTTTCGCATCAATATAGAAGACCAACTGGATAGACTGTCCCACTCTGAAAAATTGCAGCCGTTGCTATCGATCCATTTAACTGCCAATAATATGGCGGTTGATCAAATCGTCAATCGGCTAACAATCAGAAACTTCAAATGTGTCAGAAAACTTCTTTAGCACTGTGGTGCGAGATGGGCAATTCGAACAACCGTCAAGTTGCTGGTAGTTAAATGGATCAATGGCGACGACCACACTTTTTCGGCGTTGGGATCATTTAGCCATGTTTTTTTTAAGACTAGCAGTGGAACAATGAAATAAGGTGGTCTCACAGTGCGTCAAAGTGTTAACACTTTCCATTTTGGGAAACCTTATTTTATCTACTCATTCGGATAATTTTAGAGACGCAACGATGGAAGTTCTCCATCTGTGACAGGAGTTGTTTCTCCGGATTTTTTGAATGTCCCGCTGTGATCCAGCGTCTTTGCAAAGATTAAACCAAGGATCATTGGTTAAAAATGACAAAAAAACAAAGAGAAATGTGACTCTAGATCTGAAATTCTGGAAGAATTATGTATGTGCTAATAAGTGTAGGTAACTGAACAATATAAAAAAATATGATAAAAAACAATTCTAATTAGAAAAACAACAGTAAATATGACTCATTTAAGCTTTAAAGCTTAAAAATATATCTGTATGTGTATAGATGGGTATGATTGTTTCTTTCCTTTATCAAGTATACTTGTTCACTCGTTGCTCTACACATTGATGCATTGCAGTGAAGATTGACTATGGAGATTAGTGAACAGAACTTTATCTTGGCCGCTCAGAGAGTGTATGGAAATAAAATTCTTATTACGCTTTAATTATTTTTCTATTACAAAGGTGTACTAATTTTTCAAGTCTACTGATTTCAATTTTGCTCTTCTTTTCTAGTTTAATTGGTGGAAGTCGGGGAGGCACTGGTAGTTTTTATGTCTGTTTTGTGTTATTAATTTTTATAGTGATTAATACATTCTTAAAGTAGTCAAGAACAAATTTCACTTGTTTACGATCTCCACCTTCAGCAGAAATTTCGAATTTAAAATCATTTAATTTAAAAATAGTGTTTGTAGATCAGAAGTTTTTCAATAGTATTACTTGTGCGCTGCCACTTGGGGATCAGAAATAGTAGATAGGATTATTATGCAAGAATAAAATGTAAAGCTATTGTAATCCGGAAAATTTTCAACCAAAAAGGTCTGTTAAAAAAAATCCCGAATGCTCAAGGCTTTAGAGTACATAAAGGGTTTTGAGTTAAATTGATTGAAAGCGACATAAAGCAAAACAAACGTTTATATATTTATTTATCTATTTTAGCAATGTGGGAATCAAGTCAACCTACCTATGAATATTTATGTTTCATGTGAGTAATTTTTTTATAATCGAAAACTTAACAGTTTAACTGTATTAGACGGTTTTGAAGTTATTAATATCAGGACTGCGAGGAACATTAGTTCTTTTTTTTTTTTAAGTCGAAGGGTGTCAATGCAAAACTCACATTCTCCTGCAAAACTCACTTTTCATATTTGAATTTAAGTTCTAGCTTTACCCAAAAAAAAAAAAAAAAAAAAAAAAATTAGGACTGCGTGCAAGTAGTTGCTACGGTAACAAATATATCATCCAAAATATAGTGCCCATATATCATGTTTGTTAATAAGTTTTTTGCATTTTTCTAAGAACTAATTTACGAAGTGAAGAATGTAAGTTTTGCATCTACACCCTTCAGATGTTCTGGAACAATACTAAAAAGTATTGGCATCTAAATGTTCTCTCTCCAATTTATTTAATTCTTTGAAATAATGCACTAAATGTTCCAGCCATAGAGTGGCAAAAATGGGTGCGTTTTTGTCATCAAAAAATCCATGATTAAGGACCTAGATACTTCATTGATTATTATTAAATCTATTGAACTTTTTGTGTTCTGGCGATTTTCTCATTTTTCAGAAAAAGAATAATAATTTTCAAGAGCGTCCGATGTACGGAGCATTAGCATATATTTTTGTCTCCAAGACAAATTAAAAAATTTTTGGCACAAAAATAATTTCATTTTAGCTATTTTTGAGGCTTAATTATGGTTAGCTACTAATTCAGAGGGAATGTTTTTCAATCTTTCAGCAATAGTGTAAAACTTTTTCAGCTCTTATCAGTGTCAGAGAAGTTTTGTTTCAAATTGATGCAGACTAATGGAGTACCTGTCCGTCACCTTCTGTGATTTTTTTTCACATGTAAAATTAATACAAATCAACACTTATAATTAAAACAGACCCCTACGGTTCTAACAATCGACAAGCTATTTCTTCAAGAAATATAACTAGCTGAAAATAGGCTAATGACATGCAACTTCTGATATTTTGAATTACGAAATGCATGGTGTACTTATATGAAGGTCTTCAGTTTTCTAGTTCCTATTCTTTTAGTTGTATTTGGAGCATTTATTATCGAGCTTGTTAGCTTGGGTACCGGCAGCTTGGAGGTTCAGGACCTGTCCTACTCCACACCAATCGCCTAAGCGAACAGTTGTGCGTTCAATTCCCCTCTTACCCAGGCTGTTTAAATTTCTTTTCTCTGTGGTAGTAAAAACTTTCGTTTTATTGTCTTATTTACTCGAAGAGGACTTATAAGCCGGTTCTTGAAATTAAGCCCAAGTCCTAAAATAAATGTTCCAAATACGACAACAACTTGTTTACTTGGTTTCAAGGGCCCGTTTATAAATCCTCTTCGAATAACGTCAGCAACACAATGAAATATTTTACTACCATAGAGAAAGCAAATATGCAGTTCATGTTCATGGGACAAAGACAAACATTACCAGTGGTGAACGGGAATCGAATCCAAGACCTTATGGTAAGCGGTAGCAGTTTAACGGTAAGCGGAGAGGCGGACAGGCACTTATCCTCTCAGCCCACAGCTCCTCTGGCTTATCTACTTTTGCGAAAAAAAAAAGGGGGTATTTTTACACGTGTGAAAACATCATGCTTTGGATGGTTTGTAGAGTGATCTACGATGAACTGCAGTAGAAAAACATAGCAACTAACAGTATGTATCAATACAACTAATAATAAATTATTATCATTATTATTGTTTTTGTTGTACAAAAACTATAAAAATGGGGAAGAACGATGGATTGAAGTTTAAAGGCCTGTCCTACTCCACACTGATCGTCTAAGAGTACGGTCGTGGGTTCGATTCCCACTCATACCATGGTTGCTCAAAATTTCTTTTCTCTGTGCTAGTAAAATTTTCATAGTGATGCTCACTTTACTCCATGAGGATTTATAAGTGAATTCTTGAAGCCAATAAAGTTCGAAAATAAATGTTCCAATTTAAACTAGAATAAGTTAGATGTGGTATTTTTTCTAATAAAAGAAAATAATATCATCATTCATTATGTAATAAAATTTCATCATTTTCTTTTCCCTATGGCGGGTACTTGCCATCCAAACGATTTCCCCACCTAAGCCCAGATGTGTTGGCCATTTTATTATTTCAGCACCTAGTAGGTGACCAACGTTACACTCTATGAAGGAAAGGACGATTTAACACCTAAGCCCAGTCCCGTGATCGTAGAGAACGGTGCACTGTCCACCACACAATCTAGGGCGAATTTTCATGAAATAAAAACCACATGAAACATATTTCATGAAAAATAAGAAAGTGATTCTCACCTATTAGTTTTATTTCGTCATTTAAAATAAAAAAAATAATATTTTAAAATACTTAAATGACAACTTGGCAAAGTAAGCATTTACATTTAATTTATTTACGGTTTAGTAAGAACTTGTAGAATCTTGTTAAGTCCTTGGCAAGCTCGTAAATGGACAAGATCGTAAAGTTCATAGTTTTCTCACATACTACATTTTAATACTGTAAGAAAAATTAATTTAACAATAAAGTTTAAAAGGCATAATTTTCTTTTAAGTCTACAATTATCTTTCGAAAATTAGGAAAATTTAATCGTAAATGTAGTTTTATAACGTGTATATTTATAAATTTTAAAGTAGAATGTCTTGCATAACAATAGAGTGTAACAAACAGGAGTCAGAAGATAAAAGTGTCATACGTAATAGTTTTTTGCTATTGAAACTTTTTTATTTTTCTTATTAAAACCTCTTTTGAATACAATTATACTAATTAAAGTTATCTTCATTTTCACCATGGGAATAGCATGGTTTTTTTTAATTATTAGTTATCGCCATTTGTACCTTCTTTATATGAATAAGAACAAATATGAAAATAATTTACATTAATATGCTTCAAATATTTATATGGTATCACTTATATATCTTCTTTATTCGATTTTCGTATTTATTAAAGTTGTATACCTTTATTAAAAAATTGAAATCCTATTATTACTTACTTTTTTTTCCTTGTTGTTCAATTCAATATTAATTATTAACGTTCGAATATGAAAAATATTAACTTTTAAAAATATTATTGCTCACCTTTTTTTTTTCAATTTATTTCACCTGAGCTTTTTAATTAACTTTTTACTTTCTATCACATTATTTAGGTTTTTTTTTTTAATGTATTCGAGTAATGGATAATTTTGATATCATTTTAACAGAACTTTGCATAAATCTAATTCTTATAAGTTATTACTAATTAAATTATTTATTCATTTCATTTTTTCTCTCATTCTTCAGTTATTTTCAAGTTTTAAATTTGTACCTTTCGAATAGTTTATGTAAACGCATCATATACTTTTATTGCCGTTTGTATTAACAATCTCCGTACTTAGAACATAGTTTCTAAACTATGTTTTTAAAACATTTTTATTTTATCTGCATACTTGTAGCGATTTTTACAAATTCGTCCAACTCTTGTATTTTATATACGATTTTCTTTTTAATTCTGCAAAATAATAAGATGCAACTTTTACATAAAAGAATTTTTTAAAAATCGTGCAAAAAATTCTTGTTTTGAATTTATATTTGCAGCGATTTTTTATAACTCTTCGCTCAATTCTTATATTTTATGTGCAGAATTTTTTTTTTTTTTTTAACTGTACAAAATAATAACGACACATTTTTTAAATAAAAGATAAAAAATAATTTTGTACTCACCAGCAGACCCTAAGCACATTAAAAATACAAACGCCACAGTCAGGGAGAATGTAAAAACAGAATTCAATTTCTTATTTACCATTGCAATTTTCAAAAATAAAAAACCAAATATATCTCTACTGTTTAATAGCAAAACGAACGCACTTTAAAAACAAAAAGAAAATGGGGGGGAATGGAATAGCAAATAAAACAATCTAATCAAGGAAAAACTGCTTGAAACTTGGAAGTCTTCATCCAACCGTTGGAACGTAGTTTTAAGTCGTTGTTACAATCTTAAAAAATTAATTTTTACGGTATTTTTTTTTATTTTTCCAAACACGCGTTCGCGAGAGCTAAAAGAGCGCGCCGACAACTGAAGACAAAACTTTTGCGAAGTGGCTTTGGGCAACGCGCGCGAAGATCTAGGTGTTTCGGACATCGAAAAGTGGGCGAATTGGACTGCTCTGATTGGGCAAAGCGCAGCAGGTAGGTGGGTCCTGCCACCTAGCGAAGAAGCTGTGGACTGACTCCCACGCGCTTTCCCAATGTGTCCGTCAGTTTTAAGTTTTATTGGAATGACGTTAGGGAAAGAAGCCCCCCCCCCTCTCTTGCCCATCCGAAATCTTGTTCGGCGAAAGATTGCCACGGCTTGAAAAAAATAATAACACAACATTTTTGCCGATTTTACTCAGGCAGACGATAATTCATTTTTTTTCTCTCTCTCTTTTAAATTCCAAATAAGCCCACTCAAACTTTTATGAATGGAACAGGAGAGCAGCATCGAAAAGATTTTTGGATTTATAAGAAGGCTCGGGACTAAAATAACATCCGAGGGGCTTACACCCACTTTCAGATCACGAACTGATTTACGACTGGTCATTACGACTGGCCCCGGGTTCCCAATCTTTGGGGATCTCCAGGAATAGCACATTTTGAATGCTTAGAGGAAATTTAAACATTCCAAATGAAATGAATTCAGGATTTTTTGGCTGTCAACTGTATATGTTTTTTAATGGATTTATTATTTTGATTAAGAATGATGACTAATTGCATAAAAGATTTCTCGCTTTATCTAATTGATTAAATAAATATTTAAATAAATATGTGTGAGTTTCTAATGACTTATGATTGGTTTTAATATTACTACTTAGTATAATAGCTGTGAAGTAAATCCTTATACAAATTATTATGTGATATACCACGCATTAAATATAAATTTAATAGAATTCAACAATAAATCTACTTTACGACAGGGTCTAATAAAACTTCTGCATCAAGGGTTTCTAGTCGCGCATAAATTGATGCCTGATGTATGCTTAGCACAAATAAATTATGAATACATATTAAAGAACACCCTCGCACGACAGGTACGGATTTTGGTGTTTGTAGGACTTACAGTTTTTTTACAGGGCTACAAAAAATAATTCTTTGTGGCTTATTGACGGAAACTCTTGAAAGTGCACTAACGTCTAAACGGTGCATTCGATTGAGTGAAAAGTGGGTCTGTATATTACAGGTCACGATCATATGACCTGTATAGAGTTTAATGTTTGTAGACCCGATAGTGTATTCACAGGGCTGCATAAATAATTCTTATACTTATGGTCTGCGGAAGCAAATCATTTAAAGTCCGCTTGTGTCTAAGTGGTGCGTTTAAATAAGTTCAAATTGGGCATTTATATCATAGATTACCGTCACACAACCTGCATCGATATTGGTACGTGTGGGGCTTATAGTTTTTGTACAGGGCTACAAAACATTCTAATACAAGTATGTTTCGATCACTTACTGTTTAAGCAATAATCTCTTTAACACCTATTTTGAGCCACCCGCTGTAGCTTTGGGGATGGTACTTGGTTTTTCATAGGTATAATATGTATATGAAAAATTAAGTACCAAAACTAACAAACCCCAAGCTAGGGGAAAATACACACACACATATATATATGAAGTGTCAGATTTTCCAGTAAAGTTTCAGAGTTAAGGCGGGTAAAATGGTTTATTGAACATTATCTTTAAGTTACAATATAGAGTGAGAAGAGGGGAGGGGAGACGGGTACGAAAATCCGCGTGGATTAATTAAGCAGTTCTAGTGGCAGAAGTCTCTCGAATTTCGAGGTGCAGGCGTATTTACGCTCACTATACTACGTGGGTTGCTAAGACATAAATCCGCCTCTCTCTCATCTCTAATCGAATTGCATACATTTCTTAACATGACCTGCATCCGGGGTTACAAAGGCGTGGGAACACGTGTACTCTGGAAAGAAGCCAGAATCGACGACCTTGTGTCTGGCACTTAACTAAAGAAATAAAATATAACTCCAGAGCGCGCATGGCAAGTATGACAGGAAAGCAAAACTTACAGTGAAAGTACCCGCTTGAACAATACCCAGACTAGTAAAACCCAAACTACCTTTTTATACATTATATATATATATATATATATATATATATATATACTAGCTGCTACCCGCGACTCCGTCCACGTCGGCTTTAGAATTAGGTCCCGAGAGAAATGTAGCATGTGTGAATAACAACTATTGTTGCGACAAAAGAAACTGCATTTAAATATTATTTGCTTTTTACTTGTTTCAAATGAAGTATAATGCATGGTAGTATACTTCATTTAAAATAAGAGAAAATGAAGAGTTACTAAATTTAGATTTCTTTCAGGCATTTCGCGAATACAGTTATGACAGTATTTGCGAACTGTTTTGTTAAAGAGATATTTATGCTATATGCATGAATTTTAGTCTATGTTAATCAGGAATAGGGCAGCTTTCTATTAGTGAAAAAGTTTTAGAATCGGATCTGTAGTTACAGAGATACCCAGAGAGCGTAATGTATTAGAATTATTTTGAGTGTTCCTGTAAAGGAACTATTTACGCTACATGAATGAATTTTAGCTTATAATATTCAAGGATAGTGTAGCTTACTATCAGTAAAAAAAGTTTAGGAATCGGTTCAGTACTTACAGAGATGCACATAGAGCGTAATGTAATTCTTATTAGCATACATGTAAAAGAACTATCTGTGATATATGCATTAAAAGTAGCCTATAACACTTAGGATGCCACCAATGTCTAAGAAGTTCTGCTCTCAAAACTGCAAGGCGGGAGGTGCCAGGTTCAAACCCCGATCGCGCCTGTCGACCTAGCCGCTCCCAGTTTTCCGTGGTTTTCTAAAAAACCTCGCTTAAGTACGGGATAGGATCCCTTAGAAAGTCCCTTCCCCCCAGAGGAATTCGCCATACAGGATTAGGACCCTAGTGCAGTCAATCGGTCTTAATCCAAAAACAAACAAACAATAATTCTCAGGAATAATGTAACTTTCAATCAGTGAAAAAAGTTTTAGAATCGGTTTAGTAGCTACAAAAGTTCCGTAGAGCGCAATGCATTAGAAATATTTTGAGTGTCTTTGTAAAAGAATTATTTATGCTATATGCTTGAAAGGCTGCCTGTATGTTAATCCAGGGCATAAGCTATTTTCATTACAAATTTTCCCAAATCTGTTCAACCATTTGTGTGTGATTCAGTCAAAAACATCGAAACACACAAACGTACACATTTATATTATTGGTAGGATTTGGAAATTTATGAACTTTAAGAAACACATCTGGACTTTTCTTGGTACTTACGTATTATTCCGGCGGTCATTCCCGCCAAACTGCTTTTTCGTCAAATGAGTTGCCAAACTGTTGCCAATCGTATTCAAAACCATTAATAATTTCATGCGCCCGGCATTTATTTCGGCAAAAAATCGCTTGTCTTGGCGGACCGCCGAGATAATACGTAAGTACCCTTTTCTTATGCTTTTTAATTTGGCGTAAAATCAACATAATTTCCATGTTTTTCAAATGCATGTGATTTTGCAAATAGAATTTCTGCTTTATTTTAAAAGCATAAATCATTTTGTGTGGGCGATAAAACGGCTTTTAATTAATAGTTATAGGAAAGTAGTTAAAAGTTCAAAATTCTGAGCCTCAGGTGCACTTTACCGAAGTTATGGGCTCAGTCTTTCAAAGCTCTGCTTTCTGTAGATTTGTCTGGAGAACATTCATTTTTATTATTACAGATAGATAGATTTGGCATAAAACTGGCTTAATTTCCGTGGTTTTTAATGTTTTTCAGATGCACGCGCTTCTTTGTTGAAGTAATAGCATTCTTGTTAGCTCAAAACATGAATCATTTGATACGGGCGAAACTCGCCAAGCATGGCAACGTAAAAACAGTTTTTAATTAATAATTAAAAAGTAATTAAAAATCTAAAATTCTAAGTAGCCTATAACCATCTCCAGGGTCCCATCTATATCTAAACCAAAATGCATCCTAATCGATTCAGCGGTTTAGGCGTGAAAGCGTCATAAACAAACAAACAAACAAACTCACTTTCGCATTTATAATATTAGTTAGGATATATATATATATAGAATATAGAATAGCTAACTTACGTAATGTGGAATCCCAAGATAATCCATTGATAAAGTAAAAATAAGAAAAGCAGATAGCACATGTTGCCAATTAACGAGCTTATACCGAAAAAAGTGTATAAACATAGCCTTCAAAGCCAATGAAAGAGTGGAAAATTGGGATATGCGCCAAATGAGGCCAGGTGGGCTTTAAGCCTAACCACATGTATCCACATGATTCGGATATGGAATGGAAAATTGAAATGGTGTGCTCTTGCGTCAGGCGCCACCGCACACACATTTCAATTTAATCGAAAAAAACAATAATAGCTAGGTTTCTGCAAGTTACCTGACCAAAATTAGGGTCATTTTGTAACCTGGGGGCGCGACCATAGCTATTAGAAATAAACAACGAGGTAGTGAACCAGACAAGAAGATCGAAGCTCAGTTATGGAGGCAGTACTAGTGTATATATTTATACGAGGCGTATTCGGAAAGTAAGTTCCCTTTTGAAATGTAAAAAAAAAAATTAGTAAAAAAAATGTTTTTTCAAATCAAATTTATTTTTACATGAAAGAGCATGCCTTAAAATATTTTTCTACATAGTTTCCGCCAACGTTCAGACGCCGCTTGTCGTTGCGGGTTACCAGCTTTTCTATACCTTTTTCACAGGACCTTTCCGCCAATGACGATAACCACGACTACGGCGAAGAAAACAACGGCGTGCAATCCAAAACAAGCGAGAGGAATTGTGTTGCTCCATGACAATGCCCGGCCTCATACGGATGGTGACACTCAAAATATGATTCGACAGTTTAGCTGGGAACAGTTCGATCACCCGGCGTACATCCTAGACTTGGTGCTGTCCGACTACCACTAGCTCCTGGACAAGAAGCGCGAACTAGGCGGCAAGTTCTTTGAATCCGACGATGAAATGGAAAATGCTGTGGAGTCGTGGTTATCGGCATTGGCGGGAAGTTTCTTTGAAGAAGGTGTAGGAAAGCTGAAAACCCGCTACAACAATTGTTTGAACATTGGCGGAAACTCTGTATAAAAATAGTTTAAGGTATGCTTTTTCATGTAAAAATGAAATTGGCTTGAAAAAAGATTTTTTTTTTTTTAAATAAAACTGGACTTACTTTCTGAATGCACCTCCTATGTATATATATATATATATATATATATATATATATGTGTGTGTGTGTGTGTGTGTGTGTGTGTGTGTGTGTGTGTGTGTGTGTGTGTGTGTTAATGCAAACCAAGCCATTTTTATCCTTCATTTGCATCAAAGTTAAAGAAATCACGTAAACAAAATAATCAGATAATCTAAAACGAGATTCTCTTAAAGTGAAGGGGAAAAAAAGTACACTTTCGGCGTGTTTTTTTCCGAAGCAGTTGCATGCAGGAAGGTTCCTTCGTGCTTTATAACCATTATATGATGCCTATTAAATAATTATGCTTTTCTATTCTTTTTATGCTATTTGTCTCTCCTTGTTAATTCTCCAATTTTATTTTCTTCTTCTTCTGGTATTCTGCAGGAAATGGGGAAGTGTGGGGAGATGCAATAGAACTCTAAGGTGTGTTTTCTTTTTTCTTTTATTTTCTTTTATTTTGTGTGGAGGTTGTTGTGTGTGTAAAAATATCGAGGCGCCTTTGAGAATATAAATAATTACGGAAACAATATTAGGTAATCGATGATTCTGTGAATATAAATACAACTCAATTAACCATTGCTACAGCTGCTGAAGAAAAATTAATTAGGACTGGTACATTTGTACCAATTTTACGTACAAAATCATTATTTTATTAATTTATAATTAAAAAATTTCTAATTATTTCATTCAGTATAATAGAACAATTGTTTAATGTAATACATATATTTATTAATTGTTTATTAAATAATGAAATAATCATATTACTATTCATATTTATGTTATTGATCAATTTCTATTCCTGATTACAGTATTTCATTAGAAAGTGTTTTTATCCTAACACATGCAAATAATACAAGGAAGAGAGAACACATGTAAATAAACATTTCACAACAGAAAAAAGGGTCGTAAAAGTTATGATTAGGTGAAATTTATACTCATCTGGGGGAATGCCTGAAAAATTAGTCTTACTTTCAAAGCAAGGTTTACAATTTTTTTTTTCCAAGAAAGAAAAACTTAGACTATAACTACTAGTCTAGACCTGGACTAGAACAAACTTCATTTTGATTTGAATGATACTATGTTGAGCACTGAACCCATTCTTTGCGAAAATCTGGACTTTTATTAAACGCTTCAATCAATTTTCAATAATGATATTCATTTTTTAATATCATTATTTATCATATTATATATTAAAATCTATCCGTTTTGTTAATATTTTTACGCTTCGTAAAATAAAACCCGTTCATTCAAAATATTGGTAATCGTAACTTTCTTCTCCTTTTAATCTTGCGGGAATCCGTGAACACAAATAAATATTTAATTAGTTTTTTTACTGTTTTACATTTACATTTTATTTATTTAAAAAATGTAATGTTTATAATCGCTTGTGTAATGTTTTAAAAATTCAATTGTTTGAAATAGCAAAAGTACTATGTCTCCTCGACAAATAAAACTTCCTTACACGTCCACACTCCTGCTAAAGCTGTCAGGAGGTGGTTTGTTTTTTGTAAATATTATCTACATACGTAGTGTTCAGATTAAAAAAATCTATGTTACGATAGGGAAAAAATCTGTAGATAGCTTTTTAATTTTTTGAATTAGTTTTCTTTTCACTGTGTTCAAACAAATCTACATACACTTGCCAATATATCCAGGGTGTACCAAACACTCTCCAATTCTTTACTTATTAGAGATAAGTGCGCAATATAGGTACAAAAATTTCAATATAAGATTTAAAAAAAAAATTACTTTCTTTAATTTTCATGAAGTAGGACTTTTAAATTTGTATACAACCCCCTTACAAAAAGTCCACATTTAGTAAAATGAGCCACATACGCTATTGAGCTAATGCACAAAAGTTCAGCTTTTCATCATAAAACATCTCAGAGATACATTTAAACAAAGTTGTTCAGGGTCTGTACATGACTTTGAGTGTAAACGTTTATTGTTAGAGTGCAAAAAATTGTTTTCTGTTGTAATTTTTGCACGACCCCTGAAATTTGATTATCCGATAAGATTTTTTTTCTTCAAAAACCATTGAAAACTAGTTTAAGTCAACATACATATATCTTCATATCTCTGACAATTTTTAGGATATAATTCTCGAAATTTGTATATTACTTCATTACTGTGTGGGTTGCATTTTGTTAACTGGGATTTTTTTTTTTTTTTTTTGTACAAGGGTGATGATATACAAATTTAAAAGGTGTCACTTTTTAAAGCGAACGCGAAGAGTTTTTTCTTTGTATATAATTTATTCTTTTTTTTTTTTCGACCTTTTTCTCAATTTTTTTTTCAATCTACACTAGCTACTTATCACAAATGAATAATGTATTAAAGTGTGTCTTTCTGGGACACCCTGTTTCTGTGTACATGTTATCATGGGAAAATCTGAAAAAAAAACGTAACTGCTCTTTTTGCTAGGACTATTTTTATTGGGCTGTTAGGGTGGTTTTTTTTTTTTTTTTTCATTTGTGATAGAAACCTGCCAACCCTGACGAGCAGCAGTCAAAACATGTTTTCTTAAGGCGTGAAAAATTCAAAGTTGAAACCAGTTCATTGCTTTACTATGAGTGTGCATGACGCAGCGCATGCTCTTCACGTTTTGCCCGACTCCCAAAATGTGATCAATACTTAATAGAAACTTAGCGATCATCTAACAAGGTTTCTCGTTTACTTAAGCATCCGCAAGATTAGATAACATTTTTAGCAGAGAAAATAAAGTTGCCTTGCTTGTAAAAACGAGAAAACGGGTTATTTTTATTACTATTATTATCATCACAGATTTCTTGGTGTACTTAGATGCATCTTATCTATTCATTATAAATACGAAAATAATTAATTTTTTGTAGTGCCGTACTTAGTAACGTTTATATAGGAAAGAAGAGAATCAATAAAGCCCGTAATTCGTCTTGCCGATTAGTTTGTTAAAGAAAACTGCTATTAATAAATGTTAATGTAGAAAATACACTTTGCCATTAATTATAAGAACAAGGTAAAATTTAAAGTATTCCTTTACTTTTTAGATAACACTCTATTTCAACAAATAAAACTTGTTTTGGCTCTTAATTTTAAGAAAACCACTAGTACTAAACGAGGTTCTATATCTAAACGTATATTTATTATTTTATTGGTAGTTAATTTTCTCTGAAATAAAATTAACTGATATATAAAATTCAATACTTAAATAGTAACATAACTAATTTCTATATTAATTTATTAGTTCAGTTAGGTTACTTGTGCTAAAAATATTTTCTAATATCTGAAAGTTCCATAAAACTAAATGTTTTAAATTGAAATTATTTATTTATTTTGTTCTGGTACTAAGTGCACTAAATTGCTTTCCCTCTAAATTAACAACAAAAAATTAAAAAACCCTCATATTTATAATTCGAATTGAATAAAATTTATAATTCGAATTGAGTAAACTATAACTCGCTCATCTTTCATTATTCATTAAACAATGATGTGCTCAGTCAGTTGAAAATTCAATGTGTTGACTCCTTTCATGCAATATTCTTTTTTAATTAATTTATTTTTAAAAAATTGCAGTATTTGTTTAAAAAATAATCCATTAAGCCAGTATTATGAAGCCACATTAATATGTTAAGTAGTTTTGAAAAGTTTACTTGACACATTTTTGCGTAATTCTAAAGCTAAGTGACTTTTTTTAGAACATAATTTTTTTATTATTACCAAAATAAAGTATAATAATTCTTCTTTTCGATCAAATTATAATTAATCCATTTGTAAAAACATACATCAAGCAGATGAAATGAGTTAGGCAAAGATACATAAAAATATTTTTCATATAAGTAAGGAAGCAAAGCTGATTTCAGGAATCATAATTTTACGCTAGTATCATATGGAATTTATTTTAAGACATATTCAATCATTCATGAGCGATGACAGTTAGAGATAAATTTAAATAACCTTTAATATATACTGATGAAATCTGTTATTTATGTATATGTTAAAAATTTCCATCCCTTTTAATGATTTTTTAAAAAAATGTCTTTTTTAACATCCAGGGGTAAACTTTTAACACTACGAAGAAAAAATGCTGAAAATAAGCTGTGTTTTTAGTGTTATAGTTTAACACTAAATTAAATAATTGCATGTGTATGAAAAAAAATCTTATGTAACCAATCATACAGCTTGTAAAAAACATTATCGGTGTAGCAGTCGTTGTTTGCAGATGCAACCTTTCTTATTTTCGTTGATAGTTTTTTTTTTTTTTTGCCTGTAAAACTTTATTTTCCTCTACAGAACGCCTAGCGCAGGGAAACTAATGTTACCAGCTCTTTGCTCTCGGAAAAGACAAGCTGTCGCTTAACAGGTTTTGCTATCTTTTAAAAATATGTAAAGATATATAAGGAGTCCAAAATAATATGACAACTTTAGTTTTGTTTGCTGCACTGAAGATTGCGAAAAAAATTGGGTTTCCGCATTTGCGTGTGAATATTTTATCTATATTAGAGTGGTCGCTTTGTGCCACAATGATCTTCCTTTTTCTCCTTTCTTTCTTTTTTCCACCAGTTTTGGGATTTGATAAAATTAATCGGAAATTTTTATAACCTACGAGTGATTATATTGATTGAAGCTATAGAGCAGTACACTATTAAATAATAAAGTATGCTGACACTGAAAAAGAACCGTTGGACCGACCCGGCTTGTCAAGCTCTTGGCTCATTAACCCTCTCGTCACCGAATTATGAAAAATCAGAGAAAACAAATCTGTCTAGCATTTAATGCATCTGAAATACTATTATAAATCATGCAAAAATATTTTTTCTAATGTCGATTAATATTAGATTTTTCTAATAATAATTTTTGCATTTTCGAAGCATTTTGTTATGCCAAAATTAATTTAAAAGGATGCACATATTAGGTAAAGGTTGAGGAATAAGAAAAAAACTATACTTATCTTAAAAAGAAAAAAAACGGTAAAAAAGCAGCGTAAATATTTTCTTAATTTTTCTCCTGAAACAATGAAGCGAAAACTGTAAAAAAATTATCTAAATTGACTAGTACTGCAATCTAGGCACGATTTATGCATCTAGTTAAGAGCCTCATATACTTTCTACATGAATTAATGATATTGATATCATTGAAAGAAAAAAATACTAAATTCAATTTTTTTCTCTAAATATTGCTATTTGAAGTAGGAGCGTCATATGAGGTTCAGGGTGACGAGAGGGTTAACGGTAGAAACGTGCAACTAGTTATACACCATTCGAATGATTACTATAATCAATTAATATCATTCGAATAGAATCAGTAATCGATTAATCGGATTGTGCATATTCGCAATTCTCAAAATTTGAATAATATGCGCGATTTCCTTATTCAAAAAGCATTCGCGATTATACTATTCGAATATCATTCGCAATTGCACTATTTGAATAGTATTCGCAATTTCACTATTCAAATAGTAATTGCGATTTCACTATTCGAATAGTGAAATCGTAATTCAAACAGTTTCATTCATTCATGCCCATCACTATCTGCAACCCTTTGCCCGTCCCTTTCGCTTGCTTTCCCAATAGTCCGAAAAGTTCAGTGTAAGCGTAACACTTACATTAAAAATTTCGAAGAATAGTATTTTTAATTTAAAATGTAAGGATTTAACTTGAAATGTGTGGCCATTTGTGTAGTGTTTGCTGAGTCACTACATAAATGGCGATAACAGACATAATTGTTGAAGGATATAGCAATAGAAATATATCAATTTATTGAAGGAAATTTTTTTTAAAAATTGAGTTCAAATTGATCTTTCCAGATATTTTTCTACCTTTTTGTCAATACACGCGTTTCTCGTAATTTATAAAGCAACGAAATCAAAATCATTAACGTAGAACAAACTTATTGAGATGAAATGGAGGCCCAAGTTTCACACTTATAACATACATAAAGTATATACAAATGGGTAGATTATCAAAATTAATCTATTTTGGAGAGTTCCATTATCAGGCATGAATTATACGCTATACAAGCTAAAAAGTGTTTTGTTGCATTTAACAACATTTGTTTGGTTAAACAGTTTGGTAGTTTTGTTTTGTTTATTTGATTCAACCAAATCGATTTAAGAAAATGCTTTTTAAATTAACAAAAATGTTTGGTTGAAATTGGACCAATCAGAATCTCTCAACAATCAATTTACTCATGAGTCAATGGGCGATGCGAGGAAGACGAAAGATCTGATTTTTCAAAACAGTTAGTAACGTCCATTTTATTAATAAGTTGAACTATGAGTTATATAAAATCTCCATCATCCTGGACATTGTTCGCTTCGAAGCCATGGTGTCTTTTCCTAAGGGTCGTCACGACCCCGGTTGGTGTTTTGTGTCCTCAATACTTTTGACTGATATATAAATTTAACTTCATGGAAATGTTTTTTTTTTTTAATTCAAGCTGGCTAATTGGCACCATATCACGTATATTCACGTGATGTGGGGTGAAGTACAAAGCCGTTCGCGAAGCTAGAAACCCCAGACCACACCAAAAACATCAAATACAGTATATACTAATCGACTGGGAGTTTACTGAGTTAGTCTAAAGTTTCTGAAGTAAGTCTAATTAGGTTATATATTAATTAAAATTTGATTTTTTGTTTTAATTCTTTTATCCAATCTACAGCTTAAAACAGCACGATGTCTGATTTATAAGACAAAGTAAAGCTTCAGAATCGCATCTGTTTTCTTGATTAAGTAAATATAAATTCAAAGTGGATAGCTCAGATAACGAAATGCTTATTTGATTTAATAGACGTTTTCAATGTTTGCACTACTATATACTTCATTCGTTTTGAGATTATCATGATTTATTTCATTTTTTATTTCGATCTTAATTCAAGATTGTTTGCATGCTTCTCCCCAAAAAATGGACCTTGCTGCTTAATCAGCGTATGCTTTGTTAAAGTTAAAACTGTTCCGTGTTTTCTTATGGTTCAAATATTTTTCGCGATTCGATACGATTGTAATTAGTATTAAATCTTAAGCTATACACCGAGTAATAATTTATCAAGTAATAATTTATCAAGTATTCACACATGGTCACGAAGTAATAATTTATCAAGTATTCACACATGGAAGATAAACGCAGAAACAGCATTATACGACAACTTGGAATACGTTTGCTTGTTATCGTACAATGCTGTTTTCTCGTTTACACAGTTTATATTATTATTAACAACAGAATTAGGAAAGCAGTTGTATTTAAATAATGTTACTCTCAGCATACCACGCATTTTTACTTTCCGAACATGTACCATGTAAGGAAAGTATTGTAATCATGAAAAAATTCGAATTCGAGATTTGGGTGTATGGACACGTTTTGAAAGTCTTCTGAATTCATTTATGCTATTTTTACGAGATGTATGTATGTGTGTGTGTGTGTGTGTGTGTGTGTGTGTGTGTGTGTGTGTGTGTGTGTGTGTGTGTGTGAGTGAACACGATAGCTCCTGAACGGGGCATTCGATTGAGCTCAAATCGGGTATATATGTTATAAACCACCGTCGCAAGACCGGTATTGATTTTGGTGTGTATAGGACTTATAGCTTTTCTACAGGGCTACGACAAAGATTACTTTTACATTATGGCCTGGGGGGAAATTCTTGAAAGTGCGCTAGCGTTTAAACGGTACATTCGATTGAGCTCAAATTGGGTATACATGTTATAAACTACCGTCGTAAGACCGGTATTGATTTTGATGTGTATAGAACTTAAAGTTTTTCTACAGGGCTACGACAGAGATTTCTTTTACATTATGACCTATGGGGAGAAATTCTTGAAAGTGCGCTAGCGTTTAAACGGTACATTCGATTGAGCTTCAATTTGGTATATATGTTTGAATTATTCATCGATTAAAATTTGTTTAAATGCTTGGTAATGATCTTAATCGTAAGTGTTCGGAAAGTCGAGTGAAGTCACTCCAGATTTTTCATATTATTACAATGCATTTTTACCTTGCTTAACTTATATAATTATATATTCAGTATGTATAAACAATGTTTCGCTTATTTAAAATAATTCAGCTTTTATTTGTGTGCATACCTACCTATATTTGCAGGCAATGGTTATTTTGACTTCTCACAAGAAAGCTTCTTTTACCGATGTATATTGGTTGTTTTCATGTGTAAGTGATAAATATTCACCCAAATTTCGGCATTAAAATATTTTGAATGTCACTACTTAACAGAAAAACGTGCTCATCATAAATTTTGAATAGTCTTACTAAATTTGTCTTATACCAAGGGGGGGGGGGGAAACCTGAAGTTGTTAAAATGAAACTTGTAGATATATAAAAATACTAAAATAAAAATGTAAGTTTTGTTAAATAGATAATCAATTAGTTTTACCTCCGAAACTTTCAACGAACTGTTTGTGGGTTAAAAAAATAACCTAGCAAAATCAACAGAGTAATTTTATTATATGAGCCATGAACATTCCGGTAAACAAAGAAATTTTGTTGATTCATACCAAATAATTTGGTTGATTTTAACCAAATAAACCATTTAAACAAATAGTTTGGTTAAATTAAGAAAACATTTTTTTATTTTAACGGAATTCTTTGGTTAAACTTACGAAAATTTTTGTCAAAATATCAAAAATATTTTAACAAAATTATTTTGTTATTTTAACAAAAATTTTGTTGGCGCTATTTCAACCGGATAATTTTGATGATTTAACAAAATTTTTGTTGATGCAACCAAACAAAAATTTTTTTCAGTGTAGCTATTAATTACAGCAAACACTCAAAACAGCTTTGATTAAAAAATGCATTGGTTCTCACATGAATCAGACATCACTCTATTTCATGCGATACATTTAACAGTCAAAGAATAAACTGTGACTGTTAAATGTATTTTATTCCTCGGCGTAAGTGCAGACGACATACATCAACGTTTGTGACAGGTGTATCCTACTTGAGTGCATGATACCACTTTTGAAATATTACCCTCTCTTACATTCGTCATCATGGTCATACTGTATTCTTTAATTAATTAGAAAATAAAACACTGTCCTTCTATTGTGAATCTGATGCTCAATCCCTTTCCGCCCTATCGTCCTGTATATAGAATACCTAAATCTGTCATCATGACAGATTTGGGTACTAACATTTGTGCCTCTGATCGTAAAATTTCAGAAGCGTTATTTAATCTACCTGTCTGCAATTCACAAGTATTAAAAGTTATTTCCAAAAAAAGTTTTAATGATACAAAATTACTTATGTGAAATTTTCTTCTTTATACGTATTTTATTTTTAAAATAATATTGGGTGTACCGGATTTTTTTAAACATACATTTCTAACAAATAATTTTTCAACAAGTGTTGAATTACATTAACACTGTAATAATGATTCAAGTGTTGAATTACAAACAAGCTATGCCTAAGCATAGGACTCATATTTCTCAAATATTAAAGCGAGAATTTTAATTTTTTTTTCTTTTAAGAAAAATGGTCACCCGCGCTTCTTTTTTTTTTACGCCGATGGAGGATTATATTCGAAATCTTCTAAAATCGATTTTTAGGTATTCGTGATTGTTGTAATTTTGAGTAAGAATTTTATGGATATCTCTTTTCTTCTTTGAGACTATGCAAGATTTGTGAAGAGAACGTTTTAGTCTCCTATCCTCCATAAGTTGCGAATTTTGGAAAATGCTCTCTCTAGCACTTACGCTAAAAGACCCGCATACGTATCAAATTTCACATTATTAGTTTCAGTAGTTTTATCTAGGCAAAATATTGAGTTACGAAAAAAGGACATTTCTTTCCAGTACACCTAATATTAATTGTTCATACGACTAATGCCTCAAATTTATTCATTCGATCAGACATCAGCATAAATTGAAAAATGTGACTGTAATAATCTCGGGGGAAACGAGTTAGTTCGTTAGAACGCTGCAATTCGGTGTTTTTTTAAGCCGTTTTACCTGAAATAGTTCTTTTTACTGTTGTAATAAGCACCAAGGGGAATTTACGTTATTTACATTTTTTAGGAATTTTTGTGTCGAGGATATGATGGCAAAAAAGAGAAAGTCATAAATTAATTTTTATGAGCAAGGTAAAAAAAAGAACATTTGCCTTAGCAAGGAAATGTGTTTAAAATAAAATTTGGTTGGTTGTTTAGTCCCTTGTTACTTCGTTTTAATTAAGTACTTCAGTCTGAATGATATATTTTTTGTACAAGGCTCATCATCAAGTAATATTAATCTAAAATGAAAAACCTTTATTCACACGTGTTGCTATAATAAAGTGCTTGATTTGTAAACAGTATGTGGCATGACGCAATATACATGTTTATGTAGAAGCAGGTATTCTTTGAAAAATAATTAATTGTGTGCCCCATGTAAAAATGAATAGATTCTGACTAAGCAGCTACTTTTAATTTAGTTTTTCTGGATCTTTCTGTAAAAGAGCATCATTTGTAGTTAAATTTGAAAAAAAAAACTGTTACTTAGCTCTTTATTATATTTTATTGCAATTTACTTTATTGCAACTTTATGCTGATTTTATTATTTTATACAGTCGGATTATCTTAATAGAATAGCCAATCTGCCACGAAAAGTTTATTATGATAAGCGGGATATTACATTACCCGAGATCACATTGACTAATTATTAGGGTTTGGTAACATTCAAATTTCGTTACAATAAGGGGGATATCCCTTTAACCGATATATCATTAAGTGAGTTCGACTATATAAAATAAATACTTCGATATTTGCGTATTTAAGCGGTTTAGTATCATAATAGTCGTTGAGCAAATTTCTTTACAATTTACAAATAATCTGTAAAATTTAATGTATAGACATACGTATATAGACATGTCCTGATCAAAATTGCTGTGAGCCCTCATTCTTACGGTCCTTTAGAGCCCTAATTCTTGTTATACTTCATAGCCTTTATACACACATAATTCATTTTCTGTATTTTTAAGTTACGCTTTTTTAGCGTTAATACTCGTTAAGATAATAAAAATGCGTGTTAAGCAGACAGTTTATTAACATTAATTACAAGATGAAGGTAAGTCCATATCGCTCATTTGCTACAAAAACGTCATAGCTCAAAAACCGTGATTTTTGAGTTGATGCCACGGGGACAATTGCAATGATCTGAACTCTTAACTGAGATAATGTCATTTCTAAGCCTTTAAAATTTACTCGCCGAATGGCGGTAGAGTATCGTTTTGGTGAGCATACATTTCTCCACATTCCTCCCCGTCATGCTTGGGGACTTTTCTATTAGATAGCTACTAAATGCAAATATTCAACTACATACTGTTGGTAACGATTTTAGCCTAGGAACTCCAATAACCCCTCCTCCTTCAGTTCAGTTCCTTTTCACGGAACTTCAGACGCATTTCCTGAATAATCACGATTTTTGAGTTATGACGCTGCTGCAGCAATTGAGCAATAGCATGTGATTAGTGAATTGACTCATTCTCTATAATACAGATTTGAAAAACGCATAAAATAAATTCATGCATTATCGAATGGTTCACTATCACAAATACAGTGAAGTAGTAATGTTTAAGTCAATATTATCTGAAAAGCTTTGGATTTTGATGTTCTGTAAAGGTGTCTACAGAACTTTTTGTCTCTTGGTGCACACCTGAATTATGTGAGACCCAAGGCTTCTGCATAACTTGACTGCGAAATAAATATGTATTAAATAAAAAACATTTTTAAATTCTTATGAATATCACTGATCGTTAGCCGAGCCTGACTAAGGCAAAGGAAGGTGGGGCAGCTCCCCAAGCTCCCAGTTATGAGGGGCTCCAAATCGACATATTTTAGTCTACAGCAGAAATTCATAAGTATTCTAAATTTACAAGATAAAAATTCAACGAGTCTTTAAAAAAAACTGTTGCCCTATGCTTAGAAATTATTTTTTATTTATTTATCTATTTTTCTTCTTTTCAGAACAGAACATCCTTTTTGAGTTATATAGGAAATACATGGTAATCCAACGAGAAAGACTATGCAAAGCTTTTAAATGTTGCCTACCTTTGCTGTATGACTTAATTAATAAAAAATACAGGAGTACACAATCTCAGCATATTCTTTTCAAATCGCAAGTGGAATCGACGTAAATTTGAATTCATGAGTTTAAAATTGCATTTGAAACTCCATGCTCATGAATTCAAAATGATGTATGATTGCCGGATTCCACATTTTGATGGACTGGGAATACTCCCTTAAAGTAAGTAAAATTCAAATAGCTTTTCTCAGCTAGTTGGCATCATGAAGAAACGATGTAAATTGGGTCTAATTAAAGCATGATGTCTAGTATTTGTAAATACATGTGCATACATCGAAATAAAGAGGATCCCAAGAAAAATGCCTGACCCTAGCCTCATGCTAGCTTTGTCGGGCTCAGCCCGTTAGTATTCGAAAGATTTTCATATGCCTCTTATTCTGAGAGATCGCTCAATATAAAAAGCGTATGAAAGACACCAAAACGAAAGGCTGTTGAGTGCGACCCGAAACGAAGGGCAGTTGAGGTGTATAATTATTTTCATGTGTAGTTAAGTGCGGGCCAGTTTTTTTCAAAAGGTATCCCCAAATCAACCACGCCAATACACCTATGCGGTACGAGTAGAAAACTGAAAAAAATAATAAATAACGTTAACTGCTGCAGAAATGTGTTTCGAAAATTTGTAGCTGACAACGTGAATTTTGTCAGATTTTATTTTACTTTATTAAAAATTTTAACTAGAATTACTTGGAGTTCTGATGGCAAATATTTATTGCGCCTGCGGAACAGTTAAAGCTAATTTATTTATTCATTTTAAGTACGAATCATTCTTTCTCGGTTGAACACTATTCGTGTTTCTTTACAAGGCTGCAATTTTATTTATTTATTTCTTTTTTTTCGCTTCCATAAGTGAATCGATTGAAATGAAAATTTTAAAAAGCAGCTCTGGGTGGTTCTTCTGGGCGGAATAGGGTATGTTCTGGAAAATTTCATTGCAAGAGGTCGATTTGGTCTATTTGTTTATCGGTGAAGCTTTCCTATCAAATCCAATGACGAGATAAATCGAAATGCTTTTCTTTAGCCTCCATTTTAGTTCCAAAATACTTTCCATTGGCAATAGAATGCTGTTTATTTATTTTTATTTTGTTTCTTTACTTTTCTGTAGATGAAATGTTGTAACGTGTGAAATCAATGACTTGTGTATAAAAATTGTCATTTTTTAACATTTCCCCCCTTAAACTCATTTTTTTTTAATTTCATGAGGAACCTTCCGACTGCAGTGTCATTTGTTTATGTGCAGTACTTTTCTTGCACCAGATAATACTTAAGATTTATTTCTGTTCTGGGCCATTTATTTTAACATCTACTGCTGCATAATTGCATAGACCAAGGGTGGCCAACTTTTTGCATATCCTGCGCCAATTTTTCTCACAGACAAGTTCAAATGCGCCATACAACTCCACCGTCTTTCTTACTTACTTGCGTTCACGGACAGTGGCGGGGTGGACACCAGCAGAGATCCAAAAAAAATGATGGTTTTAAAATTTAAATTAATTTGAAAAAAGATCTGATTTGGTGGCGAAAAAGACTTCCGAGATTACAAATAAGAATAAATATGATGAAAGTCACATGTTCTGTGCACCTGTAGAAATAAAATGTGTTATTTCATCGCAACTTTTTTTTTGCAGGTTAAAATTTTCAACATTTTCCTCATGAAATAAAAATATAGCAGGTTGTTCTTAACTTATGTTTTGTCATTTCATCTGCTTTTTGTTCCACTTTTAACCAGTGATGTAAGTAAGAATACTTACTCTTGCTGGGCAAGAGGGCAGTGAATCTCGGACACCGGATGTACCCGCACCGAATGACACCATGCATAGCGACGCCACTGTTCACGGATACAGTTAAAAATATGAATACGGGTAGGATTTAGTTTAGAGGAGGAAAAGTAATAGCATATGAACATAAGAATGAAATTTTTGCTCCAGGCAAAAATTCAAGAATAATTTTTTAGGATATTTGGTAGGGGATCAAAGATGGTTACTGTCTCACGTCTGACTGCGTTTCGCTCAGAATATTGGTAAGTTACCTTTAGAGATGAATCCAAATGAACCGGTTGAGGAGGGGCCGGGGGGAAAGCGAGCGGAGTGAATGCCCGTGTTTTGATTTTTTATTATTGATACTAGCTACGTGCCCGTTCTTCGCACGGTAGGAAACGAATATTTTCCTAAAATATAATCGTACCGTGCACAAACAAAATCTAAAAAAAAAAAGTTCAAGTAGTCCCTTAGTTGAGACTACCGCGGAATGTATTAACGCAACGTAGAATTATAGTTTAATTAGTTGTAAGACGATCGCGCGCGTTGAAAAATGATGAATAGAACACTTTTAATTTCACGAAATATTTGTTAACGTGATATACTGGACTTTAATCCATATTAACCTAACAAATCTACTATTACTACCTATTACTTATATTAATATTAGCTATTGAAGTAAAAAAATGGGGTTTGCGTTGTGGCCGGAATAACTTTTAAAGTGAACTATTAATTTAGGTAGGTTACATAAGTTACCCTTTTTAAAAAAAAATCGTAAGTGGCAGTACAAATCCGCAATAATCCCAAAATCCTACCTTGCTGGAATAATCCTTCAACCTACAACTCCTAAAAGAAAATACAAATTTCCTATTTAAAGGTTCCTGAAACAAAATATAATTACCGGCTCAAATAAAGAGACAGATTTTTAAACATTTTCTTTAATTATTATTACTTAACTTCCAAACATACAATATCTTATACAATTTACTCGGAATATTTGTTATCTTCCTTTTCTTTACACATTTATAAATTATAACTGTGACATCATTTGTTTTTTTTTTAATATTCAATAAGATTAACATTAAATATATATATGGTGGTGAGATCGTGGAGATATGGTAGATAGGGGAGAGCGGGGAGATATAGTGCGGCCCAAAATTAAATATAAACCAATACAAGGTTCTTTTACCTTCTATGATGGCGCACTGGTCGGACATTTTTGCTTGATGGCACGTTGACGTCTAAGCTGGGCGACACACATCAATCTTTCAGCAGTTGATGCCTTCCGCACCGATTCATCTCTATCGGCAGTCGTCAGCTGGATTCCACGGAGATCCTTCCCAGGACCTCGGCCACAATAATTTAACTTTTAGTAAAATTTTGGGGAGCACTTAGAATTTTTTACATCCATTTTTTTGCACACTCTCTCAACAACAATCAACTCTGAGCCCGTCCACTCTGGACTTCCTCTCACTATCATGTGACTTCTCAGACTCTCCTAGGCCCCTTTTCGTTTCTTCTTTCTTTTTTTTCCAAACCAATCCGGGTGTCAATCTGTTCACGTCCTTTTTACGTGCATAATTTTTTGTTTCTCCATTTCTGTGATTGGTTCTCTGTCCTTATTTTATACCGCCTCCTGACCTACGCCTTCCTGCGTAATATTGGCCATCGGAGACAGCTCACTATAAATTTCTCTAATTTATTATGGGGCAATTGTGACTGTCCCTTAGTGACACACCTGGCACCACTTTGTCTGAGTATTGTAAATCTTCGTGTGTGGGCTCCCCTTTTGCGCTACATCTATCTTCGTTTCTCCTTCTTTAATGCTCAACAGATTAGATATTTTAAACCAATGGTGCCTTTCTACTCTTTGATGATTCTTTAGAATTTATGCATCGCCATTAAAACAGCTCTCCATATGTTTTTAAGCGTAATTCTTGTCAGATTGACGTATTTAGCACCACAAAAAATATTTCATCTCGACATCGTGGAAAAAATTCCAACCAGTCCCAATTTAAATATTTGCCTCCATGGTTCAGGCTCGTGTAAAACATCAAACTGTATAACCTCGAGGAACTATTTAGAATCGCTCAAATTGCGAATAGGGCGTTAAATTGTGTTGCAGTATTCACAAATTTCATGCAGGTTTCAATTTATGACATCACGCTCTGACCCCGTTCAGTTGAGTCTGGTTATTTCTCGCAATAGTTTTCAAACGGAGTAATATTGAAACATACGAGGTTGAAAAACGTTCGGCTGTACAACATAACTTTTTAAAGTTAATTTGAGAGGGTTTATTCCTAGCTAATCGGTATTTTAAATATTTTCCGGAGCTGCTAAGGACGTAACTTTTGTGCAAGACCTTGCTAAGTTGTTGGAATTCAACAACAAAAACAAAAAAAATGTATATCTAATATATATATATATATATATATATATATATATATACTGCCAAAAGTCGTCCAAACTTGGCGACATTTTACACGATTTTTGAGAATACATACGACGACCGTCGTCGAACCAATAGCGAATACTATGTATTATGTTATTTAGTATTTTCCACCTTGAGGCGACATTCGAATTTCACACGAGTTTAAAAAACGCAAGTTTTCTTTTGTTATTACGGTGGCTGAAAAATCATAGTATTCAAAAATCGCCAAGGGTAGCTCGCAGATTAAACAAAATACTTTGGGTTTTAGTAAAATTTTATGTGAAAGCCTTTTAACTAAGGCTGGAATGCATATACTCTATTTACCGTCATTAGAAACCAGTTTATTGACGATTTATCTTTCGCGTTTTGATTTTCATCAAGATAAAATTACTGGGAATGACTCAACGGCTGCCTGAAGTCTGGAATTGCTGAACGTAGCTACATGACTTGCTTATTCCCAGAAAAAAAATAAATCTCGCGTGAGGCCTCAACAATGAAAGACCATTGAAAAATGTGAAGTCCATGTGAAATGTGCTTTCAGTTATTATTCCTCAACGACATGACCAGTCACCAGCATCTCATTGTAATACCATTGACGCCACGGCTATACTATTACTGTTGCCAAATTTGGTCAAAATCACATAACCGGTCTCGGAGGAATTAGCGAACGAATGTAAAATTGTGTTCAGTGATTATTCCTCAATGATAAGTCCGATCACCGCTGTCTTGTTTCATAAACCGTCTACTTCATGACCACTATCACTGTGCCGAATTTGATAAGATAGTATAAGCGGTGTCGGAGGAATCAGTGAACAAATTCAGCTAAATTCAAACATTAAGCTTAGCTCCACCTTCGGCTGTGCTCAGCAGAAACTCATGATATTTTGTTAGCGATCAATGCAAATACCTAATTTTTGATGCTCTATTTTCTTTATTTCAATTAAAAAAAAAAAACTCGAACGAACCTGCTCCTAATTGTTCCAAAGACCTAATGGCCAAAATTCTCTCCTACTTTGCCGAGAGCTGGGCCTTTGAATGCCTTGCAGGAGACTAGCGTTTGCGTCTATGGCAGGAGTGGCCAAACCGTGGAGCATTGGAGGATTTCAAGTGGCGCATTGCGTCTACTTATTCTTTTGAGACAGATTAGAGAAAACTTTTGAAATAATTTCGTGCCCGAAAGCATTTTATTTTTTATAATTTATGATACTACATCAAAAGGGAGCATTTTTCACTCCAAAAATCTACTGTTGACTACCGATTAGATAAAAACGTAAAATCCGGTTTAGAGGCGGAGACGGGCACATCCATTTGTTGTTGGGAGTGTCAGTCAGATGTGCTCTTGTCGCTAAATTATTCAAACACAGTTATCAAGAAATAACGATTTGTTTATTGCGATGATTTTTTAAAACTTACAATAAGTCAGTTTATGCATTTAAAATAATGCAAACCAGATTGCTGATTTGTAATCTATTATAAAAATATGAAAGTTTGCTTGTTTGTTTGTTCGTCCGGGAACTTCTTCCACACCGTTCCCACGATCGGCTTGAAATTTTTTCACATGTATACAAAACGACATAGAACATGCCGTAATCAACTTTGAAATTATGGAAATTCACCTGTTTCCTAATTTTTAACAATTTTTCGAAATTTTCAGAGTAGAAAGTTACTCAAATGTCCGATTTGAGCACATTAGTGAGCATAGTTGTGTGTGTGTGTGTGTGTGTGTGTGACAAGTTAGATTTATTTATTTATTACCTTCAATAATTCAAGTGAGATTGGCGTCATTTTGATGTCACGAGTGTAAAAATGCATTAGAAATCCTAATTAGGTTAACAAGCTCTTGCAGAAATTACACCACGAGCGAAATAATAAACTTTCACCTTATCAGATGATATAGAAAAACTAGCTGCTACCCGCGACTTCGTCCGCGTCGGCTTTAGAGTTAGGTCCCAAAAGAAATGAAGCATGTGTGAATAACACATATGTTTGCGACAAAAGAAACTGCATTTAAATATTATTTGCTTTTTACTTATTTTATATGAAGTACTAGCTGCGTACCCGTTCTCCGCACGGTATGAACGAAAAATTTTCTTACATGTATAATTCGAATTGATTCCAGTGATATGGAATCTAAAAATAAGCAAAATAATTAGACTCATGGCTGTTACTCATTAGTTATTGGTAAAGTTAGTATAAGTACTGACCTGAGACCATTGTAATATTATGACACAAAAAACTATGTTGGTGTCATTCGCGATCAGAAAAAGAAAAGCTTGAAGGTTCCTAAAAATTTCTAACTTTCAAAAATGTCACATTCCTACATCACACTCTTTTTTAGGTTTAAGTTATACCGTTAATACCTTAGATACAACATGATGTGGAGAACCGTTTTATTTTATAATTAAAAAGCTGTGTACCCACTATTCGCAAGGCAAGAAGAGAAAAATTTCCTAAAATGTGATCATAACTACTTGTGACAAAACAGATTCTCCAAGAAAAAAAAAAGTTCAGGTACAGTCTTTTCTGTGGAAACTACCGCGGGATATATTAACGCGACTTAAAATAATTTAATGTTTAGTTAGCTGTCGTGTAAGACGGCTGTTGAAAAACGAATGGAAACGAATAGTTTCACGAAGTATTTATTAATGCAGTATATTGTGCTTTGATTAGTATTGTCGTAATATCTACTAACTATTAATTATACCATCTTTTACTGATACCAATATATTTTCGTTTTTCCATCTTTAATGCTTAATTTAAAGAAACGGTTTAGATATTTGCTACGAATGTAGTCTTTTATTGTTTGGCGATTCTTTGCAATTTACGCATTAGCAAAAACATTAATCGCTTCACTTTATCGTTGTCACTAAAACAGCTCTCCATACATTTTTATGCATAATTCTTGTCAGATTGACGTATTTAGCACTGCAAAATATTTCTTGCGATTCGAAAACTGTCCCGTTTAGAAACTCAATCGAAAATAATGCTGGGTAATTCATTGTTGTAAAAACAGCATTCAATTCTTTTTCTGGCAACGTAATATAAAAAATGGAATTATTTCGTACGTGCCGTATGTTTTGCTTGTGACTCCGTTATTCTGATTGAGTTTCGAAAGGGGTTTTAAACTCGTTACATCAAAATGACGCATGAATTGCGCATGCGAAAATTCAGTTATTTTAAAGTAATTTTATTTATTTTTTTCAACTGGCAGCTATTCAGTTTTAGTTACTATGACGGCTAAATTTGCAAGCTTAATATCAAACGAAATCTTGAAGCACCTGCTTTTGTATTCAAAATCCTTCTTTACATAAAAATTCGTAAAAAATCTTCTAATTTATATTTTTTCCCCGTTCTTCTTTTAAAAGTGGGCGAATTGTATGCTCCGTCTTTTGCGAAATATAAAAACAATTAGGACGGATAGAATTCAAGATGCAGCAGTTTTGAAAATATTTTACGAAAGTCAGCGTCAAATTTAATTTTATTTGAAAAATTCCCAAAAATCTGAAAAATATGTTACACAGTCCGAACAAACAATTTTTAAAAGAAAATTTTTTCCTCTAACCGATGATGTAAATTTCGTTTTCTTGCGAGTGTAATTACCGGCGTTATTACGTATTAAGCGAGAAAAATCGGTAAAAATCGGACAAAACATAAAATAAAATATTTTCTAAATCGAATTTCGAAAAAATCGCTCCGAGGCGTGTTAGGATCTGTCCTAGTGAAGCCGTATGCAAAATTTGGTAGGTCTGCGACCAACCGTCTCGGCGCAATGCGATCCAGAGACGCACGCAAAAAGATCGGTGGTCACAAACTTGTCTACAAACCTACATAGCTACATACAATGTTTACTCTCGGATTTTATTATATACTAGCTGCGTACCCGTTCTCCGCACGGTGGGAAACGCATATTTTCCTTACACATATATAATTCGAATTAAACCTAATAATGCGGAATCTCAAAACGTGAAGACTAAAAGTTGACGTCATGAGTGCAAATTTTAGACTATTGCAACAGGACGCAAAAACTACGTCAATGTGACTGGTGATCAAAAAAGAAAGAACTTTATGGTATGCAGACAAAACTTTTCTCTGTCGAAAAATGGCTGATTTCTACATCATATAATTCTCTTTGTGAGGTTTAATTTATAGCATTAATATATAGTGTATACCACATAAATAACATTACATGATGTTAACAACAATTTTATCTTGCAATTTTCAAAGCGTGGACAATGCATTAGCGCAGTTATGTTACACACGACTTTATTAAATTTTACCTAAATTAAAAAACCTACATGAAACAATGAATGCATCATTTACGTTTAAAAGCCTGCTCCGGTGAAAATCATGTCCCTTTTGTAAATGAAAACGTTCTTGGTGTAACTTCTGAGAAAAAGCTTATTACCCTTATTGAACTCTTAATGCAGTTTGTAAATGAAAACGTTCTTGATGTAACTTCTGAGAAAAAGCTTATTACCCTTATTGAACTCTTAATGCAGTATCACACTTGTTACATAAAACTGACGTTTATCTCACAGTCAATTCGCCCTAAATAAATAACTGATTTCATTTTTCATTTGTTACAGATTACAGTTGACCCCTTTATAACATGGGTCTACAACACGAATTCTTAGAACACGACGAAAACATTACGATTGTTTTTCGTGTAACACGTTAAAAGAGACTCGTACAGCACGGTAAAATGAGACTATGTTCTGATATTATGATGCCTTAGCTCCTGTAATTAACATTCCTTTTGAATGGCAACACCAAACATCATTGCATTTTTACGGAGCGAAAATAAGTTTTGCCGCGATTATACCGCGCAGTCCGCACTCCAGGTGGAGTATAGCGCAGGACCCGTACAACACGGATTCTTATAACACGGAACGTATTTACCGTGTTATAGAGAATTTACTGTAGTCGCATAGTGTCAAATTCAATAGTTAAGAAAATTCTGGGTTGCCGTATTTAGTAATATTTCATCTTACCTTGTTGGCCGAAATTTATTAAAACCAAATATTCGAACTGTATCAAAAATAAAATTTACTAAAAGTAAAATTTTTAATTTTGTATAACCCTCAGAACAACTTCGGAGTTTGCCATCTATGACGGTTTCTCATGACGTGACAACTTATGCTTGCGTACAGTGGCGGAGCCAAGGAGGGGATAGGGGGTCACAACCCCCCCAATCGGAATTTTTTGCCATACAAAATGTATATTCTTCACTCCCTTATCGCATCACGTGTACATATATGTGAGTTGCGGTAGTCGTAACATTCCCATGAAAAATTTCTGGCTACTCCTGCTTAATCAATATACTTCAGGATCGGAATCTCTGCGGTAAAAAAAAAATGGTCTAAAAAATGTGACACCAGAAAATTCTGATTAACACAATGGGGTTACACAAATACGCGCCGGACATACGCTCTTGCTTCCGGAGGAGCAAATACATTAGAGGGTATGTGCTGCTCCGGATAATCTGCCAGCAAAACAGCAAAAATAACTTTAAAAATGACATCCACACTCGAAGGAAATAAAATTAAAGGTATGTAGAATTGCATAAAAACTTCGATTATTTTTAAGGTGCAAGTCTGTTACAGTTCTATTTGTTTCACAATTGATGCGTTTTCACTTTTTCGATTCTTAAAAGCTGTAGAAATGAGTGGTTTCACATAATTGTAAAATTTAACAACTTAAGTGGCAACAATGGATTCCGTTGCTACGGAAACTATAGCACTGTTAAAAATAGAACATGAAATGAGTTATTCATGATTACTTTGCTAGAACTGCAATATTGGCGAAATTAACACCGCCAGTCGATGGCAAATAGCTCAAACCACAAATTAAACTTGACACTAAAGGCAATACGCAATACTTTGTTTGGCGGAATTAAAAAAAAAAAATATCTATGCATACGCTAGTGACATCGGCTCATCTCAATTGTGGAATGGAATTAATAATACGTACGGAGCTGCACTACATTTGAATATTTTTCGCCAACTTTGCTAAGAAATGTACTAACGTAGGAATCAACATACATTTCAATTCGTAAAACAAAAAATATATTAGACAGTGTTAATTACGCCTTTCTAACAGCTTTTAGTAAAAGAAACTTCCGTATCGCTGCTTTAATAAATAAGAATCAATTATTTATTGCACAGTACTTCGATCGCCAAATGCCAACATACGCCATTTTGCGAGTGTTTTTGCTTTCAGGGAATCATTCGAAGCATTGATTTAACAGCAATCAAAATGGGAAATAGTTATCTATCATTTATATGGTTCGAGCGTTCAAAATTTAATGCAGGCATATTATTGATAAGTAGCAGTCATTTAAATTATTATTAACTATAACGGGTTTTAATCACCGTTAACTACCATGTACAAAATGCGAGAATTTCAATTTTCTGAAATTTGGCGGAGTTCCTCCAACTTAAATCAGTTTACTTAATTTGGTGAAAATTCTATAGATCGTTTAAAATCGCCTTAATAACTGCATTATTTCTATATGAAAAATCGAAGTATAGCGCCGTAAAACTTATACTTGTTATTAAAAATACTATTTCGTTACGCTCTCAGTAATTTGCGCCAAGCCCAAAACTGTACAAATCGGTAGAACCTACTACTTTCTCAAAATCGCCAAATGAGCCATTTTTTTTCGGCCAAACTAAAAAAATATACATATTACTCTCGGAAATCTCTCAATCCCTTATTCATTCACATATAAAACACATTGAATTCCTGCTCTGATTTAACATGAACGCAATATTTTAATTAAAAAATAACTTTGTAAATAATCTAAACAGTAAAAAAATCATTATTCTTTTATTTTTACTGCAGGTGTCTAAATAATTTAATAAAATAGCCAAACATGGCAACCTCGATGCTTATTTCTCACTTTTTGACTACAGGGGTTACAATCACGGAATTGCGGAGAGCAAAAATTAGCGTTTTTGATGGGGGGTTTTATTAATATCTCTTAAAATAATTCGAATTTCGAAATTTAAATTAACGGAGGTTCTTTCTCGAAATTTTCTGAATTCGTGGATACCTCGGTCAAAACTCAACTCCCAGCCGTTTAGGAGGAGATGATGCTACACACACACACACACACACACACACACAGACGCGCACATATTTTAATAGTATAGACTAGCTGCGTGCCCGTTCTTCGCACGGTAGGAAACGAATATTTTACTAAAATCTAATCGTAACTATCTATGCAAAAGCAAAATGCCAAAAAGTTCAAGCAGTCCTTTTGTTGAAACTACCGTGGAATATATTACGCAACGTAGGATTATGGTTTAGTTAGTAATAAGACGATCGTTGAAAAATAATGAATATAAATTTTAATTTAACGAAATAGTTATTAACGTGGTATACTGTTCTTTAATCCATATTATCCAAACAAATCTACTATTACTACCAAAGATAAAAATGAGAATACTATCTATTACTTATATTAACATTACCTATCTTCGTTTCTCAGTCTTTAATGCTCCATTTAAAGAAACAGATTAGATATTTTAAACCAATGATGCCTTCCCACTTTTTGGTGATTCTGGGAAATTTCTGCATTGCCATTAAAACGGATCTCCATATATTTTTAAGCATAATTCTTGTCTGATTGGCATATTTAGCACAGCAAAATATTTCATTTCGCAGTGGTGGAAAACATCCAAGCTGTACCAATTTAAATATTATTTAAATCCACCATGGTTCAGACTCGTGAAAACATCAAACTGTGTAATCTCGAGGAACTACTTGGAATCGTTCAAATTGCGAATAGGGCGTTAAATTGTGTTGCAGAGTTTACGAATTTCAGACAACTTTTAATTTATGACGTCACGTTCTGAGCAGGGTAGTCGAATTTAGTCATTTTGCGCAGTAGTTTTCAAACGGAGTAATATTGAAACATACGACGTTGAAAAACTCTCGCTTGCAACAGAACTTTATTAAAGTTAATTTGAGAGATATTGGGGTTATTCCTAGCTAATCGGTATTTCAAATATTTTCCGTATCCATATTGCTAATGATGTAACTTTTCTGCAAGAGCTTGTTAAGTTGCTAAAATTTAACAAAAAAAGAGTATATCTAATATTGATAATATACCGCCAAAAGTCGTCCAAATTTGGCGACATTTAGCACGATTTTTGGGAATACATACAACGACCGTCGTCAAACCGATAGCGAATACTATGAATTATGTTAATTAGTATTTTGCATCTTGTGCCGACATTTGAATTTCCCACGATTTAAAAAAATGCAAGATTCCTTTCGTTATTATGGTTTCTGAAAAATCACAAAGCTCAAAAATCGCTAAGGGTAACACGCGCATTAAACAAAATACTTTGAATTTTTATAATAGTAATTTTTGCGTCAAAACCTTTTAATGTAATTAGATTTCTAACTCATTTTCATGAGGTCAAATGACATCATTCTCAGTTGCGATATCTAACATGAATTAGTGAAAGAAGAAAAAGAAAGAAAAAACACGTTATTTTATTTTCTACAAAATCTGATAATCTGGGTGGAAGTTTATTATTTCGCTCGTGGTGTAATTTTTTGTCAAAACTTGTTAACCAGGATTTTTAATGCATTTTTACAGTGACATAAAAATGACGTCAGTCTCACTTGAATTATTGAAAGTAATAAATAAATAAATCTAACTTTGTTAACTATGCTCACGAATGTGCTGAAATCGGTTATTTGAGTAGCTTTCTACCCTCAAAATTGCGAAAAATCGTAAAAAGTTAGAGAACCCGGACGAACAAACAAACAAACATACTTTCACATTTATATAATAGATTGCATGAAAACTTCGATTATTTTTAAAGAAGCGCAGATATGTTAATGTTCTATTTTTTTCATATTTAATGCCTTTTCATTTTACGAATTTTAAGAGATGAAGATATTAATAATTTCACTTATTGTTATATTTAACAACTTAAGTGGCAACAATGGATTTCGTTACTACGGAAACTGTAGCAATCTTTAAAATAGAACATGAAATGAATTATTCATGTTTACTTTGCTAGAACTGCCGCGTAATTAACGCCACAAATTGATGGTAAATAGCTAAAATGAATCACTAATTAAACTTAACAACAAATTCAAAAATTTACTTTCAATCCTTACAATACCCACAATTTTTAACGGACTGAAAAACCATTCTTATTCATCTTCAAAAGCAAAGAAAAAAGAAAAGAATTCCGATTTTATTACACCTTGTTTGGTGGGATTAAAAAAAAATATCCAAGCATACGCTCATAATATCGACTCATTCCAATCGGGGAATGTAATCAGCAGCACAAACGCGACAACACACTCTATTAAACACAGCGTTACACTATATTTGAATATTTATCGCCAGCTTTGCTAAGAAAGGTAAAGTAGGAATGAACATACATTTTAATTTGTAAAGCAAAAAATTTATTAGACAGTATTAGTTATATGCCATTCTAACAGTTACCAGAAAAAGAAATTTCCGTAGCACTGCTTTAACGAATAAGAATCAATGATTTTTTACACATTCGATCGCCAAAGTGCCAACATACACCATTTTGCGAGATTTTTTTTAAGGAATCATTCGAAGCATTGAAATAACGGCAACCAAAATGGGAAATAGTAATCTATCACTCATATGGTTTGATCACCAAAGTACAACAGGCATCTACTTGAAAAGGAGCAGTATTTTAAATTATTAACTATGTGTTAATGTATTTTATTCATCGTTAACTATGATGTACAAAATGCGAGAATTTCAATTACCTTAAATTTGGCGGAATTTCCTTTCACTTTAATCAATTTGCTTAATTTGGTGAAAATTCTCAAGTTAGATCGCTTAAATTCGCCTTAATAACTGCATTATTTCTGCACTAATCACTGCTAAATTAAAAAAAATTAAAGCTAAACTCTAATAAAACCTACACTTGTTTTTAAAAATACTAATTCGGTACGCTCTCAGTAAATTGCGCCATGCTTAAAACTGTGCAAATCGGTAGAACCTACTACTTTTCAAAATCGCCAAATCAGCCATTTTTTTCCTCCAAACTAAAAAATATACATATTAGTCTCGGAAATCTCTCAATCCCTTATTCTTTTACACACAAAAAACATTGAATTCCTGCTCTGATTTCACATGCACGCAATACTTTAATTAAAAATAACTTTGTAAATAATCTAAACAGAAAAAAATCATTATTTTTTATTTTTACTGCAGGAGTCTAAATAATTTAATAAAATAGCCAAACATGGCAACCTCGATGCTTATTTCTCACTTTTTTGACTGCAGGGGTTACAATTGCGGAATTGCTGAGATCAAAAATTAACGTTTTTGACGGGTTTTTTTTATCAATATTCTAAAATAATTCGAATTTCGAAATTTAAATTAGCGGAAGACCTTCCTCGGAATTTTCCGAATTTGTGGACACCTCGATCGAAACTCAACTCCCAGCCGTTTCGGAGGAGATGATGTTACACACAGACAGACAGACGCGTACAGATTTTAATAGTATAGAAGAAGATGAAACAATGTTTTTTTTTTTTCCTTCTTCATTCGCTAATTCATGTTGGATATCGCAACTAAGAATGATGTCATTTTGACATCAGGAGTTTAAAAAATGAGTTAGAAAAGTATTTAGGGCTGGGATGCAAGCCTCTATTGACCGTCATTATAAACCAATTGTATTAACGATTCCAGTTTTTAAACCAATAATAAAACTAGAATCTGCCAAATACATCGATTATAAAAACTTTCCAACAGAACACCTTTTTTGCACCAAATTTGGCAATGTATTGTCCTCAAATATGGCGAGATTATGGAGATAATCTTAAAAGATTGTTTTTTTATTATCAGTATAAATGTAATTTTAAGAGATCCTCTAAAAGAACTTTAAAAAAAAATTCCAGCGTTTAACTGAAGAGTAAACTCATATATACAGTTTTATATTATTCTACTGCGCTCGAAACGGATTAATGTCTCTCAACTGACATAGATCGTAATGTATTGGGATTCTTTTGAATGTTCCTGTAGAAGAATTATTAATAACACAGACACCAGTGGATAACATTATTTTGTGAGTTTTAATATCATATCTCAACTTTGTTTTCGTTGAAAAAACCAAATATCTCTAAAATATGCTTTCAACAATGACTGACCATAGAGCGTGATGTATTGGATCCTTTTGGCTCCTATAGAACTAGAAAGGCTACATACACCGTTTTCAATAGGGTACATACTACTGTACATAGAGAAAACATATATAATTTTCGCACTAATTGATGTACATTTACGGCAGTTAGATCACGGACCTGTGGACAGAAGAATGGACAGAAAAGTGGAAATCGTAAACACCTCTCAATCTTGCCAGGAAGTAGAAAATACAAGTATTCCTCTTATACAACACTAGCCGCCTCCTGTTCCTCACCGGCTTCCTTGGTACTTAAATCTCTCGGATTCTGAATGGAATTTAAAATTAAGATGTTTACAAATAGGAGCGGCCTTAGGGTAAGTGGCACCCCTTGCTAATGCAAAAAATACACCCTTTTTATGCTCTACTTAGTTTTTGAGTCGAAATGACGGCCCTTCGAAGCCGGCGTCCCGATGCAATGCTTACCGTGTCGGGCCGCCCCTGGTTACAAAAATAAGATGGTTAAATGATAAAAACTACAAAAGGGTACAAATTATTTTCGTCCTATATTATATCTGAAGAGTTTCTGGCTATATTGGCCTTTATCAAAAATGGAAAGGAAAAAAACTAAGAAAATCTGAAACACTTTCAAATTTTATATACGCACTAAAGCGTTACGCACAGTATTAAAAGTGCATTATAATCCATGGGTCTTCCCTATTTTCTTTCCTTATTCCATTAAGTTGGAAAGTATATCATTATTGATGAGTGTGATTAAAACCAATTAAAATTGATATTTCTAACATCCTTTTTTTGGATGTAATACATTAGAAATAGATGAGAAAAATCTGCGCGGAAAAATGCATAATTCGAACTGAAATAAAGTTTAAAAACTCATTCAGGTGTATTCATTATTCAAGTAGAAGAAGCAGACGATAAATAGCGCTTGGCGCTAGAATCACATCTTCTCAAAATCGCATATCAACCATTTTATTTGTTGCCAAATTAAAAAGTTGCACGTTTTAGTTTCGGAAAATTTCCAAATCCTATTTTTCTTTTGAGTATAAAACATCTCATTCCTGCCCTGATTTCACATGCACACGATACATTAATTAAAGAATAACCTTACAAATAATTTAATCTAAAAAAAATCTTTATTCTTTTATTTTTATTTCAAGGGTCTGAATCATTTAAAAAACTTGCCAAAAATGACAACCCAGATATGCTCAAACCTCGCTCTTTCCACTGTGGTTACAATTGCGAAATGGCGAGAACAAAACTTATCGTTTTGCGACACGTTTTTATCGATATCTCCTAAAATAATTCGAATTTCGAAAACATCGCTTCGAGGTGTGTCGCAGGGGCGTAGCCAGGGGGGGGGGATATCGGGATATATCCCCCCCCCAAAATTTTTGGATTAGTGATGAATTTCCGTCTATTTATACACATATAAGTTCATATCCCCCCCTCCCCCGAAAATTTTTCCTGGCTACGCGCTTGGTGTGTCGGGACCCGTCCTGGAGAATTTCCGTACAAAATTTAGTAGGTCTACGATCACCAGCTACGCGAGACACAGACAGACAAACTAACGGACAGTTTACACATTGCTTTATTTATATAGATAACGATATCGCACGAGCATGGAGACGGGAAATTTATTCTCTAAGGATTAGCAGTCTATAATTAATGTTGCACAAGCAAAAAAAATAAATTTTGCAATTTTCTTGCATGCAAATCGGCTCATACGTTAGAAATACTTAAAAATTGCAACGACCAACGCAACCCCCCCCCCCCTCTCATAGGGAGATAGCCCTTGCGTAGCTTTGCCTTAAAACAATGCAACACACTAAATCAGTTAATTAGAGAGCGAGTAACGAATTTTCAAATTTCCATTGAAATCGTTATCGCTTAAAATTATCACATTAGGTATTTTTCGATTTTCTGCCAACTAATGAAAATATCGCCAAGCTGTCTCTAAACTGCCATTGACCGTAATGTATTGGAATTATTTTGAGTACTCCTGTAAAAGAACTATTAATGATACAGACACTATTTACGATGGAGGGCTTTATCTTGTAATCCTTAGTAGCATAGATCAATTTTGCTTCATTTCAAACAGCCAAATATTTCTAAAGCACATTTGGGCAACTTGCGACCCGCATGTGGACAGCCACGGGTTTTGATCCGTCCCCTGAACATCTCAAAATTCTGTATAAATAGGTAAGACATACTCTCTAATTTAACATTGTAATATTGTAATATTATAAGGCTCACGATTTCGCTAACATTCGGAAGTTTGGCCCGCAACTTTACAAAAGTTGCCCCTACCTGCTTTAAAGAATCACTGCCCATAGAGCGTAATGTATTGGAAATCTTTTGAATCTTCTTGTAGAAGAACTATAAATGCTACTTACACCATTTTCAATAGGGCACATGGTGCAGTGCATAGGAATAACATATATAAATTTTGTAGAAATTGATGCATATTTACGGGATTTAGAACACGGACGGACAGACAGACGAATAGATCGACAGATGGATAGACTGACAGACAAACTGAAACCATAAACACTTTTCCACCATGTTGGAAAGTGTTAACAACCTTGTTGGAACGTGTTAATTATAATACTATAACAAGAAAATAATAGTAATTAAAATACGAAAATTCAAGCATGCCATTCCGATATTTATCGATTATAAAACATTTCCTATCACACTCTTACTTGCGCGTGTACTAATGCATGATTAATCTGTTGTTGTTACTATTGCCTTCTGGAAACAACTGAGCGATTCCAGATCCTCCATATACGACGACGAAGTAAGGGGAACGGCTGATATTTTAATGAGCCCCTGTGGGAGGAAGACCGACTTAGCTGGGGGGTCTCCTAATTTTGAACCAATTCCAGATGACCTAGCATTTGGATTGGCACATTCGAAGCACTTTCGTTTGAACATGGAGGACTCTGAAGTCACGAACAGATTTTACGTGAACCATCTCCCTTTAGCGTACACGGTTCCATAGTAGCCCAGCTGAAAGAAATTTTCACTCTCTCAAGCACTGGCCAAGCTGGTGCTGCTTCCCTTTCCGTGTTCTTGACCAAATGCTGGACAAGAACACGGCATTTGGTCGTGTTCCACCTATTGCCAAATGTAGTTGATTCGGCGGGAGAAAAATGAGTTTTCCAACAGGATAGTGTCCCGATTCAAAATAATCGTCCTATTAAAACCTAGCTTTGGAGCAAAAATATTCAAATTTTAGATTAACTGTCTAGAAGTCCTGATCTCAACCTCATGGAGAATTTCCGGATAATCTTGATCGACGGTTATATAGCTATGTAAGACAGTATTCTTATTACATTGAATTAAGTTCTGCAGTTAAAGATACATGACACAAAAAAGATCCATTATTGTGCCAGCATTCTATCCATATTCGATCATTATCCATAAAATTCATTCGCATTCTATCCATAAAAGCGAGAATATTTCAGCTGATTAGGAATATTGGAGGCTCAACAATGTATTAATAATTGTTTTCAGTACTGTTAAAATGCATTTTTGTTCCATGGCCATAGGATTTTACACAAGCCGTTATGAGTTAGTTATAACTTAAAATATTATTGACATTTTGCAATAAAATGTTTCCAGATATAACAATTTTGTCTGTTCAAATGTCTTCCTTATAATGCATATTAAGCATTAGAATTAAATTTTTCAGAAAGTGGTTTTCTCTTTTTGAATATTCATAACTTATACTGACCTTAAAATTTTTACACTCGCTGTACTTTACAAGTTGCATAGCTAACATTGCACATGAACATAGAGGCTACCCCATATATAAACTAAAAATTCTATTTTTCATCTGTGATCAAGCTCTTGGCAGAAATTTACCATTTGTTATGAGACGAAGTGTTGACAGCTCAAGAAGACCGAAGATTTTTTTCGGTCGAAGCGATCATCTCAACCAATAAGTACCTTTTTAAGTGTGTTTTTTACACAAAGTTTTTATTTATTTAATCTTTTAACATCAGCGTTTTGAGTGTTTTTTCTGCCTCCAGAAATCGTATATCAATATTCTCATAGTAAAATTACAACGTAGAAGTCTAGATCATGATATGAGTTAGTATCTCTCTATTCTAAAAAAAAGTAAAGGCCGCTGGCGCTGTCAAAGCTTGTGAACCTATCTCCTCCTAAACCGTAGGGATTTGAGTTTCGACTAAGGTGCCCACAGATTCGAAAAATTCCGAGGAACCTGCTAAGCTGATTTAAATTTCGAAAATCGAATTATTTTAGAAGATATTAATAAAAAACTGAAAAAATAAACCGAATGGTTGCCAGATTGGGCATAAAATCATTCATTCCTTTGCAACAAACCGTTTCCAAGTATCTAGAATTGCGTGAAATTTACAAACATGAGTTAGCCATTTTACGCCAAAATAAAAACTATATGAAATAAGTAACTCAAAATGTGTTACACAAAGTTGACAATTTTCAAATAGTAAGTTCGCTTAGACAACAGGAGTTTAGAATTAACGATTATTCGTTTTTCCAAGACAGAATAACTAATATCTTGAAAATGAAAAATAATTAAAATGCAGATTATTTTAAAGCCGGTTCTCGTCCAGCTGGATTATTTGCTACCAGTAGAAATATTTGGCGGCGTTAACTATGCCATTATAGCAGTTATAGTACACTTTGGATATTCGCTAGCGCGACGAGATGGTATAATTCGGGGTGTTAAGTACGCCAATCTGCAAACGATTATGTAAATGAAAATATGGATAACGGTTTTCCGGTAACCTTAAATGAACAGTAAATATAGGTTGTGAGAATGTGTAAATCGCCAAATAATGAAAAGTCGCCATTGGTGGCAGGCTATTCTATCTGTTCCGTAGCTTTTATTAACTTTACATGTACGCAAGTCGCCAAATAACGAAAAATCGCCATGGGTGGCAAATTCGCAAGGTGTCCAATAGGTTTTACATTATTAAAAATACAGCTGTAACATATGTTTTGATTTTATTACGCTTTAGCTCCTAATTAATATAACTTTTGAATGGCAATATTAAATATCATTTTGTTTCTGAGGAGTGCAAATAATTTTTCCAGCGATTATAAGCGGAGTCCGCACTCCAGGTGGAGTATAGCTCAGGACCCGTACAACACGGATTCCCATAACAAAATATCTTCCGTGTTATGAGGGGTAGGCGGTGTACTGTAGTGTGAAGTTTAAATTTTTATGTACCAATGAAGATGCAAGAACCAAGCAATGTGTAGCTTAGCTCAGTAACATTCTATCTGATCCAATCTTCGGGTTTTGTCTGTTGAAATTATGTCTTTTTTACGAATAAGCCTGATTAGGGGCCGAATGCCTCATACGAAAAGCGAGCGTAGCGAGTCTGGGGGCCTTAGCCCCTAGTATTAGTAAAAATCAGAAAAACATGCGATTCGAAATCTGCACCAAACAGTCTTAGAGACCCATTCCAAAAGGAGATGAAAGTCAATTCTGCCGTTACTATTTTCCGAGCACATTTAAAGCCTGTCAGGTTTCCAAAATAGAGAGTGAGGCAGATATATATCATCCGTATAAATTAAATTCAGAGACATATTTCAGCTATAGGTGAAAAACAGAAAAAAAAAATCTATCTGCCTTGAATTTGTCACGTGCTTGGCGCATCCAATACGTACAACGTTAAAGTTACAAAAATTAAATTTGCGATCGTTTCCTCCTCCCCCCCCCCCCTCTCCTTCTTATCCCTGTATTGGACATCACGATTCTCAAGAAGAAAAAAGAAACATTCTCCACGAGTGTTAAATTTTCAATTTTGAGAAAAATGGGTATGGTATTTTTTCTCATGCGTATTCGTACGTTTAAAATAGAATTTTTCTTTTTCTTAAAGACGAAACTGCATCGTATCTTTGAGTTCAGAACATTTTGAGGATAGAGAAAATAAAAATTTTTGAAATCATGATTAGTATTCGAAAGCTTTTTTTTCAGTTTTAAGTGAATTACTTTCTATTATATAAATTAATTTAAAATCGACTTGTCTTTAAATGAAGTGAAAAGTTATCATTAAAATATCGGTTTTCAAAAAGTGAAATTTCTTGTATTGCAAAATTTCCATTCCGCCCAAAATACTAAACAAGAGATTTTTTAACTGTTTTATAATGATAAAAAAATCTTTTTTAACTTTAATTAAAATTCAAACGTTTTTAGCAAGAATTTTGAATATTATAAACTTTGAATTGGCAAAGTCGAACAAACTTGTACGAATACACCGAAACAAAACAAAAAAAAAAGATTGTTTTTTATGCACTAAAAATTAAGAATTAAAAATTATTTTGCTCCTTGAACAAATAAGAAATGAGTTTTGTTAATCTGAGTTAAACTTTTGTTGGCTTAAGCAAAGCATTCCGTTGATTGAAGCTGAATCAAGGAAATATTTTGTAGCTTCAACAAAACATTTTTCCTTTGTTTACAAACATAATAAAATTCAATTCAAAGATTTAAAATATAACATGTATCTAAAACCACCCTATTGGTTATGTTCCTCACATAGCTGTCTAATTTCTTAGAATTTTACAAAATTATATTACAAGTAACTACGTACAAACAATAAACAAAAACTGATGTATTTCTACATTTTTTTAAATATTGCTTTCAGCGTTACTTCGGAATAAAATACCTGAATTATTTACTACCACATTCAGAAGTTCCCTTTTAAACTCTTTAAATAACAAAAATTCTCCATTTTATCAGCTGACAATAAATATGGTTAGAAAATCTCTAATTACAGCGTGATTCAAACTTTTGTTTTGCCTCTAGTTTAGCTTGATCCGACAGCTTAACAGTGGGAGTTCTGGATATTTTGGAGGGATAGTCAGAGGCTTACTTTCGTTTCCTGTCCCCATTTAATTTCCTACGCAAATCCAGTTCGTTATTTGAAACAGAACTTAAATTAGGCATTTTACGAGATGACGAAATAACCACGCTAATTTGGTCATGTTTGTAGTATTGTTGTAGTACTGATTGTGTTAGTTTTAATTCGATTATTGCCAAATAAAAGGGCAATTATTTAAATTTGTACAATTAGTGTGTAAGTAATTGTCCCGATCAAATTCACCGTGGCACGCCGAATATTTAGTTTTATTTATTACGTTAAATCTCTGAATGAAATGTTCAATAATTGTCCTAAATTTTCCGCGCCTATGGAATAAATGCTGTTTAAAGTACAAGATTACCTTCGGGGCACAATTTTTAAAGCAAAATTTTAATGAAAAACCCATGTTTTTGATTAAAATGAGGGAATGAAACTGAAAATTAGAATGCAGTTTCAATAAAATTCAATGTAAACTTTAAAATATTAACAATTTTCAGTGAAATTTTGGTAAAAAATTACTTTTACGCTACACTTCCTGTAAACAATTCTAATAAATATTTTTAAATAATATTTCTACAATATATAATTAACATAGTCATCTGTGCTATGAACCAAAAGATTTGCAAATGTTCTAAAAGTTATGAAAGTATTTCAACTTTTATGTGAAAATTCAGTATTTTTTCCAAAAAAAAAAAAAAAAAATACCGAAATATTACATTCTGCTTCATAGCTAGTAAGCATCAAAATATCCTGTCAAAATTTCAAGTCAATATCTTAAACACATTATAAGATATCATATTTATCGAAAAGAAAATTTACGAAAAACATACTTTTTTTCAAAAAATGCGTTTAACCCTCTCGTCACCCTGAACCTCATATGAGGCTCCTACTGCAAATAGCAATATTTAGAGAAAAAAACAATTGAATTAAGTATTTTTTTCTTTCAGTGATATCAATATCATTATAAGTGATGTAGAAAGTATATGAGGCTCTTAACTAGATGCATAAATCGTGCCTAGATTGTAGTACTAGTCAATTTAGATCATTTTTTACAGTTTTCGCTTCATTGTTTCAGGAGAAAAATTAAGAAAATATTTACGCTGCTTTTTTACCGTTTTTTTTTTCTTTTTAAGGTATAGTTTTTTTTTCTTATTCCTCAACCTTTACCTAATATGTGCATCCTTTTAAATTAATTTTAGCATAACAATATGCTTCGAAAATGCAGAAATTATTATTAGAAAAATCTAATATTAATAAAAGAAATATTAATATTAGTAATTAGAAAAAAATATTTTCGAATATCTAATAGAAGAAATATCTAATATTAATAATTAGAAAAAAAATATTTTCGCATGATTTATAATAGTATTTCAGATGCATTAAATGCTAGACAGATTTTTTTTTCTCTGATTTTTCATAATTCGGGGACGAGAGGGTTGAAGATTTAATACTGTACAAAAGGCTATCTTTTTTTCTTGTACAACTTAGCTTCTAGTTACGTAGAAACAAAAGCAAAACGGTTTTGGAATTTTAATTTTGTGACCTATAAAATAAGCGAGTAAAAAAGAAAATTTCAAAAATTTTAACAAAGCAAGGATTTTTTGGGAAGTCTCATAAATAGACGAAGACATCCGAAAGCTTAAAATGACGACTTTTATAAAATGCTGGACATTTTAAAAGAAAGGGTAGAAGTATTGAGATATTTCGCTATAAAGTTGAAGCAACGGCCTACATAAGAGCATAGCGGAGGGCGTGTTTTGATTTGCCGGAAGAACGTTTCAGGTCACTGAATGTGTCGCTTTGAACCCTATGCACCCCTTTTTCCCCACATGCACAATTTAGATCCTCATCAGAAGGAGGTCAATTTTTTAAAGATTGGCACTCATCGTTAACTACTAACGACTGCCTGCAGGACTTTCGGAACCACGGATTTAGCGTGCGCATATACCGACAGTACACGGCGATCACAGTTTATAGGTCTGGGACCGATCTTTCAGCCTACTGTTACTAGTTCCATGCTGCCTTAACGATTGGGTTGCTAAGGGCAAGAAACAGGAATTATGAGAATTTCCCCTTACCCTCTCCCCAACCAGAAACCTGACCATTTTCGGATAAGTTTTTGATAAGCATTTAAAAACAGAGTCTTGCATTGATATATCTATAGCCTAAAGTGAACGAAAATTATTGTCTGTTTTCGACATGTATTTTTTTCCTGGGATTCAACAGAATTTTTTTTTCCTTTACACATAAGCAGGATTTTGGTTTTAAGAAAGTTTTCACCTTCACAAACCTTATGGAGGGATAAAGTTCTTACTGTATGCTTCTTTTTCCCGAAAAGGTGACACTACCAAATATTTTAGATACTTTTCCTAGAGCTCTCGATTTGCATATAAGTTCTTGTACTGAAAAATTCTTACTTATATATAAGACTTATTTCCTGGACGCAATCCAATTACTAGTCTTCTTTTAAAGTCCAGTGTGGAGGAAAAACGTAGTTTTTCAACATACATTCTATAATTTACCTATCTTAGAATTTAAAAAAAAAAAAGTTGCTTAACAGTGTTTGAATTGATCTAACATCTAGCAAGCAAAATTTGATTACTTGGTCTTTCCTTCACCAAGTGAATTCCATTTGATATCGGAACAAAATAAAAAATTAAAATATACATGAAGAAGACAAGTTTTGTGTGTGTTCGACATAGAATGTTTCTCTGAATCTTGGAGTCGATTTGAAATTGATTTTATGCTAAACTCATCTAAAACCGCATAAAAGAGTGTGTTGTTAGGAGTTTTTTTTTTTTTTTTTTTTTTTTTTTTTTTGCTGTTGTTTGTTGTTTCCTAAACAGCTCATGCTACAGAAAGAGAAAAATCTTTTATACTGTAATCAAACTTCAGGTCAAGTCTTGAGTTTGACTTTTGCATTATTGTTTGAAATAATATTGCGATTAAAACAGCATTAGTTTCTTTTTAAATAGCATTTTTTGTCTTCCTTATTACTATCTTCTATATAAATAAAATTAGACTTTTGTCTGTACATTTCTTGGAATTCAAAAATTTTGCGATTTCTATCCGTTTCAAGCACCCGGGAATCCGATGCGACCCTCAAAAAAAAGTTTGTCTGTCTGTCATTCTGTCATTCTGTCCTTCTGTCATTCTGTCATTCTGTCATTCTGTCCGTGACGATTTTTTTGTTTAAGCATCACGTAAAAACGGCTGAAGCGAATGATATGAAATTGGGTGTCATGATAGGTGGTCACTCAACTTAAAACATAGGCGTCGAATTTTAAAAAAATGTTGATTAGATTTTCAGATTTTGCGAAAATCGTTTCAAACTGCGTTAATTTGTGTTCAAGCATCACGTAAAAACGACTGAAGCGAATGATATGAAATTGGGTGTCATGATAGGTAGTCATTCAACTTAAAACATAGGCGTCGAATTTTTAAAATATCTTCATTAGATTTTCAGATTTTGCGAAAATCGTTTCAAACTGCGTATTGTGTTCGCACATCACGTAATACCTGCAAAGGTGAAAAAATGGTATTTGGTGAAATGATAGGTGGTCACCTAAAACTATAAGCATCTAAAAAAAACCGATCAGATTTCGGGATTTTGCGAAAATCGTTTCAAACTGAGTGAAATTTTGTTCACACATTACGTAATAACGACTAAAGCGAATGATATGAAATTTGGTCACATGATAGGTTGTTGTTCAACATAAAGTATAGGTGTCCAATTTTTTAAACTTTTTATTAGATTTTGAGATTTTGTGAAAATTCTCCCAAAACGCGGTTATATTTTTTCAAGCATCGCGTAATAACGACTAATACGAAATTTGGTGATATGATAGGTAGTTGCTAATCTTAATTTATAGGTGTTGAATTTTTTAAATATTTTGATTACATTTTGAGATTTTGTGAAAATCATTTAAAAATGCTAAAATGTTTGTTCCAGCATCACGAAATAAAGACAGCAGGGAATGAAACAAAATTGGGTGACATGATAGGTTGTCACTCAACTTAAATTCTAGGCTTCCAATTTTTCAAAAATGTTGATTAGATTTTGAGATTTTGCGAAAATTATTTGAATATGTGTAAATATTCATTCGCGCATCCCATAATTACGACTAAAGCGAATGAAATGATATTACTTAGTTACTCTCTAACCTGTAATATTTTAACAATACATAAAAATTATAATTGCGCTTTCTTTACTTTGGCAACATACTACATCCATTCTGTGTACTCCAACAATGCTGACGAAAGTTCTTGCTTTTAGAAATTTGCATTCAGTACTAACCCGTCAACGACGGATACTTCAGCTAGTTAACACTATATGTTTAAAGGAATTGAAGAGACTGTTAATACGTACTCTGCATTTGAGTTAGGGTGGGAAGGGAAAATCTATATAATAAAATTAGACTTTTGTCTGTACATTTCTTGGAATTCAAAAATTTTGCGATTTCTATCCGTTTCAAGCACCCGGGAATCCGGTGCGACCCTCAAAAACAAGTTTGTCTGTCTGTCGTTCTGTCATTCTGTCCGTGACGCTTTTTTTTTGTTCAAGCATCATGTAAAAAGGACTGAAGCGAATAATATGAAACTGGGTGTCATGATAGGTGGTCACTCAACTTAAAACATAGGCCTCGGATTTTTTAAAAATCTTGATTGGATTTTGAGATTTTGCAAAAATCCTTTCAAACTGCGTAAATTTGTGTTCGAGCATCACGTAAAAACGACTCAAGCGAATGGTGTGAAATTGGGTGTCATGATAGGTGGTCACTCAACTTAAAACATAGGCGTCGAATTTTTAAACAATCTGGATTACATTTTGAGATTTTGCGAAAATCGTTTTAAACTGCGTAAATTCGTGTTCGAGCATCACGTAAAAACGACTGAAGCGATTGAAATGAAATTTGGTATCATGATAGGTGGTCACTCAAATTAAAACATAGGCGTCGAATTTTTAAAAAAATCTTGATTGGATTTTGAGATTTTGCGAAAATCCTTTCAAACTGCGTAAATTTGTGTTCGAGCATCACGTAATAACGACTAATACGAATGATACGAAATTTGGTGATATGATAGGTAGTTGCTAATCTTAATTTATAGGCGTTGAATTTTTAAAATATTTTGATTACATTTTGAGATTTTGTGAAAATCGTTTTAAAATGCTGAAATTTTGTTCCAGCATCACGAAATAAAGACTGCAGGAATGAAACGAAATTTCGTGACATGATAGGTTGTCACTCAACTTAAATTCTAGGCTTCCAATTTTTCAAAAATATTGATTAGATTTTGAGATTTTGCGAAAATTATTTCAATATGCGTAAATATTTGTTCGCACATCACATAATTACGACTAAAGCGAATGAAATGATATTACTTAGTTATTGTCTAACCTGTAATATTTTAACAATCCATAAAAATTATAACTTCGCTTTCTTTACTTTGGCAACAATACTACATCCATTCTGTGTACTCCTACAATGCTGACGAAAGTTCTTGCTTTTTGAAAATTTGCATTCAGTACTAACCCATTAACGACGGTTACTTCAGCTAGTTAATGATATAAAATCAATCGTCTATGTTTATGGAGTATGTAAAGTAGGTAACCGCATGACTCTTAGGAGAATCGTTTTCGACATTTTTGAATACTAGATGGTTGCCGACCTGTTCTGATTGGAAGGATGTAACCCAGGTATGGGCAACCTTTGAAAAGTTGCGGGCCAAACTTCGGTATGCTAGAGAAGTCGCGGTCCGTATAATTGGGATTTATATGGGATTTTGAATGGTTTATGTGAGTTTTAAATGGCGTTTTCATATGTTCCATGGGCCAGATCAAGAGCCTTGGCGGAGTACATCCGGCCCTCGAGCTGTAGGTTGCCCATATATGATGTAACCAATCACTACTTAAGAATATCTTTAAAAGAGTAGAGTAGTTTTTAGAATGAAATCACTCACTAAATGTTGCTGATGTACTTTAATATTTTCTTGCTGATTCCGAGATGCATTATTGGTACTTCACTGGCTCTGAAAACCGGAGAGGCTCCTACATAGGGATAGATGCGAGACGAGACAGAGATTTACAGATTTTTTTGCGAGACGAGACACACGTTTTTAACATTACGATACAGGGATTTTTGCGAGACCAGACAAAGCTTTTAGGCTATTTTGCGAGACGCGAGGCGCTTATTTTTCGTCTCGCTTCCATCCCTACTCCTACAAGAACTAATGCCAATGAATCAATTGGGGTAAACGAATTACAGGATTTTTATTCTATTTTTATTCAAACACCCAGTTGCTGATAGATATTTTATCTACTATCAGAGACACAGAATTTTATGAAGAAGAAATAACTCCCACTGGACGTGTGCAAAATAAAGTTATAGACATTTCACAAATATTAGCTTATTATTAAGAGGTGATAATATCACACTATTTGCTGGTGAGAAGAACTCAAATACTTTTTGTAAGAACAAATTAACATCCTAAATAATGGAACGCCTTTGTCACAAACCGATGAGGGGAAATCTCATGATAACAATAAATAAAAAAATTTTTATGAAGGATACACTATAAAAGTGAGATTATTTAATGCATAAATTTAGAAAAATATGCATTAGAGACCTAAGCTGTTAGTGTTTTGGATAATTTATTAAATAATAGTAATAATACAAACTATGCAAGAGGAAGAATTTACAACAATCGGAAAAGAAAAATAGAGAGAGAAAGAAAAGGCAAATTATGATGTTAAAGTCAAATAAAAAGATATAACTCAGTATAATACACACTTAACAAAAATAAAAATTGAAACGTAGTTTCGTGAGGCAAGAGAAGTCATTTCTATGTCTACACCAAAATCTTTGACAAAACTTTTGTAATTTTATTGTGTATTTTCAATATATTAATAATATGTATTTATAATATGTATTTTCTATCTGCAAGTGGGCTGACGAATGTTTTGATGCACCTTCTGTGCGTTTAATGTAATACAGTTTCTATTCCTGTTATGTATGCATGAACAATTTAAATTTTCGTTTAATTAAATGTGATACTTCACTACAGTATTTTTCTTATTATTTGAAGTTAAACTTATTAAATGTTTCCCTTTTGAGTTATGCTTTCTACCGAGATTATAATTAGGTATTTTAGTTACAGCGGAGTGTAAATATACCGTGAGAGAAAGAGCGATTTATTTAAAGTGGTTTGAAGTGTTTTTAGTACTTTAGGTGCACATAAAGCTCACAAAAGTCCCTTGACTTTTGCGAAAACTTTACTTAAATATGGCATCTTTTGTGATGGCATGACATGGAGGAAAATGATAAGATATCAAGTGGTAAATGTATCAGTCATAAACAATTTTAAAACACACAATCAGGCTAAACTAATTACGATCGGGATATTAAAAGTCACAGTCAGGTTCAAGTAATCGCGATCAAGATATTGATACACGTATCCACCAAACCACCAGTAACAAATGAATCATGAAATCAGCGTTTGACTGTTTCATACTGATCACGTACTTGTTATTCTCCACCTTATTAGAACCATAGATTTCCTAATCCACATGATCGTAATTAGACACAACCTACTATGTAAGCTCGTCTCTACTATGTAATCCGTTTCATTCATGCCATCTGAATTATTAACTTTCTCCTCACACGTAACTCTCGCAAATATCTCAATAATATCTGAAAATTCAATATTTTCTGTCTTCAATGACTCTTTGTTCCGCCATATTTGTTAACCGATTGAAGCCTTACACCGCGTGCATGAAAATATATCAGGCTGATAAACTACCAAATTCGGCCATTTACATTCATCTGTTAAAAACGATTTGGCGTGGTGAATACCATTTTCCGTTAATTTCTCCGGTTGTATGTTAATCGTCCTGTAATCAGACGGTAGATTATTTGATGAATACCACCATAAAAGTCACATTTGGGTTCAGATGTGACCTGATGACGGAAAATGTAAACTTGCAAGGGATACTACATTGAAAATATTAAATAAACTTATGCAGCCTCTAAAAATATGATTTATCATTCTAATTTTAAAGTCTATGGCTAAGTCCACCGATAACAAATAATTCGAAATACAAAAATTCAAAATTCAAGTTGTTAAAATATCTAATCACAATATTGTAAATAGTTTATGAAGGAAAAATAGTCATTGCTTGAATATTCGGAACATATGCACTAATTTGTGTTCAATGCTTGATTCGTATTAAATATTTTATGAATCTGCTCATGTAGTGAACTGGTGAAGAATTTGCATGTCGATTTATTCTTACTTTGTCGATTATACTTAAAACTACGATGCAATTAGTTACAATTTTATAAAATTAAAATACTATAATGTATGCAAACAATAGCTCTTTGGCAAGTAATTATGTATTCAAATTAACCCATTTATGCTTAGTGTCCCTCTTTTGAGAAAGCATTTTCGTTATCAGTCGAAAACGTTATTATTTTTTTCCTAGCCTTTATTCATGAGTATTGAACCTCAATTCCACAAAATGTTTTAACATGATCAAGTAGGATGCTGACATTTCAATTTTTATACATAATGATTTTGAATGAAATCATCCCTTGTTCAAGAAGTTGACATCCCAAATTTATCTATTTTTGCTGGTATTAGCAAAAATCGAGAAAGTCGCAAAAATATCTGGGCACAAATGGGTTAGGGCAGTGTTTTTCAACCTGTGGGGCTCGCCCCCCAAGGGGGCTCAAAGCGTTTGCAGGGGGGCGAGAAAAAACAAAGAGCAAGTAGTGATGCATGTTTTTAAAAAATCATCTTATTTATTCTCATTTTTACTCAAAAATATATCCCTTTTCGCTTAAAATGTTCATTCAAACTACTGATAACATTATTTGGTAAGAAATTCCAGTAAATGTTCATTGTTAAAGATTAAAAAACTGAATGTATGCTGAAGAATGTGAGGGGGGGAACCACCGTAAGTTAGCCTTTGTTGGGGGGGGCGACGTTAAAAGGTTGAGAACCGCTGGGTTAAGGACCTTAATTCCTACCAACAGAAGTCAGCTAATCATATCCTTTAACTTAATTGGTAACCTGGTTTGCCAGAAGCAGATGGCAGACTAGTAGCAGACTTTTTTTCAAAATTGTTCCTTTTTGTTTTCAGATAGAATCAAGGGAAATAACCCACCATATGTCAATCGTTTTTCTGAAAGTGTGTTATATTTTAATTTTAGGGGGTGATTTTATACCTCAGGGCCAGTCCAAGGGGGGTGCGAATGTAGGCGATCGCCTAAGGCCCCGCGCTTATAGAGACCCCGCTCCTGGGCTATTTTATTGCTATCTCATAAGACATGATAGAGAAGAGGCCCCGCTCTTGCGCTTCACCTGGGACCCCGCACGCCCCTCGGGCCGTCTCTGTAAACCTTTTACATCCTTGGAGTTTGTTCTCGTGAATTTAAGTCCTATTAATTGTCGAGTTTTACAAACTGATGGTCACAAGTTTTCTTTGTTAATTTTTTTTGTTGTTGTTGTTTGCATTTGTCCACATGAAAATTAGGCTTACAGTTAGTTTTATTTCTTTCAAATTCAGTTACAGTAATATATTGGCAAGCCAAAATGTTGTTGACTTCTATAGGGTAGTTCCGGGATAAATGGACCACCGGGTGAGATGGACCAGCTAAATATTTAGTTAATGCGCCTCTCCATATATGGCGCATCTAGAGACACTTATAGAAATTTTGTAAGGCGTGCTACTATATGCTACGCAAAAAACATAATGATTTTTCAGCTAATTATCATTATTGCTGTTGATAAGTCAAATAATTTTTCATACGGTTATAATTCTACAATTAAAAGTTTTATTTTATATGTGATCTATCTAGTGTTGATGATGTAATCTCAGGGAACATGTAGGCTCCCAAATAACCTAAAATGGCGACGTGAAGTCCACAATGTAGAGTCAGTGTGGACTGTACTTATCATCCGAACAATCGAGAGTGATGGACCACTTCTAGACGGTAGAGATGGACCAGGTTTTGTGTCAATCTTAAGTCACAATACATAAAAGCAATTTCATATACATTAAATGTGACAAGTCTTAAGACCTTAAATGTCACAAAAAAAATTCTTTTACATATATGATCTTTTGCATTAGGATTTTTGTGAAAAATATTATACACTATATGTATATTAGGGTGGTGCGAAAAACAATGATTTTTTTTTTAATTCGAAACGTCACCATGTGCAATAGTAGCGATTTTGGTAGTAAAATTAAACCCTGAAATTTGGATAAAATTGTTTAATATCTTAGGCCTCCTCAAGATCCACGAATTTTGGAAATTATAGGAAAAAATGCTTTAAAATCAACTGCTCTTTTCATTAAAAAAATAATAAAAATATGAAATGTCACCAGGTTATTTATTTTCACTTTTGAGTATATAAACATTTGTAAAAAGCTAGCCGATGTAAAATTAATTCTTAGGCCTCACCAAATCCCTTAAATTTTGCAATTTTTACTCCAAAAATAACAACAAATGACGAAGTTGGATAAGCAAACTCGTCTACATCCACTTCATTACCAACATGAGCTTGATATCGGACGATGCTTAAAGAATACTTTTTTAAGAATCGTCCTGATTTTCAGCTTGCATTCTTCTTTAAATTATTACTCCTCTCCCCCTCCCATTCTATCCCAAAAAGATCCTGATTTCATTCCACAGCGCTCTCAGCTGATTTTGAAACGTAAGTCTCAAATAAAATTATCTGTGTTTTCCAGAAAGTGTTATAGGCGAAGCGTCAGTGATCGAGCTGCAGCTGACCTTGCTTCAGCTTTGCTTCATGATGTAAGTGAACATATACAAGTACAGACGAAAGATAACAGTACACCTATTATTGATCAGTATAAAATTCGGCTAGAAAGGATAAATACACGTCAAGCAATTCAAGATGAAGTAACACGTCTGGTCACAAGGGCTGATGAAAGGGGGGGTGGAGGTTCGACCGCCCCCCCCAACCACTGCGAAAAAAGAAATTAATGTAAAAGTTCCTATTTTACTTCCATAAAATGGATGTATATGTCAATCTTCTAACTAACTGCGTCGACCGACAAACTAACCCTCCCCCCCTTACAAACTTGCATTAATCCGCCACTGTCTCACAAGATCATAGCTTTCTTTTTGACGGAAGAAGGGATGAAACTCTTACAATTACAAAAATCTGGAGTGACTCCACTCGACTTTCCGAACACTTACGATTAAGATCATTACCAAGCATTTAAATAAATTTTAATCGATGAATAATTCAAACATATATACCAAATTGAAACTCAATCGAATGCACCGTTTAAACGCTTGCGCACTTTCAAGAATTTCTCCCCATATGCCATTATGCCATAATATAAAAGAAAGTTTTGTCGTAGCCCTGTAGAAAAACTATAAGTCCTATACACACCAAAATCAATACCGGTCTTGCAACGGTGGTTTATAACATATATACCCAATTTGAGCTCAATCGAATCTAACGTTTAAACGCTAGCGCACTTTCAAGAAATTCCCCCCCATAGGCCATAATGTAAAAGAAATCTTTGTCGTAGCCCTGTAGAAAAACTATAAGTCCTATACACACCAAAATCAATACCGGTCTTGCGACGGTGGTTTATGACATATATATCCAATTTGAGCTCAATGGAATGCTCCGTTCAGGAGCTATCGTGTTAACTCACATACACACAAACACACATACACACATACATACATACATCTCGTAAAAATAGCATAAATGGATTCAGAAGCCCTCAAAACGTGTAAAAGCACCAAAATCTCGAAGTCGAATTTTTTCATGATTACAATACTTTCCTTACATGGTACATGTTCGGAAAGTAAAAATGGATGCTAACAAGTGGTATAAGATAAAAGTATGGGAGGAGCAAATTACTCTAGTTTACAAGAACCCGGTTCTGTCTATTTGGGACATTTTGCACCGAAGACTAAGAGTTTCCGATAGTATCTTCAGCTTATTAAATGAGAAAGCTTTTGATTTATCAGAATTAGCCATTATTGTAAGTCATGAGGAAGTGACTAATACCGGTGTAAATGCACGTGTAATTAGACGCCTTGAAGAAAAGCTCAATTCTCCAGTGCATTGGAAAAATATGTCAATTTCATTTTAACAAACTGCCTTTATCCCACCTTACAGAAACAGTCGACGGGAAAACATCAAGACCATGCGCATTCAGTGGATTGATTGGTAAAAGTCCCTGAAGACGTGCACTTACCTTCCTATCATTAAGTTCCAGGAAACTGAATTTTCATTTGAGTCCGATATTGACTTTGGAGATTTTAGCACGGATCAACGTTATTGTGTGAAATTTGTAAAGCTGTTTCCTCTGGTTATTGCCCACGAGATCTAGCAAATAGAGACCCTGGAAAACTTTCTCATTCTCGCTGCCTATCGTTTGCAAATCGCATTTTGCGTTTGTTGGAACATCTTATCCAACACCACAACTTATTATATTAGCCAAATTCGTAATGAAAGTATTCGCAACAACATGGTTCAGAATCAAGTGTAGCAGTGCCTTTCAGGATGGCCTAAAGAATTTGCAATAACTTATAATTCGATTTCAGTATCGCCCAGATAATTTAAAGGGTATAATAAAAAACGTTTTTCAAAACAACGCGTATTTTGCTCATGCAGAAAATATACTCGCTCCAGTGTTATTCGACGACAGAACATCTGTCCATCAACTTGCCATTCAGCGTATCATAAAGGCCAGAAAATCTTCGGAACAAGCAATGAGCATTCCAAAGGTGATTCCAAAGGTGAATTTCGAAAGCAATAAATACATTGATCTTATCCATTGGCAAGAATGTGTTGTGACTGAGTCTCCCATCACAAAGAAATGGACAAATAGTGTGTTACAGGAATTACTGAAGTCGGTTAAACATCCAAGTTCTTCTGATAAAATTATAAAAATACCCTGTCATTCCCAAGCAGTTGAGAGGATGATTAGTATTGTGACAGAATCTGCTGTTCATGTGTGTGGCCTCCATGCAAAAGATGTATTCATCCGAGCAAAAACATTCGATAAGAAGCTAATGCCATGTTTTGAAAAAAAGTCGGATTTCTGAGGAAAATAACCAATTCCTTAAATGATAAGGTAAGACTAGTATCTTCTCTATTTATTTATCTTTGCGTACCATTTTCAGTGAAAAACGTTCACCTTCAAGGAATTTGGGGAGGCCTAAGAATTGATTTCACATCAGGTAGCTTTTTACAAATGTTTATACACTCGAAATTGGAAATAAATAACATGGTGACATTTCATATTTTTATTATTTTTTTGATGAAAAGAGCAGTTGATTTTAAAGCATTTTTTCTTATAATTTACAAAATTCGTGGATCTTCAGGAGGCCTAAGATATTAAACAATTTCATCCAAATTTCAGGGTTTAATTTTACTACCAAAATCGCAACTATTGCACATGGCGACGTTTCAAATTTCAAAAAAAAAAATTGTTTTCCGCACCAGTCTAATGTATATAGTGTGAAAAGTAATATTATATATAAATATATTGTTACGAATTTTCGGGGCAACCCGCTGCTCTGTGGCTTAAAATGGTTTAAAATTCGTATTCTACGCTTCAAATAGATAAATTTTGCTTTTTGTTGCATCAAAATCGGCCAATTAGAAACGGAGATATGGAGGTTTCGGTTTGCCATTGTTTTTCAATGGAGGTTCTAGAAAACTCGAGAAATATTGGTCCTAGAGCGTAGATCTCTTCACATTTGGGGACTTATTTTTGGCGCCAAATTTAGCGATGTTTCGCCAAAAGTCGCCGAGCTTGGCGACTTTTTGGTCATTTGGCGCGATTTTCCCAATGGGGCCTGGAAGTTGTTTTTCCTGCATTAAAAACGCATAATAACCTAACATTTCTCTTCTATGACGTAATCAAAATTCACGCTTTATGTAGAACCCTCGAGAAATTGACTTTTCTGGAAACTTCTTGTACCTCCTGCGTCGGCTATTTATAGAAGCGCGCGTCGCCCCGAGAGTTCAGTGCGAGTTGAACGCTCAATGTGTGAAGAGCTCTCAGTACGCTTTGTGAATTGATAGTGCTATAGAATCTGTGTTTTAGCTTGCTTTATGAAGCTGTTTTTAAAGTGCTGTGTGTACATTTTTCATCGCTGAGTCTTGAGAGACTGTTAGTGTTATTTCTCGTATTTTTTCACTGAATTTTTGCCTGTGAATGTGACTTATTTTGTGTGAGAAATACAGCATTTGTGAGAGCTTCTGACCTAAGCGGATTGTTAAAAGCACGTTACTGCTAGATTGTGCTTGTGAATTGTGTACAGCTGATTGTTCTACGAAGTTCTAGAAGCAATAAAGTTTGTGTTCCATCCTGACAAGTGACTTTTTACTTGAACTTTTTACACCAACTGGACTTTAGAACGACGAACCCCAGGAGTAGCAGAGTAATTCCGCAACAATATGGCTTTTAGAGAACGAAGAAAAAACGTGGTCCATCTCTCCTGGAATTATCCTAATAAGAAAACTAATTTGTGCAGTACGGTCTGTAGTAAAAAATACATAAGCAATGGAGACATTCTTGAAGTATGTCTATCTAGTATTCTATAGTTTTCATGTTATTTAATATTCTGTATCAAAATGGAAAATATAGGGGTTGCTCATTCGCCGAAGAATCAGACTCCTGAAGATCAGATTTCAATTGCAAAATAAGACGGATAATCTATATCCAGAGGCGATCCCAGAGGGGGCAGGATGCTTCGCAGCACGTAGGTGGCCAAATTTAAGTGTGGCGAGAAACAAAAATTTTAAGCATAAAGTTTGCTAAAAAAGGACGGCCAATTTTAATTTGCATGTGGGCGATCAACGGTCTAGGATAGGTTCTGCGTTCATACTATGTTAAACGTTTTTCATCTACGTGATCTACTTGTATTAATCATCACTGGTATGTACATCTGTCTATCGAATGAAGTACTAGATCCTTATTTATTGTTTGAAACAGACTGGGCGCTAATCATCCCTGCGTCTTTGGTGCCCATAGATGCCAAAAGTATATATATAGTGTATAAGAAAAAGGATATTCCAAATGGATAGAACTTCAAAATTTTTACAACTAATTCACTTGAACTTGAAAAGGCAAAAGTGAAATACATAAAAAGGGACAGTGTCACAGAAACGCGGTACACTAATTTAAGACTTATTTCGAAAGGGGAGGAATTTAGCTGGAAAGCAGTGGAGTGGGTATAAATGAAATTAGGTGTTTACTATCCACACTCCGCCCTCTGCCTCTCTTTTAAGTATTTTTACCAACATTTTGTCCGTTGGGAGAGCTGCAGAATTTCAGTTCGTTAAAGGCACAAAGTCGAAGCTCTTCTTTTGATAATAAATTAATTATCGGCAAAAGAGGGCCGAAAAAAATGAGTTTAGAGAGATGTATTGGACACATAAGTGAATGATCTATATTTAGGGGCACGAAATTTGAAAAGTGTCCTGGGCGCAAACATCTCATAGTCAGGCCATGATAAGCATATTTATATCTGAAAAACACCAAACATTTGTTAACAGGTTAAAAGAGGGAAAGAGAAAATCCCAGAAAAGAGCCGCGTCTCAAAATTTTACGGTAATTCCAGGCCAACGAACAGACATAATTTCTCTGGCTTCTATGTTCTTCTTTTCTCCCTATAGTGTAAGAGATAGCAACGTGAGGAAAAAGTTTCTTTTAGGTCGGCTGTTTTTTGGATATGGCTGGTTTTGGCGTTTAGTTCTGCACATCTGGTCTGTAAAGAAAAAAATCGAAATTTTGTAGTTTTGTCGTCATTTTAAGACATTTCATTCTTTTGTTTTATAATTTTCTATGTCCTTTTAGCATTATAAATTATAGTTGCCAGACTGTTTTCTTATTGCTAACATTGCGCCAGACGTACTTTTAGTAGTTCTTTCTTGAAAACGTTGCTAGCTCTTATACTAGCCAGCAACCTTTTCGAGAAGGAAGTTTAGGTCAGCTGGTTTTTGGATATCACGTTTCTTATAGTAGGGGAGCCCATGATGCTAATTGGGAATTTACTCGAGCGTCGTGAGGACCTATTAGATTTTGTAGTTTAGATAATAAGAAGAATAAAAAGTTGTATAATGTTTCCTTTCAGTGGTGTGGGAAGCGTATACAGACCTTCAAAGATGTAAAAAATAACAGTTACATGGAGATACTCGAGCGCGTCAGATATTGATAGTTTAGATGCTCCAGCGTGTCTTTGATACCAAAGGTGTGTTCATCTGCCGACTTGCGTGGTGGGGGTGGCCATCCGGAAGGGTAGAAAATAGAAAAAAAATGTATTTTTTCGAGCGCGTCAGATATTCAGAGGGGATGTTAAATGAACAATAAAAATGCTCCCATTCAAAAGACTGACGTTTCGGAAGTGACGCAGGCTCGTAGCGAATTTTTGAAAATGCAAAAAAAAAAAAAAAATCACCATATTGAAATACTCGAGCGTGTCAGATTTTGATACAGAAGGTTTAGCTTGATGTTCCAGTCATGGAAGCCTAAAATCTGACGATTATTTTGAGAGGTGTCATTAATCAGACGGCTAGAAAAAAATTATGAATTTCTTTTTCAATGTCCATAAAATGTGACGAATAAAAGCACGTAAAATTATTTAAATATTTACACTTTAATTTATTTAGAAAATAATATAAAAATAAAATACATCTGTTGAAAAAATTATTTTTAATCTTCGTCGTCATCCGAAGAATTACCATACTCCAAATCTAATAATTCAATTGGATCTCCAATATTGTCTGCAGTTTTCGTATCTGTAACAGGAAATCGTTATAACCGTTAACACAATTTTATTGATTTCATAAATAACATGTTATCAAAGTATTAAAAAGAAATATACCTAAATCTGAAGTTTCGTCAATAACTGGTGTTATGACAACATCTTCGTATGCATCAGGTAACTGATTGCCAACAAACCAAGTCATTTGAAATTTTCCATCGACATTTGTCCACCAGTAATCTGTTGGTGACATGTCAATCATAGTTTTATTGTGTGCATTTCTCTACAAGCACGCAATATACTTCGTTCGGAATAAGTGCTGCTGTAGCTTAGTTTGGCAAGGAGGCAAGCAACAAGCATCGTATTTACGGACGTTCAGTGAGAAAGGCTGCGACGTATCTGACACTTTGTAGGTCTTATTACAGATTTCTATTCTTGCAAGGTTGACATCAGCTAATTTTTTCAAACCATACAAGTGGCAGATAAAAGATTGTAAAATGTCAAAAGAATCTTCTATATTATGATCCTCTGACCCTACATCTTCAAATGTCTTCTGAAAAACATTTTAACCCATAAAAATTTGCAGAGGATTTTTTTTTTTTTTTGCCTCGTCTGTAAAGTGCCGGATTGTAATCGCATCCTGTTAGCGCGTGAAGAGCTGGTAGCTCTAGCGAAATTATTGGGCCGAGCTTAGCATAAAGAGCAGATGCGTCAATATAACGGCGTGCATTGTGAACTCCAAGATCCATCCATATTTTACCGATGCTTGGAGATGTCCCATATTGACCAACATGATGACAACAATATCTGTGTCTGAAGTTCTGATTGTAACTGCGGAATCTTCTTTTATTTGACTTGCCAAAAATACAATTTTTGTATCTGCTTCAGGACATGAGAGTTCATGGTCGATTGTTCAGGTAACTGTATTATCGGTAACTGAATATACATAACACATATCATGATTAAGATGAATTGTTTCGTTACTAATAATAGTCACCATCTCCTGATCAGCTCAATGATGAATTAAAAACTTGACAAAAGCTTCTTTGAATTTGATATTTCTTAATTCTTTCTGAAAATTTGCTGTTCTTGTTTATTGAGGACCAGAGATGTAGAACTCCTTGTCATCTGCACTAACTAAGAGCGTGCTCGTTATCTTTGATCGAGCTATCTTTGCACTCTCTAATCTTCATTGACGGTCTTTATTGCTTTGGTTCGTATTTTTATTGCTTTGGCTCGTATTTTTATTACTTCGGCTCGTGAAAATCGGCAGATTATATTTTTTTCGTGATTCTTCCATCATTTCCTTCAAAATAACAAAAACTCAACCGCGCTCGAGAATGTCACGACAACGCTTTTTTTTTTTTTTTTTTTTGCAACTTTGTAACCCTACCACTCTCATACGTTACATTCAAATCGTCAGATTTTCTGAATGTACACTTTGTAATTAACCCACCTTATGTTAATCTGACGCGCTTCAGTATTTCTGATGATCAATTTTTTTTTACTAATCTGATGAGCTGCCCTAGACGCACGTCCCTACATACAAGACTTATGTATGGTTGAGGTACTGAACATGATGCAAGGTATCCCCCCCCCTATGTTCATCTGCCGCGCTCGAGTAAATCCCAAAAAATACCATGGGCTCCCCTACTATTAATTTAAGTTAGGCGAAGATCTCCTGGTTCCTTGGAGTAGTTGCGTTTAGTTCTGCGCATCAGGTCTGTAAAGGAAAAAGGCGACGTTGATAGCTCTTGAACTACTACGAGATATTCTCGCTGCTCTCCTCCAGAAGTCTATCTGAGTTGGCAAAACTTTCTTTTCCTTTCCTGCCTTTATTGTCCATGTTTTTGCACCGCAGAGCAGAATGCCTACAAAAGGAGTATTAAAAGGGGTCCTCTTTGCTTTCCCGACTATATCCCTACTCCAAAGTGTAGGGTTTGAGATTCCTATGACATTCTTAGTTTCAAATATTCTTCTTTATCTCCATTTCAGATGTTTCATTACTTTCCTCTATTGGAACTAAATACTTGGAAAACTGCACATCCATCAGGATAACTATTTCATATCCTGTAAGATAAACTCTTTTCCTTTCTACAGATATCATCTATTATGCTTTCTCATAATTAATTTTTAATCCTTGTTTTTCGTAGTTTCACAATTCCTGAAATTAAGTGCAAATTTTCAAAATCATCAGCAAAATTTACTAGATCATCTGTAAAGTTTGAATGTAACGAAAACTTATCCTTTGAAATTTTGAATCCTCTCTGCTCCACCCTTGCAAAAACCCTCTACTAGCGTCCAATGCTTCTGAAAATTTTGAAATTATCTCAATCTGGCACTCATTATTTCCAAATATCAATTTAATTACATTCATTATGGTCTCCTCAATACTAGCTTTTCTTTAATACTTGGTATAATTGAGGCCCGGGTACACTTGAAGGGGAGCGTGTGGTGAGGGCTGGTTCCGAACCAATGAGTGGAGTGTGGTACTAGTGTGTATAATGCATAAAGAAAACCTACACAAGGAGTATCTGCTTTGTAGAGTGTGGTAGACGAAGGCGTTATCCGACCGGACAAAAGATCCCCGTTTGCTCGGCCGTGCGAGATGTTAATCTCGTGCCGTCATACACTGTCGTAAGCTTTCTCGAAGTCTATGCAAGCCATGTGTATTTCTTTATCTTTACGCATAACCTTTTCCAAAGTTAACCTTTTTTAAGTTGCCTTATTTAAAACGTGGTCAATACGAGATATTCCAGTAGTAAAACAATACTGCTCGTCAGAGGTATTTAACTGCTTCTCAAGGTGGTTCTTAATAGTTCTTCCAAAATTTTTCATTAATGGATTTGTTGCACATATTTCATTGTAACTGCTGCATTCTTAAAGTGACTGTGATTAAATTAATTATTGTATATGAAATTAAACAATCTGAAAATAAGAGTTGATTTATACTTAGGGTTTTCTTAGTGCTTTGTTGGCAAAATTATATAATAAAAAATTATGGGACTGATTTTGCTTAATGTAATAAACTTATTATACGATCATTCATTTCCCTTATCAAAGGCAGTAAATTAGTATAAAGAACTTAAAACGTAAATAAAATCAGAGTAACTCAGGGGATTTACTAAGCAATCAAAACATGATTTTCAAGTTATTCTACACTAGTGACACTCTTTCTTCAAAGCCAGGTGGTGCCGCATCGGATAGGGAAAATATTCGGTTTTCAATTGTCTCTAGGCAAAAACCATATAAAAAGCCATTAATAATTCAGTTATTGATTGCCTCTCGAGTAAAAACCGTATAAAAAGCCATCCACGATTCGATTTTTATTTATCTTTACGTTTAAATACCTTAAAGAGAAAAATTATTTCGGTTTTTAAATTGTCTCTGTGTCAAAAACCAAATAAAAAGCAAAAATTAATTCACTTTCTAAACTGTCCGTGTTCTAAAAAACAGTATAAAAAGTGCAAATTAATCCGGTTTTAAAAGTGTCTCTGTACCAAAAGATTGTTCAAAAAAGCAAATATTCATTGTTTTTAAACTGTCTCTATGCTAAAAAACTGTATAAAAGGTACAAATCAATTCGATTTTTAAACTGTCTCTAAGGCAAAAATCGTATAAAAAAGCAAAAATTAATTCAGTTTTTCAACTGTCTCTGCGTTAAAAAATTGTATGAAAAGCACAAATCAATTCGGTTTTTAAAAGGTTTCTATGCTAAAATAACCTTACATAAAGGTAAAAATTAGTTCCGTTTTTAAACTACCTATGTGATAAAAAACTGTATAAAAACCACAAATTAATTCATTTTTTAAACTCTGTGCTAAAAAACTGTATAAAAAGCACAAAATAATTAGTTTTTTAAGTGCTTACGTATTATCCCGGCGGTCTGCCAGGACCAGCGATTTTTCGCCAAGATAAATGCCGGACACATGAAATTATTGATTGTTTGGAATACGATTGGCAACAGTCTGTGAGCACATTTGACGAAAAAATAGTTCGGCGGGAATGACCACACCAGGATAATACGTAAGTACCGTTTTTTAAACTATATGCAATAAACCATATAAAAAGCAAAAATCAAATCACCTTAAAGCTCTGTACTAAAAAACCGTCTAAAAAGGATATATTGATTATGCTTTTTAACTGTCCCTGGGTCAAAAGCTACTTAAAAAACGAAGACTGATAAGATTTTTTATGTCGCTAGACCAAAAACTACGCATATTTTTCTTTCCTTCTTTTTTTTAAACTGGTGACATGCAAAGAGTGAATCTAATACGCATTTTAAATGTTTTCTGCTCAGATTTTGCTTTTTTAAAAGTATGTACTGTGAGCTGCGGACGGCGAGCCCATTGTGTTGCATCAAGTATACAGTAAATATCTTCAAATCGGATCAAAGGCGAACTATGAAGACAGTCGTCCAAAAAACGCTTCATTGAATCTCGTGTATACTGAACAGTGTATGGTGGAGTATGTGTGCGTGTGAGAAAGTGATGATGTAGTCCCAGAAGCTGTTGCGTAGGAATGAAGTGATGATGTAGACTTAGAAGCTATTTCATGCGAATGAGGTGCAGAGTTAGCATCGAAAAATGTATCCACGTCAGAGTCCGGCTCATTCAGCGTGAGAATTGAACGCGGAACAGATGGACTTTTAGAAGAGGTTGCTGGCAAAATAGCTGCGACGTAGCGGAAAGTGATTAAAACAGCAGAACAATATATCTGCCATCATAAAGCATCTCTGACGTAGTACTGAAAACAACGGTACATAAAAAAAAAGTGTGTGCGTGTAATCTTTACGCGCGATTGAAGTAAAACTTCTTTGACGTTTACGATAAATATCACTGAAATTATTAAACTTTAACTTAAAATAAATATCATATTATAATTTAATAATATTTATTATTCATGTACTTTACAAAGATTATATAAAAGTTATATTCATATTATTCATTGGAAATAGGAACTTGAATATCATCATAATATTTTATGTATGAAATTATAGGTTTGTGTTAACTATACTGTGAAACATAAATTTTACTCTTAAATTTGCTAACTTTCTTGAAAATACAGCATCTATCGTTGTACCGAAACGCGTTGTTGATTGAAGTCGAGAAGGATTCATAGTTAGATCCAATTTTTCTTTTTAAAAATCAACTGACGGCTGAGAGTCTTGGTAGCGAAAATTAACATTAAAATCTCCAGTAAGAATCACCGGTAATTCATGATAATTATTTAGAATCCAGGAAGTGTCCATTTTGTAGTATTATTCTTTAACTGTTTTCTTATACCATTGTTCCGTCGGGAGTTTGGGTTTGAATGGGAGGAATATCCATAGTGTAGTATTATACTTTGTTCTTTAACTGATGTTTTCCTCTGATTGTTGGGTTCAAATGCAGATAGTGTAAATTTTTTTTTAGTGTTTTTCTATCACAGTATTCTTAAGTGTTGATTTCGTCTGCTGGTAGGTTTCGAATTATTTATCTGTATCCGTGTTTTTAAACTGCAGGTTCTATCTATTGTTTGGGAATGATTGCAGCCAGAGTCCGTTTCTTTGTGGTGTTCTATCCCCGTGTTAAACCGTTGCTCCGTCTTGAGGTTGGGTTAGAATCCACGGAGTGACCATTTGTTATTCTTTTATTTTGATCTCAAACTCTTTGCAGCCAGTGTTTGTTTCTTTGTGGTGTTACATAACCGTGTTCTTAAACCGTTGTTCCGTCTGGATATCGTTTTAGCATCCAGGAAGTGTCCGTGTTGAATTATTATTCTTTCACTGTTTTCTTAAAATGTTTTCCCGTAGGGTATTTTTCTTTAACTGTGTTCCTAAACTGGTGTTTTCTTCTGTCGGTTGGTATCGAATGCACGTAGGGTCTATTATTGCGTTTTTCTATGGCAGTGTTCTTAAACCTTTGTTTTCCTCTGCTGTTTTTGCTCGAAGTATTATTCTGTTTAAAAATTTACATTTGGCTCATTATTATAAATAACTCAAAAACACATGAGCAATATTAAAAGATTACATATTATTTAAGTACAGACAAACAATATTTATGTATCATGGTAACCAATCATGTCAAGTTTTTACTCATAATTCCATTAAGTATTGTATTAATGCCATTGAAAACATGTGAGTAAAGCAACGGAATGCACCATAGTGCCACTTTCTGTATTCGGTGCGTAGTCCTTGTTTATCGGAGGTAACGGGTTGGGTCGCCGCCTGTAACAACAGTGAGAGACAGTCAGCAGGATCGCCGCCTGTTCAGCGAAAGACTTCACACAGTGGCTCTGACAAGAGCCGGTCCACTTATCCACTGAACAGGGTCATCAGACAAGATCTTGCTTCAAAACAGGTAGGAAGTAATGTCGACGCGCAGGGAGCACAGTCGACGTTCTCAGAAACGAACGCCCGAGAGCTGTTCCGCAAATAATTAAACTTATAAATCTGGAAAAGCTTGTTAAGTGTGACGTCAATATGAAGTAAAAATCACTTGCAATAGCTAATTTTGTCACGCAAATGATTAACTTTTTTGACTCTCGGATATGAAATGTTGCTGAAAATAGCGAAAAATCGCTTTAAAATGAGGGAACGGGTGGATTTTCAGATTTTTAAAGTAGCGCAGATTGTTTTCTATATTTTTATACATGATTATGGAAATTTTCCAGGGGATCTTACAAACGGTGTAGAAATTATCAGGCTTTTTGTCCTTGACATTGCAATGTTTTTGTAGTCATGGCGGAATGAAGAAGCAAGGGGGAAAAAGACACGTCATTTCCTTTACTGGGCGTTACTTCCGTCAGAAAAAAATCTGAGTTACCCCCTAGTTTCGCCTAAAGAAGTTTTACTTCAAAAATTTTGGCCTCAGGAAAGTTAAACTATGATTGGTAGAGCTAAAATGTGGGGAACATATAAAGAAATGTCAGATTTACAGTTTTAAGAGAAAATATATCACAGTTTTAAAAGAAAAGTTACGTACGCAAGTTGTTTAACTCAGGTTTACAGCAGTTTTAAAAGCAAAATGCGACTTTTTTTTTTTTTTTTTTTGAAAACGTTGAAAAACCAACCTGTCCTGGTTAGTAGCAGTGTAAAAGTAATATAAATGAATATTCAACTGGCAGTTTCGACAAGTCAAATCGCAGTTTTATAGCAAAAGTTGAGAATCCAAGCAGCTTTTTCAAAAGCTTTTGTAGAAATGATTTGCAACTGTTTATTTTTGCAAATTTTCCTCTTCGATGACAATAAAACGATACGATAACAGTTGGACATTGTTTGCACAACAATGCATTCCGATATTTGTTTTGTTGAAGCCTTTGTTTATAGAAATTGAGAGTGATACTGCTGTGTTAATTTGATGATAAAACATAGTTGAAATATGTATATTTTGGAAACTATTTATTTATATAGCCCATAATACGTCTCACTTGGTCATCACCCAACTTGGATAATACTGAGCACCATTAGATTATTTTACAGAATTAAAACAATAATCTATGCACTGATAGAACCATAACAATAAAACATGGCGCTTTACATATTGAAGTTCATCCATATTATTCCCTTGAAAGACGAAAAATATGTCCCAATGCTTTATTTTTAGTTCGGCAAAAGAAAATTTCTTACCGTTTCTACTTTCCTGCAAAATGGACTGAGAAAATTTGAATACAACTTTTCCACGTAGAATATTTCCTACGAAAATATTCCGTACTTTTCATAAAAATATGAAACTGTAAAGCTACTTTACTCTGTAGGAAAACATGAGGACGTGAGTATTAGTACAGATAATATAAAAACATCAATTACCACTCATGACTAGCAATGCTTTACATTTCAGAGATTTTCTCCGTCTTATTGATGCACATTTCGTGAAGTTTCTTGATTACCACTAGGGTGCTATTTCGCTTAGTAAGAGGATGTTGTCTACGCGATCTTGTCGACAAGTTTTGTAGATCTGAACTGTCACGGTGAAGATACTTTCAAATGTGTTTGCCAGATAACGTGGAGAGGGGGGGCAGGGCGTTAATAAAATGTTGAAAGTCGCACAAGGTTTGCAATTTTTAATAACTGATCGCTAAATTTGGTGCCAAAACGCGACAATTTATAAAACATTTTGGCCTCGGGAAAGTTAAAATATGATTGGTAGAGTTAAAAATGTGGGGAAAATATAATGAAATATCAGATTTACAGTTTTAAGAGATAATATATCACAGTTTTTAAAAAAAAAGTTATGTATGCAAGTTGTTTAACTCAGGTTTATAGTTTTAAACAGCAAAATGCGACTCTTTTTTTTAACACAGTCAGCTTCATAGCATACATTTCATTCTAACAGATAATAACAATAACAGATTTTGTTGCAATTTGTCGTTTACATTATACAAAATTCAAGAAATAACTTTTGTGCCATAAAAGAAAAAAAAGTCCTCTTTATTTTTAAGTTTCATTTTAGATAGTGCTCTTTAATCTAACACCAATAGAAATATTACTTAGTGTATCAATGATCTAATGAACTGCTTAAATATTTTAAAATATTTTAATACTAAAATTTTAAAAGTGTACATTCTAATCGCACCCTTCAAAAAAAGAAAAAAAAGAAAAGAAAAGAAAAAGAAAAAAAGACCCTTACCCTGCAAAGAAAAAAAGACCTAAAGACCCTACTAGCAGTGCTCAGGGCACGAGTCTAGATGCCCGTGTAATAACCTACGCCAGCCTGTATCTGCTTATTTTATTTTCCTAACCAGAGGAGTTAATTTCTTATCACTCTTAACCTTGCTTGTGTGTTCGGGTCTTTTTCAACCCATAATAAATTTATTTAACGTAGATTTACTATACGATTGGAAACTTTTCAAATTACTTCGGGCAGCAAATTTAAGTGCGGCTGAGAGAAAAGTATGAAGAATAATAATTATAAAAAAGAGCGGTCAGTTTTGATTTATACGTGGGCGGCCGACAATCTAGGATTGGTGCTGTCTATATCCCTCCAATAGGTAGCGCTTTTAATCTTTCGGTAAATTTATATCAGCTGTTTGGCAATCGAGAAAGAATGTATACTTAGAATATGCTCTGGATGTGTTTTTAAAATTTCTTAACAACGTGGAAAAGTGTTTATGGTTTCGGTTTGTCTGTCTATCCGTCCGTTCTCTAACTGCCTTAAATTTGCATCGATTACTGTAAAATGTTATTCCTATGTACTGTATCTTATCGAAAAGGGCATATGCAGTTTTTATTTTTCATTCTTTAACAAGACCACTCAAAAGAATTCCATGACATCACACTCCATGGGCAATCATTGTTTAAAGTCTATTCTAGAAGCATCAATCTATTTCAAACAAAACAAAATCGATATTCGTTAAGGATTACAAACCAACGCTCTCCTTCGAAAATAGTGTATGTAGCATTTATTGTTCTTAAACAGAAGCACTCAAAAGTATTCCAATACATAACGATCGATGGCAGTTTAGGAAAAAATATTCCATTTCAAGCAGGCGCGTAGCCAGGAAAATTTTTCGGGGGGGGATATGCGCCTGGAAAAATTTTTTTGGGGGGGGATATGAACTTATATGTGTATAAATAGACGGAATTTCATCACTAATCCAAAAATTTCGTGGGGGGATATATCCCGATATCCCCCCCTGGCTACGCCCCTGATTTCAAGCACAGTGTAATAAGTGCTCACAGTGGATTACTGTTTTTTTAAAAGGATGAGAAAGACATTTTTAAATTTTCGTTCAAATTTACATTAATAGTGATACAGATTTTTTGAATTTTTGTAGCAAATTTTTCTAAATGGTCACCAAGTTTAGCGACTTGCCCATTGAAAAAAAAAAAAAAAAAAAGTTGGCGGCGTATAAATGTATATTGTCAAATTTAGCATCGAATTTGCAAGTCTCGAAAATCGGTTCACGCAATACTACCAAACCCTACCGTTAATATATCAGAATTCAATAATCAATACTGACGCACTAATTAACAGACTTACATACAACAAGATGCAAATTTCGGTTATCACTTGAACTATTCATCTCTACTTATTATAAAAGAAGGTGTCTGTGTGTGTGTGCGTGTGTCTGTCGGCAGCGTTACGGACAAACGGCTACACCTAGAAACACCAAATTTGGTACTCTGGAAGATGTAAATATGTAGTTGTGCACCTCGAAGCGATTTTTTCAAAATTCGACCTAGATTTTTTTTATTTTATGTTTTATGCGATTTTTGGCATTTTTTCTCACCTAATTCGTAATGACGGCGGAAATTACGCTCGCAGCAAAACGGCATTTGTATCATCGGATAGAGGAGGAAATTTTCTTTTAAAAACAGTTTGTTTTGAATACGTAACATGATTTACCGATTTTTAGGAATTTTTTTACTAAGCATCTGCTTCGCGATTGTTTTTCGTAAAATAATTTTAAAACTGTCGCATCTTGAATTCTATCCGTCATAACTTTTAGGTATTTTGACAAATCGTGAAACATTCTTTTCTCCCTCTTTTAAAATAAAAACGAAAAAATTATGTAAATTAGATGATTTTTTACGAATTTTAATGCAGCCTAAAGTTTAGAATTTAATACTAGCATCAATGCGATCTTACGCCATTCATTACATTGCGATCACGGCACGAGAATTTATGTTCGGTTGTTGCCACAGAAAGGATTAGAAAAAAGGATTTTTTCAACCAATCGAGTTTTTAAATGGGATATCAGAATTTCAATTCGCATGTGAGGATCTATGACGTCAAATGCTTTAAGATACGTAAAAATTACTCCATAATTTTAACTCATTTATTCCAGCTCTATTTTCAACACAGGGAGACGATATTTTGATTAAAATTTACTGTAGAAATAAACTAAGAAATTCACGATTATTATTATTAGAAGTGGTATTTTAATCCGGTGCTTATTTAAAAATTGAAATGTTTTCACGGCGCTGAAAATGTTCATTTTAAAAGTTACAAAGTTCGTTTCAAAGCGCGATATATTAAATTTTTTCTATTTACTATTTTTATATTTGCACAGGCGTTGCCTAACATACGCATGCAGGTTGCGAGTATAGTTTTATTTTAACGTTGAATTACGTTCCTCCATAAAGGTTACATAACGCAAAGTTTTAATGATACCGTTTGAAAACAAATATGCGAAATATCGAAATTAACTCCCTCAACCTACCGGGGTATCCTTTACGGCAGTCAAACAGTGACGTCATAAATAAAAATGCGTGAAATTTGTAAACTCTGCAACTCTAACGCCCTGTCACAATTAAAGTGGGAATAAGTAGCTCCTCGAGATTACACAGTTTGATGTTTTCCAGGAGACAAGACTATGGAGGATATAAAAGATATCGCTATATTAGATACATGGATATTTAAGATGGTATTAAGATGGTTTTAGATGGTTTTAAGATGGTTAAGATGGCCCCTTGGATATTTTCTCCCCACAGTAAGATGAAATGGTTTGCGGCGCTAAATACGCCAATCTTATAAAACTATGTATAAATTAAATATATATGGAGAGTTTCCTTAATGGCAACCATTATGTGAAATGATTATTATTTATGCTAATGCGTAAATTGCAAAGAATCGCCACAGAATCAAAAGATCCCATTGAGGCCAAATAATCTAAGCTGTTTCTTTTAGCCTTGAAGAGGGAGAAGCGAATATAGATAGTATTAATGTACGTAATAGGTAGTATTATTAGATTTGTAAAGATAATATGAATAAATCGCAATGTACCACGTTAATAAATATTTCATAAAATTAAAAGTGTTTATCCTGTTTCAACGGTTGTCTTACAACCAACTAAACGAAAAGTAATTCTAATTTGCGTTAATATATCCCGCAGTAATTTCAACAGAGGAGATTACTTGAACTTTTTAAAAAATGAAATTCTGTTTTGTCACATGCAGATATGATTTTAGTAGTAAAATATTCCCTTCTTCCCGTATGAAGAGCGGGTGCGCAGCTATTTTAAAAACATCTCTTGAAAATAGCATAAATGAATTCAGAAGACCTCAAAACATGTAAATACACCAAAATCTCGAAGTCGAATTTTTTCATGATTACAATACTTTCCTTATATGGTACATGTTCGGAAAGAAATAAATGGTGCTCCATTTCATGTAGTGTCTTAGGTATTTAATGCTACAACTTGAGCCTAAAAAACAGTATGATGTAGAAATAAGACATTTTGAAAGCCAGGAGTTCTCTGCAAACCATTAAGCTTTCCACTTTCTTGATAGTGAATGACACTGACGTAGTTTTTTGAGTCATTATACTGCAATGATCAGGTTAGTACTCATGACACAAACTTTACATTAAGAGTCAAATAATTTTGATCTTTTTTTTTAATTCCACATCACGAATAATTTCGAATTACACATGTAAGGAAAATTTTCGTTTCCTACCGTGCGAAGAACGGGCACGCAGCTAGTTTTTTTAAAATAAATAAAAACCCAGTAGTCAACAGGTAAAAACGTTACAGCAGATTACTCTCTAAAAATAAAAATGTATAACAAATAATTTTTAAAAGTGCCTAAATGAGATCGTTTCTGACTTTCTGTTAGGCAATTATGATTACTCAAAAAATATAAATGGGTCGGAAAGTTTTACAATCGATGCATTTGCCGGGTTCGTCTTTCTTGTTTTTATTAAAAGTCGATTCGCCGCTAGAAAGCGATGTGCAAGCAGTCTACATTTGCAGGCTGCTTCCCAACCAAAAATTTAGAGAGCCACTAGTGATTATTTTCTGCTTTGCTGTCTAATGTTCTTGGAGAAGTACTCTGAGAGATGATTCAAACAGATTCTACCTGTGTCTTGTTCCTGTCCTGACTTTTGTAAACAGAACACGGAGTTTGAAAATTTATTTGCAATTTGTTATTGCAAGTTCTTTATTTCAAATTGTACGCATAGCATCTGCAGGTGTTTCACTTACGCGCACAGAAGAATTTTCGTATATTACGCTCTACAGGCAATAATATTGAACAAAATACTTACCTTCATCTATTTGCCTTATATAATATACTAGCTGAAGTACTCGTTCTTCGCACGCGAATGAATGGACTTTTCGATATTACGAATTGTGGTGATTACTATTCATTGTAATAAACCGATATAGCAAAGTGGATATCGCGTTATATTGTGTCCAATAATCATGCATACCGAATTTCAAGGCAATCGTTTGTACGGTGCAGAAGTCCATGCGGCGTAGCGCAATCTAGTGGCGAGTTTTGGCAAAACGGATACGGCGAAAATATTCTTCGCATTCAGATATCGATGTATACGAATTTTCATGACGATCGGCTGGACAGTCCTGAAGTTCATGTGTTGACGCGACATCTAGTGGCAAGTTATAGGAAAATGGATAGCGCCAAACTCTTCCCCGTGTTCAAATATCTTTGTATACCTATTTTTATAGCGATCATTTGCACAGTCAAGAAGTGATACACTGCAGGGCCATCTAGTGGTTAATTAAAGTAATGATTTGCTACAGCGCCGTCAAGTGGCGAGTTATAGCAAAATGGATAACGCCAAAATATTCTCATTGTTCAAATAGCTATGCATACAGATTTTCATAGCGACCGTTTGAATGGTCAAGAATTTGGCCTGCTGCAGCGTCATCTAGTGGCGAGTTAAAATAATAATGCATTGCAGTCTCATCTAGTGGTGAGTAACATCAAAAGGAACGCAGTTAGAATATATTCTTCGTGCTCAAATGTGTAAGTATAAAAAATTTTATGCCGAGCGGTCGAACGGTATAGAAGTTGATGCGTTGCAGCGCCATTTAGCGGCAAGTTACAGCAAAATGGATAGTAAAAAATATTCTCCATGTTCTAATATTCACGTGTACCAAATTTCATCGAAATCGGTTGGACGATATTCGCATATCAAACGGCTAAATGGAATAGAATTCGACGTTGTGCTGCGGCACCAAGTGGCAAGTTAAAGGAAAACGGATAGCATAAAAACCTTCTCCATGATAAAAGACTTTGGTGAACCAAATTTCATGGTGATTGGTCAAACGGTGCTGGAGTTTTTCAACCTCATACACACGTATCAGCATTCATTTTTATCTATAATCAGTGTCATTATATATACCAGTCTCAAATAAAATCCAGTTTCAAATCTAAGCCTCGCCAAAGTGCCAACATACGCCATTTTGCAAGAGTTTTTTCAGGGAATCATTCGAAGCATTGACTTAGCAGCAATTAATATGGGAAATGGTTTGACCGCCAAAAAGTAAAGCACGCATTTATTTGAAAAGTGGAATCCCTTAATACAGCCGAATTTTTTAAAATTATCAACTATAACGTGTTTTATTCATCGTTACTCCGATGTACTAAATGAGAAGATTTCAATTTTCTGAAATCTGGCGGAATTCCCCCAATTTAAATCATTGTACTCAATTGGCGAGAATTCTGAAGATAGATCGCTTGAAATCCCTTAATAACTGCATTATTTCTTCACGGATCATTAAAATTTAACGCTGTATTCTAATAAAACCTTTGCACTTGTTTTCAAAAATTTATTTCCTTAAGCTCTCAATAAATTGCGCCAAGCCGAAAACTGTGCAAACCGCTAGAACTCACTTTCTGGGCATTTGAGCCATTTTATTTTTTCGCCAAACTAAAAAATTTTACATATTAGCCTCGGAAATCTTCAATTCTTATTGTTTAGATATTACAATAGTTCTAAATACAAAAGTTAAAAAATCTACGGGTTAAAGTTTTAGAGTTATACAAAATACGAAATAATTTTTGGTGCCAAATTTGGCGATATTTCGGCGAAACTCGTCAATGTAGACGACATTTTGCGAGATTTTAAGCATGAACCAAACAATGACAGATTACCTCCAAATTTGGCTTTATTTCGCCAAAACTCGCCAATGTCGAGGACAGACGGCGAGATTTTGGGCATGTACCAAACAATGACTGTCTACAGTTGTATTATATTGAAGATGTCCATAGACATTAAAGTACTGAAATTCTTTTCGGTGTGTAGACACTAAACATTTCTTAATGCTAATATTTCTTTTATTATCACACATTTTTGACACGAGCACGATTAATTATATTGAGAGTGTAATACAAATTCACTGGTGGCGACGTATAATCGATGGTATTTAAGAATAAGAAATTATTAGAATAAGAAAAGTACGTAGTGTGTTGTATAAAATTCAAGTTACGGTATATGTATGAATTAGTTCAAGTTAACGCTGTACGTTATGTTAGAAATAAATCTTTTGTTTTGTCTTTAATACGTTTACGTTAGTGTGTTGAGCTAACAATTCAGAAGCGGTATAAACTAATTCAGATTTTACGATAAGATAAGTACGAGAAGATAAGTTACGATAAGAAAATAGTATAAGTTCTATTTTTTTCAAGTGTACGTTTAAATATGAATTCGTTTTTGAATTAATTAAGAAATTGAACATGTCTCTGTTTGGAAAAGCAAAGAAGTGTGACTTAAAAGTATTAGCCGAAGAGTTAGGTGAACAAGTTAATGACGATCTCAAAATGAGTGATCTGAAAAAAATGATTTTGGCAAGTAAAGAGTATGACGAAAACTGCGCCAAGGAATGGTTAGCTACGATAATTAATGAGCGAAAAGATAGAGAAAAAATGGCAGAAAAATTACGGCGAGAGGAAATGGAAGAACGTAAACGTAAGGATGAGATGGAATTTGAACTCCAAAAATTACGTATCGAAATGGAAGGTAGAGCTGCAATTCCTGTCGCCAATCAAAATGGTACTAGTGTACAAGTGAAACCAAAATTGGAACTCCACCACTTGATGCAAAAATTTAATCCAGATGAAAGTGATATAGGCTTGTATTTAACAATGTTTGAACGCTTAGCCAAACAAGCAGATGCGCTTGAAAATACGTGGGTGAGTCATCTACTAGAATTGCTGCCATATGATGTTGCCCAATTAATCGCCAGAGAATCAGATGAAATAGCAAGTGATTATAAAGAAGTTAAAAAGATATTGCTGCAACGATACAAGTTAACGCCAGAAAAGTTTCGCCAAAAATTTTTCACACATAGCAAGAATAGTGGATGCACGTGGAAAAACTTTGCATATGAGTTAAAAAGTTACTTTAATGAATGGATATGCGGTGTTAAAGTTGATACCTTTGAGAAATTAAGTGATTTAATTATTGCAGATCAGATAAAACGCAAAGTAACACAAGAAATTAGAGATCATTTTATTGATGACTGGCCGAAATTAATATCGCCCGATCATTTAGTCGAAAAACTGGACGATTATGAAACTGTGAGACCAACTTTCAAGAACAAGCAACCACGTAAAGAAGGGCATTTCGAGAAAAAGAGTCATTTCAAAGATGATTATGTTGTTTCGACCAACGAAAAGAAAAGGTTATACAGTGCAACTCATAATGAGAAAGGAGAGCCAAAATGCTTTAACTGCAATTTTTACGGACATATTTCTAAGGACTGCCCACAACCGAAAGTCGTCATAATCTGTCGTAGATGTGGAAAAACTGGACATAAAGCAAAGAGCTGTACGGCTAAGACTGAAAATAATAATTCAAACGAAAAAAGCTTGTCCGTTACTCAGGTTGGAGGACGTCCGGATCAGTGTGCAAAATATTTAAAGGAAGCAAAAATAAATGACTGTGGAAAAGTTGAGGCTCTTGTAGATACAGGGAGTTCTTGTTGTCTGTTAAGGATTTCAGTCGCTCAAAAACTCGGATTGAGACCCAAACCTACTGTTAATGAACTATATGGTTTTGGAAACCAAATCACTCCTGTAGTAACTGCCATGGGAAAGATTGAAGCCGATATTGAAGTTGATAACGTAAAAGGTCAAAATACAAATATATACATTGTTCCTGATGACGCACAACCAGTTGATCTTTTAATTGGACGGTCATGGCTTGATCTTCCATACATCGCCTATGCTAGAATTGGAAATACATTTCATATCGCGTATCATGAAAATGAGCCTTTTAGAAATTTATTAATTGATGAAAAAGTAAATCGCATTTCTCTCAGAACTCTTGAAACAACTACATTAGAGAAAAATACAATCAATCTTGTCAGTTCTCAGACCGATTTTATTGACAATGGACTAATTTTATTGGAAAACTCTGAAGTCGGTTATCTACTGGAAGTTAAAGATGGAAAATGTCATGCTTCTTAAGGACCAGTGTGTTGGTAGAGCAAGCATGCTCGAGGATTTAAATGCTGAAGGTAGCGAAGAAGTTTCAAACGATCCACCTAATTTACGAGATATAAAAGAAAAGACCCCCATAACTTTGAATGAAATCAAGATTGACCAAACTATTGAAAGTGAGAAGAAGCAAGAACTGCTTAATTTGTTGAATGACTATAGAGACTGTTTCGCACTGAATATTTCTGAGCTAGGATGCACAACAATAACAGAGATGGATATTAAGGAAATTCACGGATCAAAACCCATAAGTATGAAGCCATATAAAACGAACGCCTCTCAAAGAGCTGCTATAAAAGAAATTGTGAAGGAGTGGAAGGAAAATGGAATTGTGTCGGAAACAAGATCTCCGTATGCAAGTCCTGTCATATTGGTAAAGAAGAAGACTGGCGAAAACAGATTGGTTGTTGATTATAGACGCCTTAATAATCAGACTGTAAAAGATAAATTCCCTTTACCTAAGATAGACGATTTGTTGGAGCAGTTACATGAATGTAGCTATTTTACTACACTGGACTTGGCACATGGATACTTACAAATACCTTTAACCGAAAAAGCAAAACTGAAAACAGCTTTTATAACACCAGATGAAACAGGACAGTTTGAAAGAATGATTTTTGGGTTAACAAATGCTCCGGCGGAATTTCAGCGTTTGATGTATCACGCATTAGGGCCATTATACAACAGGGGTGTATTATGCTATCTGGATGATATACTTATTCCAGCAAAAACTTGGAACGCTATGATCGATAAATTAACCGACGTATTTGAAGCACTGCGTTCCGCAAATTTAACTTTAAAATTACCTAAATGTGAATTTGGAAGGAAAGAGGTAGAATACTTAGGATTTGTTATCAATGAACGCGGGATCAAGCCTGGGTTCAGGAAAGTGGAAGCTATATCGAAGTTTCCTCAACCTAAAAACATACATGATGTACGAAGATTTCTTGGCTTGACATCTTTCTTTAGACGATTTATTCCGAATTATGCTACGAAGGCAAAGTTTCTGACTCAACTTACCAAGAAGAATGCACCTTTTAAATGGGAAAAGGGGCAAGAAGAATCATTCGACACTTTAAGACGTGAATTGACAAATAAACCAATCTTAGCCCTCTATAATCCTGAGGCAGAAACGGAAGTTCACTGTGATGCATGTACGGACGGAATAGCTGGCATGTTGTTTCAACGTGGAAACGATAACAATTTGCATCTGGTGTACTGCGTGAGTAAAAAGACCACAGAAACTGAGAATAAATATCATTCGAGTAAGCTTGAATTATAGAATATCGCAGTTAGAAGGAAGCGACGGTCACCTATATGCAACAACAGCTCATATTAGCCAGCTAAAAGCCTGGAGGACCTGGAATGACGATTGCAGTAGCTCGAGTGCAGATTCAGATGAGGAATCCGAAAGTCAGAGGCCTAAACGAACTGTCCAAAAACCGTTGCGTTACGACAATGAGAGTTCAACTGAGGACAGTTGAAATGCCAGGATGGCCGAATGTAGACACTAAACATTTCTTAATGCTAATATTTCTTTTATTATCACACATTTTTGACACGAGCACGATTAATTATATTGAGAGTGTAATACAAATTCACTGGTGGCAACGTATAAGCGATGGTATTTAAGAATAAGAAATTATTAGAATAAGAAAAGTACGTAGTGTGTTGTATAAAATGCAAGTTACGGTATATGTATGAATTAGTTCAAGTTAACGCTGTACGTTATGTTAGAAATAAATGTTTTGTTTTGTCTTTAATACGTTTACGTTAGTGTGTTGAGCTAACAGGTGGTCCTGTAAATAAACTCTCCAGTAGCTTGGAACCAAAAATCGAGATACACAACTAGATGTTACAACATTCTTATATATGAAATTTCATAATAATTTTTGAGATTTGAGAGTTAAATATGCATACACGTACAATAGTTCTTGAGGGAGGCACGTGACCGTGGTCGGACCATTACCTAATTTATGTGGTAGGACGGTATTGTGCTTGAAATGGATGAATGCCTCTAAAATTGCCAGTGACCGTAATGTATTGGAAATATTTTGAGTGTTCCTGTAGGAGAACTATAAATGATAAAGACACTTTTTTTGATGGAGAAATTCATTTTGTAACCCATAACAGGATATATCACTTCTGAGTCGTTTGAAATAGCCCAATACCTCTAAAAAACGCTTTGATGAATTTTGGCCCATAGAGCGTAATGTATTTCGAATCTTTAGGGCGGTTCTGTAGATAAACTATCCAGTCGAATGGAACCGAAAGGGGAGGTGCACAACTAGATGTTACAACAATCCTAAATATAAAGTTTCAACATTCTACGCCTAATAGTTTTTGAGATATGCGAGTTTAATGAATTTCGGCCCATTGAGCGTAATGTATTTCGAATGTTTTGGGCAGTCCTGTAGATAAACTATCCAGTCGAATGGAACCAAAAGGGAAGGTGCACAACTAGATGTTACAACTATCCAAAATATGAAGTTTCGACATTCTACGCCTGATAGCTTTTGAGTTAGGCGAGTTTAATGAATTTCGGCCCATTGAGCGTAATGTATTTCGAATCTTTTGGGCGGTCCTGTACATAAACTATCCATTCGATTGCCACCAAAAGGGGAGGTGCACAACTAGATCATAGAACAATCCTAAATATCAAATCTCAACATTCTACGACCAATAGTTTTTGAGATATGCGAGTTACATACATACGTACGTACGTACGTACAGACGGTATGGAAAAACTGGCCACAGTAGACTCGCCGCTGGTCAAAATGAGTTGCAGACGCGTTAATATGATCGTGCATGCTAGCCTACGATGAGATGCATCGAAAAAAATTTTAAAATTAAAATTTAGAGGTAGTCAAAATCGGTTTTTTTGTCGAAATTTGGCCCCCAAAATTTTTCGGGATCACATTACTTCCTTATACTACGTACAAGGAAGTAAAAATAATAATCTTACAAATATAAACTAACAAAAAAAATCATTATTATTCTTTTATTTTTACTTTGAGAATTTAAAACATTTTATTCTGCAAAATCGCCACACATGGCAACCACGATGCTTATTTGACTTTTTTGACTACAGCGGTTAGAATTACGGAAAGCTTTTTGCGTGGAGAACATAAAAAAAATCTCTTAAATTCCAGGAACGGGTGGACTTTCAAAGTTTTAAAGTGGACTATGATTTATTCTATATTATTTTACATATCTGTGCAAAATTTCAGGCTGATAGGTCCATTTTTGTGGATTTCTATACGAATCAAATCCACGAACAAACAAACAAACATACAGAATTTCATTTTTACTTAAGGATATCCATACAATAATATACGTTAAAGTAAAACATTTGTTAGGGAAGTTTCTCGTTACAGAATCATTTGATATAATTTATCTTTCTTTTATTTTTTCTTTTAGGATTTTACATATAAATTTTTGTTTTCGCTTAAATATTATCGAAGCATGCACATTATTTTTAGAGTAAAAGCAAAGTAAGCAAAAAAATGTTATTCTTGTACATATGCAGCTCCGACATGAAACTGACATCGTTTTCAGATTATTTCACTTCCAGAAAATATTTTCCTCCTTCACACCACTCTAACCAAAGTACTCGTAATCATGAAGTGATTCACAATTGTTAAATCTTTGTTTACAGCATTCCCACACAGCTCTTATTCACAAGTTCTGTGCTTATAGAAAGAACTGGAATTTTATGCATTCACGTTTTCTCTCAAGATTGCTTTTTGTGGTGGAAATTTCATAGGCATACTTCAGATTCTTTTCTGTTGCTAGAGATTCAGTGCACTAATACTTAGATACTAGCAATAATTAGAAATCGGCTTCCTATTTAGCTTTTAATTTATATTATATTTCTGAAGATTATCCAATGGCATCAAAGCGCAATCCAGAACTCGTGCTCATGTTATATACTAAAGGAACATTAAGGCAGGGGAAAAAAATTGGAGACCATAAAATTACAATGGAGTACAATTTGAGTATTAAATATTAATTGATCTAAAAAGAAATTAACTTATGTAACAGCATACATTTCGAATTGATTAATAATGTTTCAAATATCATTTTACTGCTTCAATATAAAATGTAGTTTTTTTGCAAGAATTACTGTAAGAAAAATTGTATTCCGAAAAGCGTTTATTTACAAGGTGAAAATCCTTAGCCTAGTGTGAGAAAAGTTTACCAAAGGAACAACCGATATCATAATCTTGATCGAACACAAATCCTCCATACGAGAAAAGGAATTCATCAAAAGACATCCTCTAGAACGGAATTTCGGAGGAATCGATCTATGTCATATATTTCAAAATCTAGTGAAGGTATTGTCACAAAAGGAGGTAAACTAGTGGAATTCTCTGTCTATTTGTAGCAAACTGTTTACCTGTATTTTCCTTCCCCACGCCTCGTATCCGCGTAAGAATGATCACACTTTCGAAATGAATAAAAAAATTGGACATTCCTGCCAATTTTATTTAGGCAATAGAATGCAATACTTTTTAAATCGTATTTTACGTAATTGCTATCTTCATACCAGGTCCGGACTGGCTCCTTTGGGGGATCCCCGGCTAGATATTTTGAAAAGGAGGTCCCTTAATGAGGAATTTAGTGGAAATAGAATATGTAACGTTTTAAAATTAGGCTTACGTGCCTAAAACCACAGTTAGCTATTTTAAAGCATTTGGGGCTCCTGACTCTTTGCCCCCCCCCCCATCGTACCGCATTGTTTTAGCTTTGCCTTGTGCAAAGCGAGTGTGCTGCTGAAGTGTCAGTATTTAAAATTACATAGGCTGGCGACACGCTTGTTGGCAAACAAAATTCTGGTAAGTTAGTTTATTAGATGGAATTCTAATATTGCCGTCCTTGAATTATGTACTGTCATGAAACATTTAAATTTTTCAGAATTCGAATTAAAACAAATTTATGGTCGTATTATGGTCGTGTAAGAAGAAACAAACAAAAAATAATTAAAATTAAAATTAAAATTGTTAAATGGAGAAACTAAGACGGCCTCCTTTATTAAAAGACCGCCTCCGATAACGACCACAATACCATGGAACTTAATATTTCCGTCACAAATTCAATGTTAATTTGTTCTTCAACTGTCCACATTTAAACTTTTTTTTAACTTGCTTTGCGTTGATTTTGGTGAATGCAACTAGAAAGGCTGTGTATGTTTTGCCAATGTTTTGAAATTAAGAAAATTTAAATTTATAAGAAAAATTACAAATTTCAGACCAACATCCACGCATTCTCTGTGTATAGCTCATTGAATTTTAAATTCTTAATGAATTTTATTATGCTGTAATTTAATTAATGAATGTCTTTTATATAATTAATTAAATATTATAGTACATTTTTCTATGTATACCTTTTACTGTTTTATTACTTGCTTTTGAAGTACCCAACATTACCCGATTTCCTTTTTTTACACACAGTCTTGTGAAAACCAGAGTTGTCCTTTTTGCTGCACTATAACCGGAAAATATGTTGAAAAATACTAAAAAATATGTTCAAATGAAAATTCCGTAAATAAGATATTAATTAGAAGAGGGTATGGTAATAGAAGACCACTGTACATTGCAGTTGCTTTCCCAAAGCTATTAAAGGTGACACGAAACTTCAGGGTGATCAATTTAAAAGGATACACGTTGGTTTCTCTCATTACCCTTAAATATGACGAATGTGGCAACTAGTCTAACTCTAAAATATAATTGTTTGAGCCTTTTTTAAGTGTGGGAGACAATTTCCAACACTGCTGGACTGTTACAACTTTATTTATGAGTTAAAACAGACATGAAGATACGCAATGTTGCTTAATCCTGTGATAATTTTTCCGTCGGAAAACATAATTTAATTAATTAATTTTTTTACATTATCATTCCTTACAGCAAATATTGAAAATGTTTGCACACAGACAGGGTTTTCCAGAGAATTCCTGAAAACAACGATGAATTAAAGCAAATGATAACTGAAGAAATCTCGTCAATAACGCCAACAATGTTGCGAAGTGTGTCAAAAAACTTTGTCCAACGTGTTCAAGTTTGCATTCGAAATGGGGGCGAACATTTTTAACATTTGCTGAAAGTAATGATAATGTAAAAAATGTTAATTAAATTATGATTTTCCAGAAAACAATTATCACAGGATTAAGTATTATTGTGAGTCTCCATGTCTGTTTCATCTCACAAATAAAGTTGTGTCAGTCCAACAGTGTTGGAAATTCTCTATCACGCTTAAGCAAGATACAATTATACTTCAGTGATTAGAATAGTGTTAGAATAGTGACCACGTCCGTTATATTTAAGAGCAATAATAAAAAGTAACGAGTACTCTTAAATTGATCACCCTGTACTTGTTAAGAAAAAAAAGATTAGGGGAACGTATAATATTGAACCAATATTGGGATGATTGTATTTATATGATATTTATCCTCTACAATAGAATTTTTTTTATCTATACAATGCTACTCAATATTGGCTTGAATCGATATTGGGATAATATTGGTTTTGTACAGGATTACTTCCGATGTCTATTAATATGTAAATATTTCAAATATCAAAATGCCATTAGGCTAATTCCAATATTGTTCAGTCACTAGTATCTTATCAAGGTTCTTTCTGCATAGAGAAACACTGATAAAACTCAAAAATACACAAAAACAGTGCTAAAACAGTTAAGTAACTTCTCATGAAACGTTGTACCAAGAGTTTTAAACTGTTTGATTAATGGGGTCTTCCTTAAGCTAAACTTTAGTACTGTGCTTTCCTTTAGAAAAAGTTTCCAAAAAAGAAACAATGACTTTTCCGGACAGCCCTTTATACCAAAAATTTTAATTATAAAAAAGGAAGTGTATTCTTTTAAAATTCATTCATCAAAAATTGCGCTTGAATAAATTCTGTATCCAGTGAAAAATTCGACTTTAAAGTTTTGTAACAATTATCGGCAATGACTAAAGGGCAATTCTTAAACTGTAAAAGTATAAATTAAGCGCAAAATGATAGACATATATCCAGGACTCCTCAGAGCTGAACGGGAAACTGGGTAAAGATAAGTACTATGTTAATAATTTGGATGCTAAGATTATACTTTCATTAGATTTTAAACATGTTTCAAAAGCCGGACAGAAATTTTTGTTTTAGTTTCAATTTTTTATTTTTTCACTAGCAAAAAATTCGTTTTTACGTAACCTTTTACTAGCATTATCTTTCTGTGACTAAAACAAAAACCGGCATAAATATATGTTTAGCGATTTATGGGATTCCATTAATAAAAGGACCCTGATTCCAGTGGCATAGTCTTCAAAAGCATTTTTGATTACGATTGACTGTATGACAGTAATAATTTAAAATAAATAAGTGAACAAGAACTAAAGTAAAATAATTATTCATAAAACCATGCATGATAATACAAAAAAAAATAATAATAATACAAAAATTTACATAAATTTTACAATAATACACAAAATTTTGATAATACAAAAGAATGATTGAAAAAGAAAGAAAAACAAGTAAGCAAAAAGGAGAAAAAATTATGTTCAATTTGTGCATAACTCCTCAATTAGAAATTTTAAATGGAAATTACATAGGATTATAGTTTAGTTAGTTGTAAGACGACCGTTGAAAAATGATGAATAGAACACTTTTAATTTCAATAAATATTTATAAACGTGATATAGTGCTTTAATCCATATGAACCTAACAAATCTACTAATACTACCTATTACTTATACTGTCTATACTTATACACTCATGTCCATAAATTAAGGATAATGAAAATCAGGCAAAGAAAGAGAAAGAAGCAAAACAAATTTGACTTATTTGTAAAGTCTATTTATTAAACAAAAAATAAAGAGCAAAAAAGATGCTATTTGTTTGACATAATTAATAAAAATTGAAAGTTTTACTCCCGTGACCAAATTTCAATAAAGAACCTATTTACAAAAAACAGTATAACATGGTTAGTAGTATGGTTAATACGGAGTATGTCTCCCGGACGATGCAATACAGGCCTGACAACGCCTAGGCATGCTGGGTATCAAATGATCAATCTGATCTTGGGGAATATTACACCACTCATCAAGCAATGCACTCCGAAGTTCCGGTAGACAGGTGGGAGGGGGTTGACGGGCTGCAATTCGTCAGCCAAGCATATCCCACACATGCTCTATTGGATTCAAGTCCGGTGAGTATGCTGGCCAATGCATACGGGTGATATCCTCCGATTGAAGGCATTCGTCTACAGTGTTTGCACGGTGAGGACGGGCGTTGTCATCCATAAACACAAATTCAGAACCGATGTCGCCCCGAAACAAACGTACATGTTGTTCCAGAATGACATCCCGATAGATGTGGCCTGTCATCGTTACACTCTGAACATGCAGGTCAGTTCTGGAACCAAGAATAATTCCTCCCCAAACGAGCCATCCTGCACCACCGTAAACGGTGTCTTTCAATGGTGTTCTCTTGGTGGTAACGGGTACCTGGCGCTCTCAAGATGAATGTCCGGCGAGAATCAGACTCCAAACTAAACCTGGACTCGTCGGAAAACATCACACAAGACCACTGTTGCGGTGTCCACACATGCATGCTCTCTACTCCAGGTTAATCGCAGGCGACAGTGAGTTGCGGTAAGTGGAACACATCTGACAGGCCTACGAGCATATAGACCAATGTGCCCTAAGCGTCTGTACACGGTCTGCCTTGAAACTGTCGTACCGGTAGCTGAAGAGAGCTGACGAGACAGGTCTGATGCTGTACTCCGTCTGTTTCTTTTGGCAGTAACTGCCAAATAGCGGTCCTCATTCGGCGTTGTAACTCGGGGGCGACCTGTGCTGTAACGTCTACTCACATTACTATCATCTTGGAATCGTTGCCAAAGCCTGGAGATGACACTCTGGGCGATTCCAAGTTCCTCGGATACTTCCAGCTGGGTACGTCCACATTCCGATAATTCTGCCACGTAAAACATCATCCAAATGCCTCCTTTGTGCCATAACTATGCGGTTTTTTGCACTGAAAGGCTTTCACAGCGCTTGTGAACAATTTTACTTCTTTGCCACCATTCCTTATATACCCCTCTCTTACACTCTCGTCATTGTGACGTACCATCCACGCCATCTGGTGGTTTCCTGTAATTTGCATATTCTTCTTCAAGATGTGTGTGATCATTCCCCAGGTGAAATTTTTATTTCAGAGATCAATTTCTGTGTGATTCTGAATTATCCTTAATTTATGGACATGAGTGTATTAATATCAACTATCTTCGTTCCTCTCTCTTTAATGCTCAATTTAAAGAAATAGCTTAGATATTTGAAACCAATGATTGCTTTTCTACTCTTTGATGCTTCTTTGCTATTTGCGATTTTTCGCCAAGATAAATGCCGGACGCATAAAATTATTAATGGTTTGGAATACGATTGGCAACAGTTTGCTAGCACATTTGACGAAAAAATAGTTTGGCGGAAATGACCGCCGGGATAATACGTAAGTACCCATAATTCTTGTCAAATTGGCGTAGCACTGCAAAATATTTCATCTTGCTTTAGTGGAAAATATCCAACTGTTTCCAACCTAAGTGTTTAAATCCTCCATGGTTCAGTCAAAATATAAAAATCAAACTGTGTAATATGGATTAGCTATTTAGAATCGCCCAGGTTGCGAATAGGACGGATTAAACTGCGCTGCAGAGTTTAATAATTTCACGCAATTTTTAATTTATGACGTCACGTTCTGACCCGGGTAGTTGAGTGTGGTTATTTCGCGTTTTCAAACGAAATAATATTGAAACTTACGACGTTGAAAAGCTCTCACTTGCTTTATCTATACCACCAAAAGTTGTCAAAACTTGGCAACATTTTGCCCAGTTTTTGGGAATACATACCACGGACGTCGTCAAACCGATAGCGAAAATATGTATTATATTAATAATTATTTTCCACCTTGTGGCGACTTTTGAATTTCCCAAAATTTAAAAAAATGCAAGTTTCCTTTCGTTAGTATGGTTGCTGAAAAATCATAGTGTACAAAAATCGTCAACTCATGCATTAAACAAAATACTTTTGAATTTTTATAATAGTAAATTTTTACGTCAAAGCCTTTTAAAGTATTTTGATTTCTGACTCTTTTTAAACTCATGACCTCAAAATGGCGTCATTCTCACTTGTTATATCTAACATGAATTAGTGAAAGAAAACTTACATTATTTCACTTTTCTACAGCATATGATAATCTAAGAGTTTATTTATTCGCTCGTGGTGTAATATTTTCTCAAATCTTGGTAACCTAATTAGTATTTTTAATGCATTTTTAAACTCCTGGCATTAAAATTACGTTGATTTAATTTATAATATCCCACTTTCTTTACAGTTCTGTCTATCTCCAGCGTGTAGATGGTATGTTACATGATCACTGTTTCGTGCAATATTAAAATTTCCATTGCATTTTTTAACTCGTGACGTCAAAATGACGTCATTTCATTTATAATATCCTATTTTTTTTACAGTTATGTCTATTGCCAGCATATAGATGGTATATCACATGATCACTATTTTAGACAGTCGGAAACTGGAAACGCTTTGTGAAGGTGAAAATTATCAAAAAATCGTGGAATGATTGAGTTTTCAGAATTTTAAAGTTGACTACGGACTATTCTATGTCGTTTTACATATATGTGCAAAATTTCAAGCCGATAGATCGAACGGTGTGGGAGGTGTTCCCGAACGAACAAATAAATAAGCGAACAAACAAACAAACTTACTTACACATTTATAGATTTTAATAAATGTCTCGGTATGTTTATAAATTTTTCGATTATCAATAAATAAGTATGATTGTTAGTTGATATAATCACTTGCGTTTTTAAATTTATTTTTGATTGAAATTTTTCTTTAATATAAAAAACACGATATATACTAGTTTCTAGCTTTGATAATGTTTAACTAAATGAGCACAAAATCGTCCATTTCAGTTTATGCATGATTAAATAAAAAATGTCATTAAATTACCTAAATGTTTTGCAAAAATCGAACGAAAGAAAGAAAAAAGCTGATTCAATCAGCTAAATGATTTAGTGGTCCACTTTTTGTCCCAAACAAGTCTTTTTTTTCTGTGCGTTAATCAACGAATTTTCGAGGAGGATTTGGCAACCACGCACTTTTAGTTTTCTCTTAAAGAGAACTTAGTAACATTTTTCTTGTCAAAGATTTTTTAAAAACTTCTACAAAGAAACTGTGTTAACTGTTTGTTAGTTTTATTATTTAAGGAGATATAATCCTGCAGGGACACTTTTGTGTACACCCATGCTGCACTCGAAGAAACTCCTTATAGTCATCCAGGTCAACTTTTTCCAACTTCCATATTAACGAAAACAGGCGACCACATTAACAGGAAGCAGTTGTGAAAGTTTTACTTTATTGTGCCTTTTATATCAGTAAATTATTAGGCTGTAATTAGTAGGTTTCTACTTCAGCCTCTGTTTATTAATTTTAAAATTTCCACATAAGTGTGCATTAAAAATACTGAAATACTCATGGGTTATATGGCTTTTGGATTACACATCCTATCTAAATGAAATTTTATTAATGGTCGTTTTAGTTTCGGAACTGAAGATTATTAGTTCCGACTGAGGAAATTATTAGTTCAGAACATGGTGCTTTTGTACCGGATCCGACACTACGTTAACCCTTTAACTCGCAGTGTTCCCGCTCTGGGAACACCCAACTCTGACGTTTTGACTGTTGCCAGTCACGAAGAATAGATTTGATTTCTATAAATATAGTTGCAGGTGGCATAGCTCTACGAGAATCCTTTACTTTTTAGCACGTCATTTCCCGTAAAAAAAAATTTCACGATTATTTTTAACAGCACTGACATCTGCTGAAAAATGGAAGAATGCGAGAACTACTCGATAGATTGCCCAATGCTGAAAAAAGGGCAGACGTTGCCATCGCTCAACTTAACTACCAGCAAGATGGTGGACGATCGAAACGTTCATCGCGTGCCACGGATCTAGAGACCCTTTTTTCAGCATTGGGAAAGGGTTGCGCCTCAAAGGGCTAAAAGTTGATCACCAGTTGTCAAAACGAAAAATTTGCTTACGCAATTAGTATAATTAGTGTTTTATGATTACAAAAGTTTCGGATATTTCTCTAACTTGATCAGTAAAATTGAAGTTTTGATTCGCACTTGTTCTTATTTAATTTATTTGTATTTTTCAAGTTTTATCAATCCCTGATCCTTCCTTCATATTTTTATGTACATTTTTTCTTCGTATGCGCGTGTTCGCCTTATATGAGCTCCTAAGAATTTCAAGGGCATTCGGAATGGATTTTCCATATCTTTTCTCATTGAAATCCATTCCATATCTGCGAAAGGGACATATCTATTTTAAATCTCCAGTTCTGTACAAAAAAGAACGTTTCATAACTCTGCTATCAACAAAGTATTACTGTCCACAAAAAGAGATGCTGAGGATCTATATTGCTTGTCACTTTGAGACCAAATTCATTGCTCGGCTAAATCCTGCAACCACGGGTCTCCACGCATATTTGTGAAGGGAAAAAGCGTGTAGAAATGTGTAAAAAATAGGGAGATAAGATTTTATATAAAGTGAATGCATTTTAAAACTACAAAATAGTATTAAAGGCACAGGGTACCTTTTCAGCATTTTAATATTCAATTAATTGCACATTTTGGGAGAGGTATATTTTTAAACTGTACATTTAGTTAATTTTTTAAAGTAAAAGGCTAATATTTTAAAAATATTTATATTATCTACTTTTAAATTATTAATGACTATGTCATTTTATCTCTCACCCCCTTTATTGAAAACTAGCTGAAGTACCCGTCGTTGACGGGTTAGTGCTGAATGCAAATTTCTAAAAGCAAGAACTTTCGTCAGCATTGTTGGAGTACACAGAATGGGTGTAGTACGTTGCCAAAGTAAAGAAAGCGCAATTATAATTTTTATGTACTGTTAAAATATTACAGGTTAGAGAGTAACTAAGTAATATCATTTCATTCGCTTTAGTCGTAATTATGGGATGCGCGAACGAATATTTACACATATTCAAATAATTTTCGCAAAATCTCAAAATCTAATCAACATTTTTGAAAAATTGGAAGCCTAGAATTTAAGTTGAGTGACAACCTATCATGTCACCCAATTTTGTTTAATTCCCTGCTGTCTTTATTTCGTGATGCTGGAACAAACATTTTAGCATTTTTAAACGATTTTCACAAAATCTCAAAATGTAATCAAAATATTTAAAAAATTCAACACCTATAAATTAAGATTAGCAACTACCTATCATATCACCAAATTTCGTATTAGTCGTTATTACGCGATGCTTGAAAAAATATAACCGCATTTTGGGAGAATTTTCACAAAATCTCAAAATCTAATAAAAAGTTTAAAAAATTGGTCACCTATACTTTTTGTTGAACAACAACCTATCATGTGACCAAATTTCATATCATTCGCTTTAGTCGTTATTACGTAATGTGTGAACAAAAATTCACTCAGTTTGAAACGATTTTCGCAAAATCCCAAAATCTGATCGGTTTTTTTTTTAGATGCTTATAGTTTAAGGTGACCACCTATCATTTCACCAAATACCATTTTTTCACCTTTGCAGTTATTACGTGATGTGCGAACACAATACGCAGTGTGAAACAATTTTCGCAAAATCTCAAAATCTAATCAAGATTTTTTTTTTAATTCGACGCCTATGTTTTAAGTTGAGTGACCACCTATCATGACACCCAATTTCATATCATTCGCTTCAGTCGTTTTTACGTGATGCTTGAACACAAATTTACGCAGTTTGAAAGGATTTTCGCAAAATCTCAAAATACAATCAAGATTTTTTAAAAATTCGACGCCTATGTTTTAAGTTGAGTGACCACCTATCATGACACCCAATTTCATATCATTCGCTTCAGTCGTTTTTACGTGATGCTTGAATACAAATTTACGCAGCTTGAAAGGATTTTCGCAAAATCTCAAAATCCAATCAAGATTTTTTAAAAATTCGACGCCTATGTTTTAAGTTGAGTGACCACCTATCATGACACCCAATTTCATATCATTCGCTTCAGTCGTTTTTACGTGATGCTTGAACACAAATTAACGCAGTTTGAAACGATTTTCGCAAAATCTGAAAATCTAATCAATATTTTTTTAAAAATTCGACGCCTATGTTTTAAGTTGAGTGACCACCTATCATGACACCCAATTTCATATCATTCGCTTCAGCCGTTTTTACGTGATGCTTAAACAAAAAAAGCGTCACGGACAGAATGACAGAATGACAGAAGGACAGAATGACAGAATGACAGACAGACAAACTTTTTTTTTAGGGTCGCATCGGATTCCCGGGTGCTTGAAACGGATAGAAATCGCAAAATTTTTTAATTCCAAGAAATGTACAGACAAAAGTCTAATTTTATTTATATAGATTGTCCGGAAAAGTGTCCCAAAAATGCGACATATATTAATGACTATGTCATTTTATCTATCGCCCTCTTCATTCAAAATTGTATGAAAAATGTGTCCCAAAAGTGCGACATAAAAGTATGCGACATAATTTTACATATATTTAAATACTATTAGTTCACAATAGCTTTAATCTATTGTTACAATATTTCGTAAGCTGTAGAATATGCATTACATGTATTTTTTACATATATTTAAATACTATTAGTTCACAAAAGCTTTAATCTATTGTTACAATATTTAAGCAGTAGAATATGCATAACATGTATTTTTCTATAAATAGGTTACAATCATAAAAATTTCAACATTGGATTACCAGGCAAAATACACGGAAGATGCGAGATAAAATGACATAGTCAATTAATATCGTTTTAATATGGCAATAATGAAACTAATAAATTAGGGGGGTTCAGGAGGGGTCTCCCCCTGACCGAGTTATATATTGAGTATTTTACATATATTTAAATAATATTAGCTCACAACAGCTTTAATCTATTGTTACAATATTTCGTAATCTGTAGAATATGCATCACATGTATTTTTCTATAAATAAGTTACAATGAATAGTATTGAATTGTTTATTTTTTTTTATTGTGCAGTGTCTTATCCTCCTGAATTCTGTATCCATCAATAAACATTTATCTACTTAACTGTAACTGTGCTCGCGCACGCATTCTTTTTACTTCTATACTTTTTTCCTTTTTGATGTTACCTTGTTATGTGGTGTGCCTGTTTCTTCCGTTCTAATTTAATAAAGTAAATGTTATGTTAAAATCCCACGCTTACTGTGTTTGTGCCATAACTCTGCTAACATTTCTAAAAGGTTATGGACACCAGATGGATTAATTTATTTATTTGCTCATTTTGAACGTTCGTTTCAAGGCTGTATTATTCATCCTCAACTTGGCGAATTGAAACACTGAATATCATAAAATTAAAGATGCATCAAGAATAACTTGTAAAAGGTGTAAACGCATCGGGCACTGTGCTAGCGAATGTGAAAGTGGAAAAAAGAATAATTTTAAACATAAGCCTAACAGCCTGGCATTCTTATCCACTCTGGATGACTCGCCTATAGGGTTACCAGGTGAAGTACAGTAACCCTACTCGCTTAAAGCTCTCTCAACAATATCAAATAACGAAAAGCAAAATTTTTGGTGTGTTAAGATAGATACTAAAAATTATAAAGTTACTTCAGTTATCACCACGTTTGCAATTGCAAGGAAAGATATAGAAACCCTCCTTCTTCCAGTCGATAAAATAAATGTAAAGGAAGAATAAAAGAAAAAGGAAAAGGGGTGAGAGATAAAATGACATAGTCAATTAATATCGTTTTAATATGGCAATAATGAAACTAAAAAATTAGGGGGTTCAGGGGGGATCTCCTCCTGGCGAGGCTCGAACAGCCGAGTTATTTATTTTCATTATTTGTTTACTTTTATTAAAAGTTGCATTACACAAGGCTGTGTGAAATTAACAATAACTATACAGGTTCATGGGTTGCAGTAGGCCTTCCCCCTCCCCTCCAAAATAACTAACTAAATAAACAAATAAAATAAAAAATTACTAAGTCAAGTACCGCTAATAATCAACAAAATTATACAGATTTTCAGATGCGTGTAAGTACATGGTTGCTGTCTCCAAATCATATTGAAAACTTTATGCTCATGCTGTTATCACTGGGAAAAAAAAAAAAAAAAAAAAAAAAAATACTGAAAAACAGAACTATCAAAATAAAATATCAAACTCCAAAAGAAAAAACCAGAAATTATGAAGTTCCTGCTACTGATACAGAAAAACTGATAGACAGACTGCCCAATGCTGAAAAAGTGCAACAGTTGCCATCGCTTGATTTAACTACCAGGAACATGGCACTCGATTAAATCACTATGGGCGCATTCGAAAACGCTCAGCCAGTGTATTTCGTAAGAATTTTAGTTTTAGCCTTTCTTATACTATCAATTTTTAAACCTAAACCTGTTAATCATCGTTCTTACAATCAACAGAGTGCAATTAGTTGAAAAACTAAATCAACTGAGGAGCCATTTTTTTAGTTTCGTTTCGTCCCCCCCCCCCCCGTGAAAAGAGAGATGGTTTTGGAGATTTATGTCTTTTCGCCTTCATATCACTTGTTCCAATTAACTCTCCAGTACATACAAAATTTAACTAAAACATAAAATAAAACAACAGGGAAAAAGGCACAAGAAGAAGAAAAGCAAAAAGAGAAAAAAGAAAAGAAACAGTCAAACATCAGAAATAAAGCACTAAAAGAAAAGAAGAAAAGAAGGGGTGCCATGTGCCCCCTTTTTTAGCTAACTGACTTATTCCCAATTGAGGCGTGCCCCACCAGTGGCATAGCGCTAGCGTTTTGAACTGGGAGACGGAAGGTGCCTGGTTCGAAACCAGGTCGCGTCCGCCGACCCAACCGTCTGGGAATTTCGTGGTTTTCTCCGAAACTTCGTGTAAATACGAGTTAGGACCCCTTAGAAAGTCCCCCACCCCAGGCCTAGATCCCTAGCGTAGATAATTGGCCGTAACCCACATTTCCCAACTGAGGAGCCGGTTGATTCGGTTTTCGATAATTTGCTTACAGTTCTACGAAGACGTTCGGGTAAACAATGCATCACCATGGCAATGAATCTAAATAAACTGAAGTTCTTAAGCTCAAAAGAAACTAGTACCACTAATCACACCTCTTCCACTTTTTGCAAGAAAACTAGTGGCATGAACTGATGAGTCTACGAGCCAAGGCATATTGCTTCTCAGTAAAATCGAATGATACCACAGCTGCATTTTTTCAATGATAGGTGTCATTTAGGCAGTCTTTCCAGCTAATCTTCTATAGTCCCGAAATATACTCAAGGTTCGAATTAAATAGAAAAAAAGTTTTTATTTTCAAGTGTATTTTTACTTCTTTGTACGGAGTATAAGCAAGTAATAAGATCGCGAAAAATTTCGGGAACCAAATTTCGGAAAAAACGACTTTTAGTACCTCTAAATTTACTTTTAAGAATTTGTGCGATGCGTCTCATCGTACGCTAGCATGCGCGTTCATATAAATGCATGTACAGTAAAACCTGTGTTGAACGACCCCTGTATTTAACGACCACCTGGTCTTTTCGACCATGTCTAAGCGGTCCCGAGTACCATATTATTATAAATAATGGTTTATTTTCCTTATTGAACGACCACCTGCCTGACGCGACCAACGACCGCTATGTATAAGAAACATATTTATTTAAAATCCTATTTTAACGACCGCGAATTCTTAAAAAATATTCTTATTTTCCCTATTTGAGTAAGTTCGTTGTTTGGATGATCAGCAATCACGTGGTAGGCTGAAAACGAAAGTTGACACGCTTTTAGTTGAGTTGTAACACAGCTTCCAGTCACTAAATAATCCATGGAGTCACTGAACGCAATAGCGGCATGCACGCAGTTACTTGTGTTACTGCTTCTTGGAGAATATAATTATTGAATTTTATGCATTTAGACATTACAGTGAATCGTTCAGTACAATTTCTTCTTTTAAAACCTTTCTTCGAAAAATAATGCCATCACAAAATCTGCTCCCCGTAGGAAAATACTACCGAGAATGACGTCATTGTTTCGATCAATGAGCGATGCCGATACTGGCGAGAGCGCAGCCCGCAAAATTCAACGAAGGCCCCGATTCAACACAGAGCCTGTTTTTATGTTTACAGCGTGATTTGTTCTCAGAAACGAAATTACAATAGCTATCGCAAGGATATTATTTCATATTAATTGCTTTCTTCGTTTTTTATTTTCATTTTTAATAACAATGGAAACCAGTAAACGTTCTCGAAAATTCCTGACATTGAAAGAAAAAATTGAGGTTATCAGTATTTTAGAAAATAATAAAGTACCTACCATGTAAAGCAAAATTTTATTGCATTTTTCATTTTTTTTAAATTTAAACATATTCTAATTTTATTTATTAAAATATATATAAATCTCACTATCTTTCTCTACATATTGTAAAAAAGTAAGTACATACATGCTTTTTATTATATTATATCTATGTAAAAGCCTTTTCAGTGTGATAATCAAATAATTACCAATAAATTCCAATTCTATTGATAAAATTAAGAACACTTAAAATATTGTCAAAATGTATCGTATTACCTGAATTCAAAGGCCGACCCTCCTTAAAGACCATATTTTCTTGGTCCCAGTGGTGGTCTTTAAAAACAGGTTTCACTGTACAAAGCTTTTTGACCGACCGCGAGTCTATTTTGAATAGTTTTTCCCATGCCGTCTGTCCGTGCGTACGTATGTAACTCGCATATCTTAAAAACTATTGATCGTGGAATGTTGAAATTTTATATTTAGGATTATTCTAACATCTTGCTGTGCACCCCCTCTTTTGGTCCTAATCGATTGGATAGTTTATTTACAGGGCTGCCCAAAACTAGATTGCGTTAAATAGGTTGCGCTCTAAGGGCAGAAATTCATTAAAGCGTATTTTAGAGATATTAGGCTATTTCAAACAACTCAGAAGTGATAGAGGTTGTTAAGGTTTACAAAATGAATCTCTCCATCGAAAATAGTGTCTTTATCACTTTTAGTTCTTCTACAGGAACACTCAAAAACATTTCATCATATTATGGTCAATGACAGTTTTAGGGACATTCATCCATTTCAAGCATCATGCCGTCCTACCATATAGTTAGGTAATGGTCTTGTACGGTCACGTGCCTCCCTCAAAAATTACGCCAAGCTTGACGACTTTTGCTATACGTGTGTATGTATTTAACTCTCATATCCCAAAAACAGTTAGTCGTAGAATGTTGAAATTTCATATGAGACTGTTGTAACATCTAGTTGTGCATCTCGATTTTCGGTTCCAATCTACTGGAAAGTTTATTTACAGGACCACACAAAAGAATTTCAATACTTCAATGTCTATGATACAATATATTATGTCTGTAGTCAGTCATTTGTTTGGTCCATGCCCAAAATTTCACCATTTGTCATCGACCATGGCGAGTTTTGCCGATATATCGCCGAATTTAATTTTGTGTTGCGCATAAATCTAAAACTTTTAAGAGTAGAATGTTGAAATTTTGTATTTAGAACTATTGTAACATCAAACTTTGCATCTATTTTTTGATTGCAATCGACTGGGAAAATTTTATTGAACAGTAATTTATTGACAAGGTCACCCAAAAGACTTTAAATACATTAAGGCGTGTGGATAGTTCAATTCATTGAAAGTCTGTGGTCAATGACTACTTTGGCTATCCACAAAATCTCACAAACTATCTCAAGCTTGTCGGCTTTTGGCGAAATATCGCCAAATTAAGTGTCAGAAACAAATCTTTCAAATTGAACCCAGCTTGGCGATATTCGAAATATTTGGCTAAAAATTGCTCAGCCTTAGTATTACTGCAGTCTTTTATCTCTTTCAAACAAAATAAGTTTAGATGAAATGCGCCGCAAATATTTTTGATTTAATAGACGGGCAAGTAAGTTATGTGTTGCCCACATCAAATTTTTTTTATTGGAACATAAAGTGCGTAGGATATGGTTATGTCTGGAATAGCACATCGAGCAAGTGACCTCCAGAGCTTTGCTGAAACATACGCACTCTTTTGTCGAAATTTTCCAGTACCATTTCGAATAAATGTGTCTGAATTTCGTTTGTGCAGCGTTGAGTCCTCCGTACATATTCCTTCAATGCATGGATGGATGTGGGCTTTTTAAAATTGATCTTTATCTCCAAATAACCCCCAAAAAAGAAATCCAGTGGTATTAAATCACATGATTTTTCTCATCATTCATCATCAAAATCATCATGAATCAAACTTTATTATTTTTTCAAAAGTTGTTCAAGAATGTAAACGCGTTGTTCTTTCGTATAGTGGTACATTTTTACTAACCCTAAAATGTCAGCTGTCAAACTGTTTTCCTTTTGTGGTGGACCAACACTAAATTGATTAATTTTCTATTTCATTCAAATCTTGCGTAAATTTACACAAGACCCCTTTATATCATTGACTAGCTGCGTACCCGTTCTTCGTACGGGTTGAATCAAATGTTTTTCTTATTCATGTTAGTGAAATTAGTTTCATTTTTAAGAAATTTCAAAATATGAAGAATTCTTTTTCTCGTGGCATAAGCTTTTACTAACAGATACTTACTTGAAATGCTAGCGTTGCTGCAAAAATAATAACACAATAATTTGTGTCAGCGTTATTTGAGATTAAACAAAACGTAAACAGTGTTTTACAGACAAAGCCGTTTGCTTTCAAAGTGCTTCTGTAGGATAGTTTCATCTTTTTCGTTTAGTTCTAAAATAACGTCACATGGTGTGGACCAGGACCACTCTTTTATTTTGTCTTCTAAAGCTTGAGCGATGTGAAATCTCAGTCATTCTGCAGAACACCTTGGTAAAACCCTACCATATAAAATGTCTTAAAATATTGTTGATATCACAGACATAGAAATATCTACATGAAACCTCTACTGTTTCGTGAATATTTTGGCTCTCGCAAAAGTAAACCTTGGTGAAGTAATTTTTTCGTAAAGCGAGTTATCCTCATTAAGATTTGTTGCAATTTTAAATTCTTGACATCAAAATGATGTGAAATTCACTTACGATTAGAATTTAACACAAAAAACTAATTTCATATTTATCATAATTGTTACCATAGTAAAATAATCCATTATCAAGGACATATTAAGGGGAAGTGGAGTTCCGGCCTTCCTTCCTCATCCCGAAATTTCAATATTTTAAACAAAATAAAATGTTTTAAACAAAATAAAATATTTTTGTGAAAAATCCTACCTTTTCCAATGTTTGGATCCCCACCCTCTCCCATTTTTTTTTTCCTGACTACGGTTCTGTTCATTACTGCCCACTTAAGCTGCCAAATTCAACAATAAAATGAAAGGTAAGCTAATGTTTAGAGTTCTTAGTTTAGGAAAATAAAAATATATATTATGAAAAAAAACAAAAAACATTATTTTACAGGAGTTTCTAAAATTCTTAATTTTTTAGCAGTTTTCCTACGTATGTCTGGCAACAGACTTTTCAATTTACGCGAAGCTGCACATGCTCACTGTGCTGTTACCCATAGCCACGGAGGTATATTCCATAGAGGAAAGTGGAGAGCGCTTCTGCTAAGCTTCCAATACAATGTATTCGTAACAAAATTGTATTCCTCCGCGAGAGGAAGATGGAACCATTGGAGACCAAAAAAAGCAGACGAACCCTATGTAGATACATTGATTACGGCGATTGAATGACTATATTGAACTTTCTTCTTTACGAAAAACGATTGAGAAACGACAACGAAAGTAGAATTAAAAATAACGGAACTCAAAAGAACGTACAGCATGCAACTGAACAATTTTCTTTTAAAGATAATATGTTTTTCACGTATATTTAATATCGCAGGTGTTAGTTTGGTTTTCGTATTTTCAATTCGGAGACGGATTAATGATATTTTGTGGGCGTTGGCGGTTAGTTGAAATTTATATCATATTACAAATAATATTTCTTAACATTTGAATTACATTAGCTTTCAAATATAAACAAATAAAATATGCAATCGTTACAAGACAATCAGTTGTTATATTGTATAATAATACAAATTAAAAAAAATAATTTAGGATGCACATAGTTCTAAGTTAGCAATTAAACCATAAACGGTACAGATAAATGTTCCTTTTCTTCATTACTTCGCAATTAACCAAAATTATTAATCAAAGTACACGGATCAAAGCAATACAAACAGAAACTGAAAACACAATTAAACAAACCATACTTTATAAATTTAAAAGGCCGATTTTCATTTTTCAACGTTTATAATACATTATCTAAGAATATCAAAGAATTTTACAACCGTTTATGCAATCGAAATAATTTTTTTTTAACATTCCAGATACATGAACATTACATCTGCCATACAGGTTCAACTGTAGTATGTGAAAAAAAAAATGCTAGTCCTGATGAAAGTATATTAAAAATAATTATTTAACCTGTGAAAAGTGGCACTAGGCTTCTTTACATCTGACGTATTAGTGCAATCAGTAACACAACAGGCTACCATCTCTATTTTAAAACAAAGTTTTAGTAAAACAAAGCTCTATCATCATACAATAACAAGGGCTTCCCGCTAATCTTCTGGGCTCCAATCAAAAGAAAATAGTTCCGCGGCGGAAAGTTTCTGGAAACGCTATGTGCGTCGGTTGCTCCCTCCACTTTCCTCTGTGGTATATTCTGTGGAGGGGAAGCTTCTGTGGTCGAAAGCCACAATTTTGGCATCTAAATTTGAAAGCCGATAGAGAGCGCCCTATGATGTAGAGAGTCCGATTCGAGGGTCCGGATCGGAGCGAAAAACGAAACCAATAGAAAGCTTTCGCCGACACATCACTCAGTCAATAGAAAAACATCAACATTCGATGTTCTAATAAATTTCCTTTCAGGAAAGATAAATAACTATCGAGTTTTTAAAAAATTATATGCTATAGTTGAGATTTTCAGCAATAAAATTTTACTGCGTTTGAATTTTTTAAGGTAAATGTTTCAAGAAGAAAAATTATTTAAAATGGATTGAAGCGCGCTTTGATAACATTGATTTTAGCCGGATTCATACCGGCCGTACCACACCGCTAAGACGCCGCAATAACCTCACGTGGCGGAGCAACACGGCGCCCGCGCGGCGAGCGCCGAGGGTTTGCGCATTATCTGGCGAGAACAGATATTCCGCAGCGAACGCAAAGCTACAGCCAATTACAGAAGAGCTTTTACAGCTACAGCCAATTACAGAAGAGCATTGGTGTATTTATTGCGTCACCGCAAGCTCGCCGCGAGGACAGCCGGGGCCGTCGCTATTAGCAACCGGGCCTGCTGGTTCGATGCCAGCACGAAAATTGAGTTTATCATTGAGGCCTGTTTTCGCGATTAGCACTGTTCTATTTTATTATTATAAGTATTATAAATATTATATTATTTTATTATTTTAAAACATTTTTTTTGTAGTTTTGTCGTACTAAAGAACTTTAGATGTAGATAATCATTTTGTGAAGATTGAGCCATTTTTTTTATGGTAATTTATCATAAAATTCGAACATTTTGCTCTGAATGTAAAGGAAGTGTAAACTTGTATAATTTATTTAGAAGTTCTAAAAATAGGTATGTAAATCAAATTTAGTGAATTAATATTCATGTGCTGTTTTTAAATCATTTTCATGTGAAATCGTACTACTTGAGTAGTTTATTATACAGTAAATAAGCGTGTCTTTGTAATACTAGTTAGACGATGTTGTCTATTTAATTTTTCAGTCGAAAATGTTATTTATCAGTTAGATATGTGCATTGATTGTATGATTTAGACATGTGTAGCCAGCTTTCAGTGCAGAAATACAGTAAATTATAAATTATTAATTTTGTATGCGTAGAAACTTCAAATGAAATTAATATTTTGTATAAGAGTTCATTATGTTCAATTCCAAAGTTCGATTGAGATAGCGACAAAAGAATAACTTTTATATAATACTTGGAATTGCTATAATAAAGAATAATTAAATAAGAAAGCGTTTATTTTTGGTTTGCTACAGTGTTTAGTGCAGCTTTTGAAGAGGTATCCTGAAATTTTTCGAGTCCTTGAGCTGTTGGTTTATCTCACTTTGTATTCAAAGTGCTAAAATATATTGTTTGTTTTGTTATTTATGTAGTTTCATAATAAATTACATGAGTAATTATGCAAACAAATTTTAAATTTTGATCAAATATTTAGGAATTTCAGATTGTTTCATTCTTTATTCTCGCTTCGAGTGTATTTCACTCTCTGCTGCATATATATATATACGTGTATATTTTTTTTTACATTTGCCAAAAGAGCATTTATTCCGATATCTTCATGCATTCTCAATTTGCCATAATAAAATCTATTTGATTTTTAATTTTTCCTACAACCAAAAGTAACCTCCAAATTTCTTTTTTCGTGTGATTCGATCACATCAGTGCGCTTCCAGTAGTAAAATCACTCGTTTCTTAGACATGTCCCTTCTCTAACGTACAAGATTTGTACGTAATGTGTACCTGCACTTGCACTGCTGTCGATTTGCAGTAGAGCGACTGGTTTAGAATGTGGTTTTTATTTACTTTACTTCCGGTAAAATAAAAGAAAATTTTCGGACTGGAAACTGGGACCGGTCACTTATAGAGGGTTCTGTGGTGTCTTCTAGAGGCTCTTTTAACATTAACTAGATAGGGTAAAAAATCGGTGCCTTAAAAAATGTGTCGTTGCAGTAGGGGGTCACTAAATAGAAGTGGTCGCTCATAGAAGTTTCACTGTATACAGCAATGCAAGGACGAAAACATTGTCTTCAAGCACCAGTTAGTAATCGCTTAAAAAAAAAGATATTAGAATATTCGTGGTATTTCCTACTATGGTTTTCTAAAATTTAATACTTTTTCTTGGAAGAAAAAAAAAATATATGGAATTATAAACGAAAATTATAAATCCTTTTAATATCGGGAATGGTAAAATTTTCAATACATAAGCTGAGCATGAAAACAACGTGTTTGGGTCGTGCTATGTTACGTGATTCTTAATCCTTTTGATTTCTTTCATCTTCCCTTAAAGTTCGTACTACTATTTATGGGACACATTTTATTGAGTAATTTATTCTAAATGTTTCTCGTTAAGTTAATTTACATTATTTTTAAGTTAGTTGCCAAAAGAATGCAGTACACCAGGTTGTACTTCTAACTATAGTAAACATTCGCCAAATATCCACGTCTTACAAAAGATTAAAAATTAAATATTGTAGTAGTACTTAAATGATGTATATGCGAATTGTAAATATCAAATATCTTCATTTCTATTCCAGCACCTCGTCATATATTCTGTTAATATATTAACTGGACAAAATTTAATGAACGCAAATTTAATAACTGTTAGTTAATTTTATTTAAAAAGTGGTTATGGTTGTAACTGCTTTTGAAATGTGAAACTTAAATATTCAGTATAAAGAAATTCATAAAAATATCTGTATAAATAAACTGTTTATCATTTATGAATATGTTTACCTTAATGTATAATAAAAATCAGCTTAATTTATTTAATGTATATTAAAAATCAAGCCAAAATAATGAATCATGAGAGTAAGCACTGCTTTGTTTTTCCTTCAAATTAACACATCTACTTGCTTTAATGTCCACATGTATCATAGTAAAGAAACTGATAAAATTAGTAGCACATTTGTGGCATAAAGCTACATTAAATAACGCTTCAAAGCCTTGGAAAGCTTAAAAAATGCTTGATGTATATGTGAAGACGCGAGCATCCGTAGGCCTCTTTGGATGACTCATCGAAATACACGCGCAGGCCCCGGGACAGCCAACGGTCCAAAACGGCGAAACAGTACAGGTGAATTCATATCTCCGCGCCGCACCGCAACCATGCCGTACTGTTTCGCCGTTTTGGACCGTTGGCTGTCCTCGCGGCGAGCTTGCCTTGCCTCAAGTAAATACACCAATGCTCTTCTGTAATTGGCTGTAGCTGTAAAAGCTCTTCTGTAATTGGCTGTAGCTGTAAAAGCTCTTCTGTAATTGGCTGTAGCTTTGCGGTTGCTGCGGAATATCTGTTCTCGCCAGATAATGCGCAAACCCTCGGCGCTCGCCGCCGTGTTGCTCCGCCACGTGACGTCATTGCGGCGTCTTAGCGGTGCGGTACGGCCAGTATGAATCCGACTTACGGCATGGTTGCGGTGCGGCGCGGCAGATATGAATCCACCTTTTAGGTGGATTCATACCTGCCGCGCTGCACTGCAACCATACCGTACTGTTTCGCCGTTTTGGACCGTTGGCTGTCCGCGCGGCGAGCTTGCGGTGCCGCAAGTAAATACACCAATGCTCTCCTGTAATTGGCTGTAGCTGTAAAAGCTCTTCTGTAATTGGCTGTAGCTTTGCGGTCGCTACGGAATATCTATCTGTTCTCGCCAGATATTGCGCAAACCCTCGGCGCTCGCCGCGCGGGGGCCGTGTTGCTCCGCCACGTGACGTCATTGCGGCGTCTTAGCGGTGCGGTACGGCCAGTATGAATCCGGCTTTTCCCTTCCCTACTGGACCTTCTTAGCATAGAGCGCCATCTATTGGATGAGAAATCTATGTGCCCAAAATCTAGCATTAGCTTCCCGTCCACAGAATATACCTCCGTGCCCACAGCAAATGCAACGAACGTTTGACCTCCTACAATCTACATGATACTCGTCCTTTGATTTTAATTCATACTTTCTTTTATAGAAAATTTTTTCACTCTTGTCGTTGCTATGGAAACCGGAGAGCATTAAATTCAAAATGTTGTTTCAAATTTCCTAATTTATGTTTTAAAGTTGTTTATCTTTGAATGAAGGACTTTATGTGCAATTTGTTACTTGACAAAATTTTAAAAAAGATTCTGAATAATAGATTTCAGGATGCGAGTGTGAAAATCCGAAAATGATACGTAATCTTAAATTTTAATAAATGGCTATACTTTGCAATGTATCTGAAATAAGAGAATTTGCGGAATGGACAATAGTTGTGGCATCATTTTTCAGCCAACGCGTGACCCTCCACCAGTCAACTCCAATAATAGATTTTTCTTTTAATCGGATTGGTACATATTTATATTTTCTCATCGACATGTGACTGAAATAGCCTCGTATCGATATCGTCCATTATTTCATGTGCGACGTATTTTTTGCTTGGGATAGTCTGTTATTCTAATTGAATTCAAAAAGGTGTTTGAAACTCATTACATTAAAATGACGTAGATCTGTCGCACTTGGGAAAACACGGAGTCTCATGCTTAAAAGTAGTTTTATTTATTTTATTTTTTTTCAACGGGCAATTGTATTCATTGTTACTGTTACCAAGAGAACCAAACCGTAAGATACGATAGCGAAATTTTTAAGCAGCTGCTATTGAATTCAAAATCCTTTTTTCTGAAAAATACTTTTAAAATCTCCTAATTAATATCCCCCCCGTTTTTCTTTCAAAAGAGGCAAAATTAATGCTCTGTCATTTATGAAAATATCAAAAAGTTATGACGGGCAGAATTCAAGATGCAACAATTGTACATTCATTTTATGAAAATTATCGTCACAAGTAGTTAAAAAAAATTCCCGAAAATCTGCAAATTATGTTACACAGTCAGAACCAACTGTTTTTAAAAGAAAATTTTTTCCTCTATCCAATGATTTACATATAGTTTTACTGCGAGTGTAATTACCGGCGTTGTTACGTATTATGCGAGAAAAAATGCCAAAAATCGCATAAAACATAAAATAAAATATTTTCTCATTGGGATTTCGAAAAAATCGCTCCGAGGTGTGTTAGGACATGTCCTAGGGAAGCCGTATGCAAAATTACGTAGGTCTGCGGACCTCAGACAACTAAGGATACTTTGTTTCATATTCACGTATTGTGCCATCTTTCAAAATCACTTTGTCAACTAAAACAATTGATTCTTTTGTGAAATGCTTCATGCATACCACAGTGTTTTTGTTGGGGATGAAATCTCTAGGAATATTTTTAAATCCATTTTTCTTCGTTTTCTCATCCTTCGGGAATCGAAAACACGTTGTATAAGATTCTCCCGGCTTGTTCGAAGAACAGTTTGGGACACAGCAATACCTGGGCATCCTGCAGAATAATAATAAAAAAAAATAATAATGAAATAACGTGTCTCATTTATTGCTTAAATGGTCATTTTAAAGTTTGCATTACTCATGATTTTTAAAGCACTTTAAAATCTGTTTTCTAACACACTTTTAAAATCCATATTAATAAAACAAAAATGTTGCATACTTTAAAACCTAATCAATATAATAAATCCTAAAAAATCCACGGACTTGGGTGGAAAATTTCAAGAAGATTATAAGCAGTTTTTGAAATGATTCAATCATTTTAAATGATCCATTCATGAAATGAAATTTGTAATTTTGTGAAAAAGAATACATATTAATAAATTTAATTAATCTATCCATTTTTAACACTTAGTTTAACACTCTTGAAGTTCATTAAAATATGATACAGATAGCTTGAATGGAAGTATTACAAATTTACAGTTTAAAGTAGATTAATTATTGTCTTTAAGTTTTTTCTTAAATAATAGAAGCAATATATAAGCGATTCGAAAGTAAGCCGACTGTTTGCAAACTGCATGTAATGGTAACGTATGTAAAATTTCAAAATAAATAAATATATAAAATCTTAAACACAACCACATTTTATGTAAATTAGAGCGAACACTTGTAATAGAAGAAATGTGATGCAACAATTAAGATGAATAAACATTTTAAGAAGGAAAAAATGCAGATTTTTATAAGGAACATAAATTCAACTTACTTCTAAGTAACTGCTAATGATTTGCTGGAACAAATAATCCAATGGCTGAAAGAATCCAGGAATACAATTTTGTAAATTCACAAAGCTTGATCAATCTTGATCTAAATCATTTTGTAGCAAAAATATTATGAATATATTCAACGAAACTGCCATTTTACCACGTGCGTGGAACGCGGGATGCCGAGTGTCCTTATCTGTTGGTGTGGGTAAGGTAATTGATAATCCGATAACCTGCTCTTCCCTCGGACATCCCTCCCTCCTTTGTCCACGTGACCTCACTTGAATTTCTCGGCTGTCATGGCCTGTACTTTCGAGACTGGCCTTGTTTCGGAGCCAGATGAACGAAACGAACGGGTCCGGATCCAAATGACCGAAAGGAGCGGATCCGGATCCGGACCCGTTCCGAGGTCAGATCCGGTCCTCCGGACCCGTTCCGGTCGGAACGGCACACGGCACACCACTACTGCGGACCAACCGTCTAGACGCTATGCGATCAAAGGGCGCACGCATAAGAAGATCGGAGGTTACAAACCTACCCACATACATAGCCAGCCAGCTACAAACTTCGTTTACTCTCGGATTTTATTATATAAGATAAAACTTCCCATTTATTTTATAACCATTTCTTTAAATAATATATATAACAGTAAGGCATCCATACTTCTAAACAGTATATTTTCGGGACAAATCAAGCATTGTCCTCGAATCCAAGGAAAACTTGGGGACGGTAGAAAATATTTTTGGGGACTTATTTGAGACACAACATATTACCATATACATACCAGTATACCCCTAATACCTTTTTATATCAATTGTGTTGTGTATTCTTATTTCTAATAAATTAATGGAAGTATTTCATTAATTTATAAATATTTATTTAAACCAGAAATATGAAAGGAACATCATGTTGAAATATAGCAATTTATTCAAAATTTAACTCTTGGCATAGTATTTGCATTTTTCAGGAGGCATTGCTTTTTACATTGGCTCATTTTGTGATAATTTTTCATGAAACTTTGTACACCCTCTAATAAAGTATTCGCGAATACTTTTTTAGAGGGTGTACAAAGTTTTCAAAGTTAAGAGGGTGTACATGCTTTAAATATGAAATTGACGTACGAAATTTCATATTTAAAGCATCACTCGTGACAAAAGTGTGTTGACGTCCCTGTTGTTGACGTCATTTTCACCCATAGAGCATTCGACATGACGTCAGGGTAACTTTTTGTAGGACAACTCGGATATTTAGAGGTAGAAAGACGAGTATTCCGCCAATCACCGTCCTCAAACGAACGTTAGTGTGTCCTACAGGAAAGTGTTTCCAGGCAGGTTGCTATGATCTGACGTAATACAATGACGTAGGTCAAAAAGCTCTATACCTTGCAAACGAATGTTATAGATTATGATTATCTTTGTTAGTAAAACAAAACTGCAACTCTTTAACTGAGATGCGGTGAAGTGCAAAAATTGTAAACTTAATTTTTAATACGAAGCGAAACTTAAAGCAAATTATGGCAGACGGTGATCGCTCAAGCTTGATCTCGGAATTTTGTAAAGTTACTGGTGCTGATGCTGTACGAGCCCAGCAATATTTGGAAGCCAACGGATGGGATCGTAACGTAAGAAAAACAAAATTGTGATATCTTCCCTTGTGCTTAAAATATGTTTTGGTTCAAATGTTCCTTCTAAAATTTTAGCTACTTTCCATGTACTGAAAATAGATCTTAGTGCAAGTTGTGAAAATCAGTGTGCTATAAATTTATGTGCAATGTTTTATTTGTATGATTGTTTACATTTTTATTAAATAGCTTAAATTACGTTTTGCACTATTTCATGATAACTGCGCTATTGTTACGTTCGACAGGTTAGGTGAATTATTCTCAACATTTAAAACTACCACCCCCTAAATACTGGAAAAACTTTCTAATGTTCTCTTTTGTAAAATTCCATAATTTAATGAAAAAAGTATACTCTTAAGTTTTTTATTCGTAATCAGATTAAGAAAAACAGGGCGAAATATTATATTGAAAAAGGAGTATTAATGAATCAATCAAGTCAGTGGGATGGTCGTGCTTGGTGGTTCAGAACTCAGTCAGTGGCGGCCCGTGGTCAAAAATGTTAGTGCAGCCGGAAACATGACCCCCCCCCCCCTTCCTCCGGACAGGAATGGAAAAACTTTGTTACTGAATTCGAAAGCTGGCAGATTAAGCCCTCACCCAGGATTAAAAAAAAGAAAAGAAAAGACATTACATAAAAAATGTAAGAGATCTTATTTTACTTCCATAAAATGGACATAAATTTCAACCCACCGCTCCTATCCTCAAAATTGTAATAATCCGTATCTGATTTGAAGTTTTCTTAGAATTTTCTTTTGTAATGATAACTTGAGAAGAAAAGAAAAAAAAAGGAAAACTACTTATTTTTTATAAGTCAAATCAATCCTCCTTTCTTTTGAACTTGCGAATCAGTCAGTGATGTCCTCATAAAAAGGCGTTGTTTTAATTCAGATGTCATTCATTTTAAAAGCTCTTTAAAATTCCCCATGTTTAAAGAATTTTCTCGCTCGCCATGTCCTCTAAATGCCAATTCTTGCTTACTTAAGGGTGTGTTTCTCGTGAGTTTCGCCAAAGGAATTTCGATTGTAACACATTAACTTCTGATTAAATGAAGATAATAGTTAGAAATTTCAGTATCATATACATCAAGACGGCAGAAATCTATTACTACTATTTTTTTTTTCGATTAATGTGGTCTAAATATTGTTTTAGAAGCCATTATTTATTTACGAATTGGCGATCCTTATTAGCGATAAAAGCAGCCAAGTGGACAGCTTTTAAATATTTGCTTGTAATTAAAAAACCAAAATATTTTTTACTTGTTTTATGAAGTCAAAAAAAAAGTGTACAGGTAGAGGAATATTTTAAATTAAAAAAAATTTTTTTTAGTCAATAATTTTTATTTATTTTTTTCATGAAAATATTTTGCCATTATTGCCAGTGTGTAGATGGCAGCACCACCGCTTTTTGAAAAATACTTTTAGGATATTAGAAATCTCCACCCACTTGTATCTGAAGGATTCTCATTGGCTGGATTGTTTTACTGACCAGAAAAAAATCTCACAGACAAGGACAAATCAGATTTGCAGTTGATATTATTGTAACGCCCTTCAAAAAGTGCACCAAATTTAAAATAATTACAGGAAAAGGGGAAGTAATATTCTTTTTAAAAGAAAGTGAAAAACTAAAGTAATATTTTCCGGCTTCATTTATTCTTAATTTAATTATTCTAAAAATATTACTGTGTTAAAATCATAATAAAAATAATACGAAAATTACTTTTAAAGTTTGTTTTACATAATAGATGATTAAAGACTACTTACTAACCAGTGGCGTAACTAGTAGCTAGGGGCGTATCCAGAGGTGGCAAAAGTTTGTTTAAAAAAAGTTAGAAGAAGATTCCGGATACATACAAGGTTACACAATCTTTTTTAAAACTTTTTATTAGTAAAATCATCAATTAAATTTAGTATTTATTTAATAAAACTCGTTGCTAACTGACATCCCTTATTTCCACTGTTTGTGCTTTTCATTACATTTTTTCTGCACTTTTTAAGTAAAGTGTGTTTCGTAAGTTAAATCTGTAAAAATTATAAGATAAATTTTTATTTTGGAAGAAAAGCTGCACGTTTAGAAACGTCGAAATTTAATTTGCAAAACGGCATATTTATATTTTACATTTTTATTTATATATAATATAAATTCCACGCCACTTCGGGGTCCCCTCTTTACGCATGTGTGGTTTATTAAATAGCCTTGAAATTTGTGGCTTCATCTGTGCATTATTCGTATAAATACTTTTTAAAATGATTTTATTTTATAAAATAATGTTTTAAAAGAATTATGGAAAAGGGAGCTAGTGCCAGAGTGAATAATTTTATAGTGTAGTGTAGAGTGTGTTTAAGGCAAATCTACGCTTGGGATATTTGCCGGGGGGGGGGGGTGTGCATGTGGCAAAAGACTTTTTAAGGGCTCTAACGCGCATTCACGTAAGATCTGGAGAAAATCGCTCAAAACTGCAGACCGTTAAAGGCAAATCTGCTTCGAGGGGCATCTGTCTAGGATGGGGGTGTCTTGGTCGGAGGACTTGCTAGGGAGTTCTAACGCGTATTCATAAGTTACATCTGAAGAAAACCGACCAAAACTCCAGACCGTTAGATTGACAGCTGCGCGACGGGGCCCAAACACGGGACCTTCACACTTCGGCCGTCTACCATTCTGAGTCCCTTATCCACTCGGCCATGGTGGGGCTACTAAAGTATTTTAGATTATGATCCAATGCTGTGAAGAGGGAAAGAGACAAAGGGCACCCCCCCCCCCCAACAGAAAAAAACTTTTCAAGAGCGCTTTCTAGTAGCAATCCTGGAACTATGAACAAAGTTCCTGTCATTTGAACAGAAGTTTATATATATATATATACAGTGCGCACCGGTTAAAACGGACTGGGATATAACGTACTATCGGTTATAATGTACCTGGAATCTAGGTCGCGATTGAAGTCCTATATTTATAATGTTATTTAACTTCAGTTAAAACGTACTTAACAAAAGTACGTACTTCGGCTATAACATACTTTTCATACCAAAGCCAAAAATAAAATTTTGCTTTTCTTAAGAATTTTATTTCCTTGCTCTCGGAAATTTCGATACCTTTAAAAACACTCGTTGTCAGTTTTTTTATATGTCATTCATCAATGTAAATGCCTCCTGAAAAGCCCTATCTATAATGATTCTGGTGATAGTGAAGAAGAAACAGAGGAGCCTATACCAAGCATACCCGACGCATTCAATGCTGCAAAAACATTACGACGATTTTTTGAATGCCGCAGTGATGATGCAGAGACTCTACAAAAGTCTATTATGAATATCTAAAACGGTATTTTTAAAGTAGCATCTGCCCATTTAAAACAAAAGAAAATTACAGATTATTTTTCTCAATAAAAATTGTAAGTATTAAATAATTTTCTCTGTTTAATTTAAATTTTTAAAAATCAAACCTGTTTAAAACACATATTACAGTGAAATTATGAGCTCACTTTCTTTTTTTTTGTGTAATATTGAATCTTACCGGCGGTACTACTTATAACGTACTTCGGCTATAACGTACTACTTATTTAGGCCCCGTGAGAGTACGTTATAACCGGTGTCTACTGTATATATTTTTTTCTTTTTGAGAACTGAATTTTGAGGCCCCTTAAATTTATAAGGCCTAAGGCGCGCGCCTCATGCGCCTATTCAGAAATCCGCCACTGATCAACACTAAACTATTCAATAAAAACTTTTTTTAAAACTAGAATTAGTAACTTGCTTTCAATTTTTACAATAAGAATAATTTGATCATTGTGGGTGGGGGGAGGGGGGGGGGGCAGATCTTCACTTTCCCCCGGGCCTGAATTTGCTCTCTACGGGCCTGCTTATAATATGAATCTATTTCGAATTTAGTACCAATTTATTTCATTCATCCCTGACAAAAAATACTGCTGATCCACAATTATTACAGAACAAAGTGCTTCAAAACGGAAGCTCGAATACAAGAATAATAAATAAATTAATAGTATTTATTGGCATTATTAATTCGGTTTCTTCCATAGAACTCAATACTATCGCACTGAAATCCCATCCCTGGTGCAGTGGCAGCTCGTAAGATACAGCAAGTACAGCCGGGCTGCACTTGAAATTATCAGCACATACTTTAAAATAATTTATTCTACTAATTTTCCTAAATTCAGATTAGAATTGTGGAATTCCTACGGTAAATTAAAAAAATCTCCGAAAAAAAAAAAAAAAAAACTTATTGTGGCCGGATCGCTCATTCAGAAAAAAAGCACTTTAATCTTCCCGCAATTCAATTGGGAAAATCTTTGGTTCAGCCCAGAGTGCTGAAAAGAAAATTGGCAGCACCATTGCCATGACAACGACTACGTAAGCAGCCTCTCTGGCATAGGGAGTATGCAGCTGATACAGCCGATCAAAGATTTTCTAACGGCGGCTGAACTTGAGAACTCGACTAACTGATTGGCTCGCACGAGAAGTGAGGGAGGGGGTAAGGAGAATATATGTTTGGAAAACTCTCGACTTAAGCAAGAACTGGCTCGAGTAAGCAAGAACTGGCATTTAGAGCACATGGCGAGCGAGAAAATTCTTTAAACATGGGAAATTTTAAAGAGCTTTTAAAATTATTGATATCTGAATTAAAACAACGCTTTTTAATGGGGACATCACTGACCGATTCGCATGTTTAAAAGAAAGGAGGATTCATTTGACTTATAAAAAATAAGTAAGTTTTCTTTTGTTTTTCTTTTCTTCTCAAGTTATCGTTACAAAAGAAAATTCTAAGAAAACTTCGAATCAGACACGGATTAATGCAATTTTGAGGATAAGAGCGGCTGGTTGAAATTTATGTCCATTTTATGGAAGTAAAATAGGATCTCTTACATTTTTTATGTAATTTCGTTTTTTTTTTCCCCCGGTGAGGGCTTTCGAATTCAGTAACAAAGATTTTCCAATCCTGTCCGGAGGAAAGGGGGGGGGGTTCATATGCTTCCGGCTGCACTAACAGTTTTGATCACGGGCCGCTACTGCGCTGGTGACGTCATAGAACGCAGAGTACGCAGTAACGCAAGACCCCCCTCCCATTGCATTCTTCCATAGAACTCTTTCCTCGCTACTTCTCGGCAACCCCGGTACAGGCTGCTCAGAAAGTTGACCCGCTCTCTCTCCTTGTCTTTCCCCCATCTTTGTGATGCCCAGATCAGTATTCATTTCTCCGAGGTTGCCCTTGGGACAAAAGGGAAGTTACCGTCCCCTTCTCTGGTATTGAGAAGGGATTACTTAGCTTCCTCGCTCTTACTATATAAGATACGAAAATTTATATTTTTCGAAGGTCTGCAAAGTATATTGAAATTGACCGATCAATACGGGCACTTGAGCTAATGATAAATCGTAAAGTTATAAAAGTTGATTCGAAATCTTTTTTTAATATCTAAAGTTATTTATATGATATAATATCTAAAACAGTGGCATTGCCAGTAATTTTTCATGAGGGGGGGGGTTTACGACTAGTGTAACTCATATGTATGTATATGCGTGTGGGTGTGTGAGAAGGGGGGTTGTGATGACCCTCCCCCTTGGCTATGCCACTGATTTATTATGTATATGAAGTTATTCATATGCATTGTAATTAATATGTCAAGAGATCTTCTAATATTCGATACTTATCCCCTAGACGAAAAAAAATTGCTAACAACTACCAAAAGTCTTTCGGAATTACAGATTTAACGTTCAGATACACAGTGTTTGCACTGCAATATCGTAGCAGAAAACAGAGATTGAATTTGAAAACCCTCCAATTATTAAAAGCATATATGTCTTTTGGGTCCCCCCCCCCCCCAATTTCTTATTACTGTTTGTAAAAATCAATGTTTAGGACTGAAAACGATTGTATTGGCCAGTGAAATGCTAATAGTGGATGAAATTCGTGACGTAAATGAATGAAACTGAATAAGAGGTTGTGGAATTTCTTTGGTTTCCGGATGCTGCAATAGGACTAGTTTTATTAAATGCGTTGAAGATGTGAAAGAAAAAAAAAATTTTTTTTAAACGAAAGACCATTTCAAGACTGCCGATAAAAAAAAAAAAAAAAAAAAAAAAAACCTAAATGTATTTTTTTTTTTTCTTCTGTAAAATCGATTCCAATGATGCTTAAAGCGAATATATTTTTACTTTCCGAACCTGTACCATGTAAGGAAAGTATTGTAATCATGAAAAAATTTGCAAATTAACTTGACGCCAGTAGACGTTAAGAACATTTCCATATAATTATTTTTGAATCCCAGTCTTGCCAACGGGATAAAACAAACAATCTAGCAGCTAAATTGTAACCCAAAATGAAAGCCAATGTTATTTATAGATTTGATACCATATATGGTCATAAACAAATCATGAGAACAGAAATGCTAGGCTTTACCAATGCAAAAGTGAAATAAAAAGGAAAAATAAATGAAAACGGAAGATTGCTTTTAAATACGTAGGTGCAGAAATAAAACTTTACTGGCAAAGGGAAAAGAATCCAAATCGAAAGTGCAAAGAATAAATTTTGAACACAGATTAAATTTAGAAATAATTAACAATTAAGTAATTGATAATTAAAAATAAGATATGTGATCATCTGCATCACAACAGTATTTGCGAACTGTTTTGTAAAAGAAATATTTATGCTATATGCATGAATTTTAGTCGATGTTTATCAGGAATAGAGCAGCTTTCTATTAGTGAAAAAGTTTTAGAATCGGTTCTGTAGTTACAGAGATACCCAGAGAGCGTAATGTATTAGAACTATTTTGAGTGTTCCTGTAAAGGACCTATTTACGCTACATGTATGAACTTTAGCCTATAATACTCAAGAATAGTGTAGCTTACTATCAGTAAAAAAATTTTAGGAATCAGTTCAGTACTTACAGAGATGCACATAGAGCGTAATGTAATTCTTATTAGCATCCCTGTAAAAGAACTATCTGTGATATATGCATTAAAGGTAGCCTATAACACTTAGGATGCCACCAGTGTCTAATAAGTTCTGCTGTCAAAACTGCAAGGCGGGAGGTGCCAGGTTCAAACCCCGATAGCGGCTGTCGATCTAGCTGCTCCCAGTTTTCCATCGTATTCTAAAAAACCTCGTGTAAATACGGGCTAGAATCCCTTAGAAAGTCCCCCACAGAGGAATTCGCCATATAGGCCTAGGACCCTAGTGCAGTCAATCGGCCTTAATAATGTAACTTTCAATCAGAAAAAAAAGTTTTAGAATCGGTGTAGTAGCTACAAAATTTCCATAGAGCGCAATGCATTAGAATTATTTTGAGTGTCTTTGTAAAAGCTATTTTCATTACAAATTTTTCCAAATCCGTTCAACCATTTTTGTGCAATTCAGTCAAAAACATCCAAACACACAAACGTACACATTTATATTATTGGTAGGATTTGGAAAATTATGAATTTTAAGAAACACACCTGGACTTCTCTTGGTACTTACATATTATCCCGGCGGTCATTCCCGCCAAACTGTTGCCAATCATATTCAAAACCATTAATAATTTCATTTGCCCGGCATTTATTTCGGCAAAAAATCGCTTGTCTTGGCAGACCACCGGGATAATACATAAGTACCCTTTTCTTTACTTATGCTTTTTAATTTGGCGTAAAATCAACATAATTTCCTTGTTTTTCAAATGCATGTGATTTTGCAAATAGAATTTCTGCTTTACTTTAAAAGCATAAATCATTTTGTGCGGGCGATAAACGGCTTTTAATTAATAGTTAGAATAGTTAAAATTTCAAAATTCTGAGCCTCAGTGCACTTTACCGAAGTTATGGGCTCAGTCATGCTCAAATTTTCAAAGCTCTGCTTTCTGTAGATTTGTCTGGAGAACATACATTTTTATTATTACAGATAGATAGATTCGGCATAAAACTGGCTTAATTTCTGTGATATTTAATGTTTTTCAGATGCACGCGCTTCTTTGTTGAAGTAATAGTATTCTTGTTAGCTCAAAACATGAATCATTTGATACGGGCGAAACTCGCCAAGCATGGCAACATAGAAACGGTTTTTTAATTAATAATTAAAAAAGTAATTAAATATCTAAAATTCTAAGTAGCCTATAACCATCTCCAGGGTCCCATCTATATCTAAAGCAAAATGCATCCTAATCGATTCAGTGGTTTAGGCGTGAAAGCGTCATAAACAAGCAAACAAACAAACTCACTTTCGCATTTATAATATTAGGATGTTAATTAATATTTTCTACCTCTTGACGACTTTTGAATTTCCGACTATTTAAAAAAATGCGTTTTCTTTTGCCATTGGTTGCTTTTATTTTCGTTATGGCTGCTCCAAAAATCATACTGCTCAAATATCGCCAAGGCTAGGTTGTGCAATAAATGAAATTCTCTGCATTTAGTACATTTTTGCATGAAAGAATTTAACCTAATTAGATTTCTTACTCATTTTTAAACTCATGACGTCAAAACCGCGTCATTCTCAGTTGCAATATCTAACATAAATTACTGAAAGAAGAAGAAGAAAAAAAAAAAAACCACGTTATTTTACTTTTCTACAGTATCTGGTAGAAGTTTATTATTGACACTCATGGTGTGATTTTTTGTAAAAGCTTGTTAAGGATTTATGACGTCAAGGTTTAACTGCAGTAAAATATACACCAAACTCATTTTTAGTGAAAAAATTCCTAAAAATCTGCAAATTATGCTACATAGTCAAAGAACTGTTTTTAAAAGAAAATTTTCTCCTCTATTCGATGATGTAAATGCCGTTTTGCTACAAATGTAATTACGGCCGTTATTACGAATTAGGTAAGGAAAAATTCAAAAAATCGCTAAAAATAAAAAAAATTCTTATTGGAATTTCGAAAATTTTAATAGTTATTCTGCTATTCGGGGCAAAGAGGAATCCAACGAATCAGAGATCATTAAAATCGGTCCAGCCATTCTTGAGTTATAAGTGTTGGAACAAACCGACTTTGTTTTATGTATATAGATTACTTTAGACAAACTTTGGCTGATAATTTTAAACAAAAATTTGGAATTAAGAAAGTTTAGCCTTACCTTGATTATCCATGATATTTTTAACATTGATTTAATGTAAAATTCAAAAGATCAAGGATTTAAATAAAGAAGTATGTTTTATCCAAGTTGCACTGTTAATTCTTAGTCATAAGTGTTTGTTGCATGAAAGAATTACAATTATGTAATCTAATAATATCACATAATACTTCATGTGACATTTACTTGATAATTCATTCTAACATCCTTGCCTGTATTGATAGTAGAATTTTTTGCAATTGAAAAAGACCGTATCTTTTGTACCACCCCAAAAAATTGCTATTTGAAATATTTTTTTTGTGCTGTTTTACAAACTTCTTTATTAGTATCTCCTGTTCTATTACTTCATTCTCCTTTTACTAATCTTTCAAAAATGTATTGTTTATTGGATGTTTTACTTTCCACAAAGTTACCTTATGTTAGGAAAATTAGAAAATGTTTTATCTCGAAAAAAAAAGCTAAGACATGGTGCAAACAAAAGAAGCCAAATGAATTAAAATGTAAACAAATATATTGAAATTTACAACGGAACATTTAGAGAAAAAGAGGTGGATAAATCTCCTTCTTTTACCAGATCAAGGTTACTAAAAGCACGTATTTTCATGAGCCATAATTTTCACAAAAATGAAGATATCGGTTATTTTGGTAGCTGAAAATTTCATGAATTTTATATGAATGAAACCAAAAGTTGAAAAATCCTTAAAGTGCCTAAATGTAGAACCCTGTTTATGTAAGGCATTTTAAAAAACTTCCTTTTGTCTGAAAAGTTCGTCCACCCCTCCCCATTTTGAATGGCTTCAAGAAGCTGGTATAAAGCAGCTGCATTCTATTAGTTGTTTTATTGTTTTAAATTCAAGAAATAGTAAGAAAGAAAGTTTTCAATTAAGAGTTTGTAACTGTGCAACAAATCATTAAATTTTGGTAAGTGAAAAGTTTCTGATTTCTTATTATTATTTGAAGTGGGGGGGGGGGGAGTATTAATGAAGATTTAATTTTCGAGACTACGACATGCTCGTGAAAATTAAAGCCTCTCGAAAATAAGTGCTTTTACAGTAAATCGTAAATGCCATGACATTGTTCTTAAAAGTTATAGTGAGATTTCAGCATAAACTAGATGTTGTATCTCCAAGGGACACTTTACCAAAGATCTGTGTAATGAATTTTGATTTAAGAAACAAAAAATGTTGCAGTATGTATATGACCTGTGTGTTAAATAAAGTTATGTGCTTTTTGAACAAATTAAATACACTGTACTTCTGGGGGAGGGGATCCTGTGACAAAATAAAATTGATAAATTTTAAATTATTTTTATTAAAAACTACTTAAGTTTCTAAAAAAGAAGGGTTGGTACAGTTAATTTCAGGGTTGGCTAGTTTTTGACAGTTTTAACCATGGTTTAAACTGTCATGTCAAAAACCTCAAATATTGAGTGGAAAAAATAAACAATACTTTTAAGTGTTACTTATTGCAAAATAGCTTGTACTTTAATATCTGCAATGAATTAATCAATTAATATTTAGAAAAATAAAACACTATAATCAGTAAAAAATGCTTACTTTGTTTACATCTATCAGGTTTATTTATTTTTAAGACGTAAGACCATTATGTACTTCGTAAGGATGTGCTTACTCATTGCAATCAAGTCCCAAAATTTTTTACTAATTCTATTTTGAATGGAAAACTTACTTATATATGAGAAGTATACTGATGGTTAAAACGTTCTGATCTTTATCTCTTTAGTCTAAATGAGTGAAATTGCTATGCTATTGGCTCTTCCTTTAAGCCTTTTCAATTTAGATATTTAGATTAAACCCAAAATAAACTTGATATTTCTTCTAGGAAATGTTTAGCCATACTTTAGTTTGAAATTTTTGAAAAACTGCAGAATATTATTTATTAATTACATATATCAGTGGCGTTGCCAAGGGGGGATAGGGGAGTCACAACCCCCTCCAATGAGGAATATTTTTTGTCATACAAAAAGTATATTCTTCACTCCCGTATCACATACACGTATACATATATGTGAGTTTCAGTAGTCGTAACCACACACACACACACACGATAAATTTCTGTTTGTGCCACTGATATATACAATTTTTATATATAATATTGTATACATTAAATTTATAAATTTGTATCATATAAATGGTATTAAACTAATTATTCTTAGAGAGCACATCTTATGTGCTAGCATAATTGTTATATTTTAATTTAATTAATTTTAATTTAGTTTAATGCAAAATGTAAATATACTGCTTAATTAGTTTGCATATTGTTCTCTTTCTTTTATGGATAGTTTTTGACAATTTTTGACGTCAAAAACCCAATCCTGGTTAATTTTATTTCTTTACTTTTAATCTTATTAATCTGATAAGCCAGCCAAAGAGAATATACAGATACACATAAGTTGTGTTCTGATAGATTTTTATTCACTGATTGTAATTAATATATAGATATATATGTACTTTTCAGCTTGCAATATCCAGTTACTTTGAAGAAGGTGAGGAGGATTCAGAAAGCTCTGCTAACATGTTTCCCAGGTCTGAAAGTCCAAAACCGCAGGGTAAACCTAAGCAACCCAAGTTACCTTCATCTGGCAGCTCTAGGTAACATCTCTTCTCTCCATGTTATAGTGATATAAAAGTTTCAAGTAAAATTCTGTGATTAAATCCTAATTTAAATTTATTTTATACCTTCAAAAAATACAAACATTTTCTAAATTTTTTCTAGGAGTGTATAAATTTTTACTCTCCGCCATTAATTCTCACTCATTTAGATTTTTGGTACTTATTTATTCAATGCTTTATTTTCGTGGCATGAGAATTGCACCAAATTTAAAGCCATGATTTCTAAAGCTTGTAAAGAGCATGTGTGAAAATAAATATAATTCATGTGTTTCCTAAGAATATTTTAGTTTAATTAAAATAATTAACTTGCCATTGCATGAGCATATTATTAATTTTAAGCTGAAGTATACAGAAGAAAATAGGGTCATTCCATCATGACTAAGATAACATTTACAGCTAAAAATGCAAATATTTTCTTAAAAATGAATTTAAGAGAATCGATTCAACTTTACAGTATGTAGGATTTGAACACAAACAAGGGCACAATAGTTTAATTTTAAATTTTTTATGAAATACCAATAATAAATATGACTAATGTAACATTTAACTGCCACAATGTTATGTAATTACACTTAAAAAATCAAAATGGTTTATTAAATTTTCGAAAAGAATCTATTGATCATTGAATAAAATTTCATTTATGACTCTATCATATGCACTATAAAGTTTTAAAAAAATTAAATTAATTTTTAAATAATCAATAATTTAAAGCACCCAAAATTTCTATTTTTTGAATATTTTTGCTAATTTTGCAGTATTCTTTGAATTAAGGATTACTTATTACGAAACTAGCTACGTGCCTGTTCTTCACACAGTAGGAAATAAAAGTTTTCCTTATATGTGTAATTCGAATTAATGCCAGTGATGTAGAATCTTAAAAAAAAAAAAAAAAAGCAAATGTATTTGACTCTTGACATTAAGATTGCATCATGAGTACTAACCTGGCATCATTGCAAAATAATGACTCAAAAAACTACGTCAGTGTCATTTGTGGTCTAAAAAGTGAAAAGCTGAACGGTTGCAGAGAGCTTCTGACTTTCAAAATGTCTTATTTCTACATCATACTGTTTTTTAGGTTCAAGTTGTAGCATTAAATACCTCAGACACTACATGAAATGGACAACCGTTTATTTTAAAATAGATTCGCACCCACATTTCATACAGGAAGAAGCGATTATTTTACTAAAATCGTATCTGCATGAGACAAAACAGAATTTCATTTTTAAAAAGTTCAAGTAATCTTCTCTGTTAAAATTACTGCGGGATATCTTAGAATTACTTATTGGTTGTAAGACAGCCGTTGAAAAAGGATAAGCAGAACACTTTTAATTTCATGAAATATTTATTAACGTGGTATATTGTGATTTATTCATATTATCCTTACAAATCTACTAATACTACCTGTTACGTAATATTAATACTATCTAGCTTCGCTTGTCCCTCTTCAAGGCTCAGTTAAAAGAAACAGCTTAGATTATTTTGCACTAGTGAGACCATTTTATTCCCTGGCAATTCTTTGCAATTTATACATTAACATAAATAATAATCATCTCACATAATGGTTCCCATTAAGGGAGCTCTCCATATATTTTTAATTTATGCATAGTTTTGTAAAATTGGCGTATTTAGCACCCTAAAACATTTAATCTCACCGTGATGGAAAATATCCAAGTAGTGCCAATTTAAATATCCATGTAGCCAATATAGTGATATCTTATAAATCCTTCATAGTTCTGTCTCCTGAAAAACATCAAACTATGCAATCTGGAGGAGCTATTTAGAATAGCTTTAATTATGACAGGACATTAGAGTTGCACAGTTTATAAATTTCACACATTTTTAAAATTTTATGACATCAGTGTTTAACTGCCGTAAAAGGTACCCTGGTTGGTTGAGGGAGTTAATTTGGATATATCGCACAGTAGTTTCAAATGGTATCATATTAAAATTTACAACAATGTTGAAAGATTTTTTGCTTCATATAGGAATAGGACTACTATAGAGGAACGTAATCCAATGTTAAAATAAAACTATACTCTCAACATGCACATGTTAGGAAACATATATACCTGCGGCATAATTAAATGCTAAAATTAAAATAAGTAAATAGAACATTTTTTAATATATCATGCTTTAAAATGAACTTTGTAGTTTTTAAAATGAAGAACATTTTCAGCTGCGTTAAAATTTCTCAATTTTTTAAATAAGCAATGGATTAAAATACCACTTATAATAATTATAATTGTGAATTTCTTAGTTTATTTCTATAGTGAATTTTAATCAAAATATCGCCTCCTTGTGTGAAAGAGCAGGAATAAATGTGTTAAAATTGTGTCTTAATTTTTACATATCTTAAAGCAATTGATATCATAGATCCTCACTTGCAAATTGAAAATCCAGTGCCCCATTTGAAAACTCTATTGATAGGTTGAAAAAAATATTTTTGTAATTCTTTCTGCGACAACCCAACTTAAATTCTGTTGCCATGATTTATTAAATTAATGGCATAAGCTCTCCGTATTCATGCTATTAAATTTTAAACTTTGTTAATTAAAATTCATAAAAAATCACCTAATTTATATCAATTTTTTAGTTTTATTTTAAAAGAGGGAGAAAGGAATATTTCACAATTTGTCAAAGCATGAAAAAGTTATGATGGATAGAATTCAAGATGCAACAGTTTTAAAATTATTTTACAAAAAAAATCATAAAAAAAGATACTTTTGAAAAATTCTTAAAAATCTGTAAATTATGTTACATTCAGAACAAACTGTTTTTAAAAGAAAATTTTCTCCTCTATCAGATGATGCAAATGCCATTTTGCTGCAAGCGTAATTACTGCCATTATTACAAATTAGGTGAGAAAAAATGCTGAAAATCACATGAAACATAAAATAAAAAATTTCTTGGTCGAATTTTGAAAAAAATCACTTTGAGGTTCATAACTTCATGTTTGGAACTTCCTGAGTACCTAAATTGGTGTTTCTAGGCGTTGCCGTTTGTCTGTAACCTTGCCCACAGACACATACATATGCACACACAGACATCTTCTTTTGTAAGTAGAGGTAATTAATAAAAAAATTTGGTACTGTTGAAATATGATTTGTAGCGTGAAATATTTGATTTTGTAATATAAGAATGTTCATTCTAATAAAAGCATATAAAACATTATTTAATACGGCGGATTAATTAGTTAAAGTTTTTTATTTGGGAATACCTTATTCCCAAATAAAAAACTTTAACTAATGTTCATTCTAGTTCCTAAAAATTTTTAAGTTCATATTTTTAAATTTTTTTTATTATTTCTTTTCTTTTTTTTAAAGAATTGCAACTTTTGCTAGTTTAAGACAGAGTCAGGCAGAAAGTGATGAAGAAGAAGGACAAGCATTTTATGCTGGGGGATCTGAAAGAAGGTATATTTTATTAGCATTTTTGGTTGTTAATGTCTTGTTATAGAATCATTATTTATTTTGCAGCCTGTTCACTAAGTTTAAATATAAAAATGTGCTTTTAGTAATGAAAATAATTTTGTTTAATCAAACTTTAACTTTTGATGCATTTCAGTTTTCTAATCATTTCTCTCATGTAAAAATAGTGCCCCATAACAGTAAGAAAAAAAGTTCTCTCAATCTGTACAAAGGGCTGTTTGATTTTCTCACTTATATTTTGTTGCAAAGATATTATTCCATTGCTTGATTGTTAAAAAATTCAAGTAGAGCATTATCATATTTTCTTTGTTGTATTTTAAAATGGAAAAAAAATTAATCTCTATTGTGTTCTTTTTTTAATATCTTGAGTTTTTACTGTGTTTAATCAGTCTAGAAAGAATAACTTTTCGTACAGAAAGTTTTAAAATTAAGTTTTAGTTTTTAAATAATTTTTATGTGCATTTCGTATGAAACTTTTTCTATTATTATATAGTGGACAGCAAGTTTTGGGTCCAAGCAAAAGAAAAGCTGTGAATGAGATAGTACAAGATATGTTTAAAGCAGTTAGAACGTAAGTATATCTAAATTGATTTAATACTTACTCTGAAAATAATTTGTAATGTTGACATCTGCTTTTTCCATGTTGAAAACAATGCATATCAAGTTGTTACAATTAATAATGGTTTGGTTCAACAACAGTATTACAACTTTTTTGTTTTTTGTGACACACTCCTTGTTTCAATTTTCATGTATGAATATCTTCATTTAACCTACTGACGAAAAGTTTATCATGGTTTGGTTGTAATGTTTTTAAGTGAAATAAATAAGTTAATGTAATTTGCACAGGTTTTTATTTTACATTTTAAACTATTTCACTCTTATCCCCCCTCCTTCAGAAAAAATAAAATAAAAAAGTTTGCTTGAATAGATAACTATATAGAAAAGCTTTATCTAGCCACATTAACATAATTGTTATTTAATCTGAGATTTTTTTTTTTTCTTTAGTTTGTTAAATGCAGTTTAAGATAGTTTTACAGGCTGCAGTAAGTTTTAAATGCTTGAAAGGCAACACTAAAGAACTTTCTTAAGTGGGACGAGGAGTGAACTAATTGAAGTGAAATCCATTTTAAAGAAATAAGCTGTATGAGTGACTAAATGAACTATACCATTATTGTAAAAATAGTTAACAAAGGTTAATTTCATCATACTCAATATTATTTTCACTTGTACTTGTAGCAAGTGAATCCCTTTAAAAACACCATGATTAATTTTAATTCTTTTGGCCCAGTCCCAGAATTTTCTGTATCAGTCTGCAACGCAAATTTAAAAATACAAGAATAGTTTGCAAAATAACCTTGGTTAAAAAATAAAAACTCATCCAAAAGATTAAAAAACATTTTGGCGAAATAATCATTTTTTATAAAAAATACATAGTAATTTTAACTGTTGATACAAAAGTTAGTATAATATCTTGGAATGACCGAAAATATGATTATTCAGAAAAAGAATAAGAAAAAGTTGCGTATTTAATCATTGGATGCAGTTGATGATATTGCACATTCACAAGAAATATTTTATTTATTAAAAATATGTAGTAACAGGGTGTCTACCACTCCGGAAAATACGGAAAGTCTGGAAAAAGCCAGGAAATTGGAAAATGGGTCCGGAAAGTCTAGAAAAAAACGGGAAATTGGATAATGGGTCCGGAAAATTCACCAAAAGAATCAATTTTTTTTTTAACCCTTTCTCTCTAATTGTCAGACTGGAAACTGAAAGCAACTGCAATGCATTTTTCGTACTGCCAAAGCAACAAGCGATGTGTTTGATTAGCCCCCATTTTTCCCTCCTTATACAATTGTGACAAGAGGGTAAAAGACAAATTAGCTTACTTGGTAACTTATATCTTAGGACTGTATTTCCAAGAACAGTTAGTTAATTCTATCAGAAAGTGCGACTACTTCTGTTTCTCAATTGATGAAAGCTTAATCCTGTATACTTAGTTAAAATTGATTTCAAGAAGTTGTACAAAATATGCAAATATAAAGACAAGGGAGGGGCATTGTGCAATTTCCGAAACTAAAATACATTGGTCCGGAATTTTTTCCCAGGACCTTACAAAAGTCAGGAAATTGATTTTCAGAAATTTGGTAGACACCCTGAGTAATTTTAACTGTTGATATAAAAGTTAATACAATTGCATGCAACAAATGAACGTACGATTATTCACAAAAAGGGTGGTAAAAGATTGCATACGAAATCACTGACACAATCGGCGATATCAGTGCATCTAAAATGAGTAAATTTTATGCAAAAAATTGGGCTTTGCGTGTGTGCGACAAATCTGCAATTCCCATGCAGTTTGAATGCACGAACATGCTCCATCAGCAACATGGAAGAGGAGCTTTACGTGCGAGTGTAGTCTGCGGGAATGGCGTACAGCCTGCATGACATCATCCTGGAGTAACAGCTGTGAAATGGCATATATGAACAGAGAAATAGTCTGCAGACCTTCTCAAGAATCTGCGACAGGCATCGCCACATCGCACAGTTTCTGTGACCGGGTCTTTTTGTAATGATGATTTTTTAAATGAAGATATTTATTGATTAATTTCTTCCCTTTCCATACCAGATTTGTCTAATTTTCATAAGATTCATTCAAGATTAAAAAGTCTTATTAGTTAATATTAAAATTAATTGCTTTATATGTATCCTTTTTTAGTTTAGGAGTAGAAGAAGTAAATACAAAAAAGAGTAGTGCTGCTGGCGGTAGTAAAGTTAAGGCTTTTCGTGGGACTGGGTATGTATTGGGATCCACTCCTGCTTGTAGTGATCCTGTGCATGATGAAGGGACTGCTGATGAGCCTACAGAACCTCTTGATATTTGCTTAAGATTATGGCATAGTGGATTTACTGTTGATGATGGTCCATTGAGAGAATATACTGATCCACAAAATAAAGATTTCTTGGATACTATTCGCAAAGGGTAAGAATATTTAATCACTATTAATATATTGGAAAGTGTAAATGATGGAACCCCCAAAACAGTTGACATTCTTTGTTTTTGTGGTGGTATTTTTTGTAATAAATCATTCATGTTTCAGTTGTAATAATAATTTTAAAAATGTAGATGAAGCATTTCAAAAGGAATGTTTTTATTTATCAAATAATCATGTTATAAACAGGGATGTTAATTCTGCGCCGAGCTGCGCCGAAACACAAATTCTTGCGCCGAACTGCGCTTTTAGCCGATTTTTGCGCCGGTCTGTGCCGAATACGTCATTTTGACTCTTTCAGGGTGCGCCGAAACACAAATATTGCGCCGAACTGCGCTTTTAGCCGATTTTTGCGCGGTCTGCGCCGAATACGTCATTTTGACTCTTGGTTAAATTTTTGCCACGCTCATTTATCTTTTAAAGCGTGTATGGAAAGCTAGTTAGCAGTAAAGCAAGATTCAAACTGCGTACGAAAGCTGCATTCCGAAGCCATTCTACCCGCCCCGGATCGGACCAGTCGGGCTTTGTTAGTCACCTCAATCAGGGCCGGCCAGATAGGCAAACAAGTACCGTAATTTATGGAAGAAACGCCGCGGAGTTTATGAGTTTAAAAGTTAAAAAATAGTAAGTGCGGCGTTTACAATATTTTTAATTTTTTTTAGCCGATCTTCAACGAAAAATCGAAAAATTCGTTTCGTGATAATTTTCTCAAAAGATGGCGCCACCACCGACACGTACTCTTTAGCGTGCACAGATCACAGCGTAGCGAATCAGAATGCGAACCTACCCCCATAGAAAAGAGGTTTGATCTTTGATCCAGTTTTGGAGAAAGTCAGAGCACCCTAAGATGGGTCCATGTCCCGTGCTCTGAAGTGGATGGCTTCATACATCCAACCGATGTCTCCTCAATTAAGTAAAAAGAAAAAAAAAATAGAAGTAAATCTTTTACATCTACATTTTAGAACTATAATTAAATTTTAATGAAGTTTTGAATATATATTTTGAAGGGTTAAAGTTCTGTAAAATACCGCAAAAGTGCACTACCCTCTATTAAATGCACCCGTTTTTCACATGAACCTCTATTGTTCTTAAAATACTGAATTTCAGCCAAAATTAGTCAATGTTGCGCACGGTGCGAGTTTAACCCTTCCCCCCTCCCCCCAAAAAAAATAAATAAATAAAGTTAATCTGAAAGATTTTTTTTTTTCGCCGTGCGGCTTTGCGCCCTGTGCACTCTATGGAATAAACACTGCCAACTAATTGGTATGCTCAAGAAATGCTGAGTGCTTTTAAAATAAATCCCAATGTTATAAATATAAAAAATAATAAATAAATACCATCAAGAGTTGTTACACAACATTCAGTTTAAAACAACAATTTGCTGAAGCAAGCTCATTACGTAATCAACAGCTGGCCATCCGCGTGGGAGGGGGGGGAATGTTTACTTTTAACTGGAGACTCTTCTCACACATCGATTGCTGTTTTCATTTTAATGGCGCCTGGTAGTCTGTCCGAACTTTGTGCGGATGCAAGAAGGTTTTTAGAAGTTATTTTTTTATTTCTATAAATTCACCTTTGTGAATATAAACATTGATATCTGATTATTTGAAAATAGAAATCGTAAGCTTCGTAAAATAGTGGCAAATACTTTAAAACATTCTATGGAAGGGGAGAAAAAGGAGATTTTTTTACCGTTTATCCAATTTCTCCCGAAATATATCCGATCAACTTAATAGCTTTTTTAATAAATTAGGTCTAATAAGTAATGCAACATATTTTTTATTTATTTATTTTTTGTTAATTAAGAAATTATTTTAGAAAACATTGAATTTTATCTGGCATTGACTTCTGACCACGATCACCCCCCACACACACACACACACACACCAACGATCGCGGCTGCGGCGTTTTTGACGAAGCTAACTAAGCTCATTTTCGTGGGTGCGGCGTTTCTTCCATAAATTACGGTAATCATCGCAACGGGCACCGTTTTTTGTTTATGAAGGGGCACGATTTGCTATTTGGAGATGAAACATTATGGACCAATTCGTTTTTCAACATGTACACATGCATTTTTTTTTTTTTTTTTAATTGATATTGTACCTTTTTGAGAAAGAAAAATGGAGGAAAATGTTTTTTTGGTGCAAAATAAATCTGCTGTCTTTAAATGAAAACTTAAAGGAGAAATCAATACGCCTTTCATAACTTGTTATTCGAAAAGTTTTTATGTATTCACACTGTTTACAAAAGCGATTCATATGTTTTACCTTTTCGAGCTTAAAAAAAAAAAAAAAAAAGCCCCCTCCTCTGAAATGGGTAACGATCCGCCACAGCTCTATGTATATGTATTTTCCCGATTTGAACTGGCACTATTTTTTTCGGGCCCCACCACTGAAGCAGGTCACGAGCCGCCACTGGCTGTTATAGAAAGTGGACAGATTCTATTAACGGAAGGGAAGGATAGACTTGCAATACCATTAAAACTATTAGAAGAAAATGAAAAAGCTCAAGAAGAAATTAATAAAAATAAAAAAAAGAATAAATAGAAAACTAGATAACTTATGATACTTAATTTGTAATCTCATTATTAATTTCTCATAATCTTAATTTTTAACTTCCCATAATTCTTAATTTCTCTCAACAGTCATTAAATATTTTTTGTTTACATTTGCTTTGTATATTGTGTTCAAGTATTATAGATGAATATGTAAATATTAGATGAGGTTAAATTACTGATACAAAAGCATATGCTATTAAAAGTACACACATTTAATTATTCTAACCATCAAATTTATTTTGTTTTCGATACTGCTTACCAATTACGTGTTGTTGTATAAGAGGTATAATATTTAGGTTTTCAAAAATCTCCATTTAGTACTACTTGTGATTTGTAATAGAACCAAAGAATGAGATAGAAGCTTTTGTTTTAAAATTTAGTTTTCATTTTATTTGTGCTCTCTTTTTCGAGAGGAAGATTCCCTAAATGATTCTGAAAAAGAAAAAAAAAAGGGACAGGGATTGGCAACCTGTGGCTCGCAAGCCGCATACAAATCATACTCATGGTTCTTGAGTAGGAAAAAAATGACTTAACCACAGAAAGGTTGCTGACTCCTGATATGTATTGTTTTTACCAAGTTGCTGATAGCATAGCCTGTATACACCCTTTTTTTTTCCAGAGCTTTCCTAAAGTGCTTTCAAATAGTGTTTTGCTTTTAGCAAATGGTGTTTGCTCGCAAACTTTGCTTTTCTTGTATGCATTTATTGTGTTCCTTAATCTTCAATTTTATGCTCCAAAATCATGTTAATTCTGATCTCGAATCTTAGTTTTCCTCTCGGAAACTATTTTTTTGTGCTCCCGAGGTGCTCCCAAATGGAATTTTTCTGCTCCCAAATAGAATTTTTCTGCTCCCAAATGGAATTTTTCTGCTCCCGAGGTGCTCCCAAATGAAATTTTTTCTGCTCCCGGGGTGCTCCCAAATCGAGTGTTGGAGTTAACATCCCTGTATAAATATTATATTTAACTGAATAATCTCAAAAATTAAATTGTATAGAAAACATATACAGACTTCCTCGTAGAAATGTTGTATTAATAACATTCCAATGAAGAGGCTAAGTAGTTATAAATTATAGGTGCTACAATCTCAAAAGAATTACATTCCCACTTTTTTTAGTGAAAAAATCCAATACTGTACTAAATGTTACTACTATTAATTATTCATTCTAGAAAAAAGTTATTTAATTAGTTTTTGCTTGGATATCTGATATTCGTTGATAGGGCATGTAAAGAAAAATGAAAATTAATTTGTTAAACGTAAAGTCCTCTCAAGTCCTTGACATCTATTCTAGTACTTACTACTTTAGCAGAGTTTAGAAACTCAGTGAAAGCATTAGGTAATAAAAAGTCATTGCTCACTATAAAAAGTTAATGTTGAGCATGGATGCAGTTAAAAATCAAAGGTTTATTAAAAACATTAAAACTGGTTGCAGCTACACTGAACTCATTATTTCATATTGAACAAAAATAGATCACATGCTATTACTCATACAACATTAGGAAGATGACACATCATACACATTACTTATAGCCAGCGAAATACTTCTAAGAACAAAACATACTGTCTAGCTTAATTAAAAACATAAAGCAGCACCAGCTGCACGCAAACGACGACAATGACAGCTTATCAACTAAACACTGAGCAACTAACTGAAGTGACAAAACTTTCTTTTACACATCTACCGTGATCCGCCGAGAAAGCTGTTTAAATTTCCCTAATGATTACGTCACTACCTCGTGCCGTGGGAAAAAAGAGTAATTGCTTAATACGATAGTGATTAAGTTTGAAGATTATGCAAATATCGGGAATGTTGAATAAGCTTTCCCAATTGTATTTTAGAGTAAGTTAGAGTTAATTTTAACTAGAAATAAAAGTGCCGATTGTCAAAAATACGGCAATGTTCAGTTTTTGATTGTTAAGCCTAAGATTTAATCACTGGATTATTTTAGAACGTTCTTGAGATTATTTTAGCTTTGAAACAGAAAGTTAAGATTACAAAACAGTGGCAAGACTGGGAATCCAGGTAACTATGCCTAATATGGCTAACAATATCATTGTTAAACATTTTAAAATAAAATACACTATATTCTAGGTACTAAGGGCAACCTCAACTAAGACATGTTTTGAGAGCCCAAGATTCACACAAGTTTATGATTCTCTAAGATCTTTGTTTGGAAAAAGTCAAATGTTGAGTTTGCTCCTTCTGTGAGAAGCTCATCATATGTATTACTTTAAACAATTTTGTAATTTTAAACACACAAAATTAAAAGAGGAAGAATTATTTCAGTGTTGCAGATGCCTATGAAAATGATGTCCTATAACTGAAGAACTTTTTTACTAGTTTTATTAATGTTATTTTGATTTTATTACTGTACGCTTATTGTTTTTAAAATGAGCCTTAAATGATATTTTAAGCTGCTTAACTCTGCTGATATAAGAAGTAATTAATAACAATAGCCAATTGTAATAGTTTTGGAGTAAATGTATCATTTTACAGAGCTTCGTTAGACTAAAGTAACAGAGCCTAAAGCTTTGTACATAAAAAGCAGAAGCATTTAGTTCTTTTTGATGTATAAGGGGATAAGCAAGAAATGTAGCTATGCTCAGTAATTCTTGCTGTTAACTAATGGCCAACCATTAGGCACCCTACTTATATTAAATTAAAAGTATAGAAAATTTGTTGGGCATCTTCAAAATGAGTTTAACTTTAATAATAGTGTTACACTTTTTATTAGATATCATTTTCTTCGTGTGAAGCAATAGTACAAATACTTTGGCTTTGAATTAAACATTTTTTGAGTGATTTGTCTTATCTCATTCTATCATATCTCAGGGTGTCCACTGGCGACTAAAAAGGCAACTGTTGATACTAATTTAAAGATCAGGCAACTTGGGAGACTATTTTGAGTAAAAAACATTATTTTCATACTATTTTCAAGTTTTTGGCTACTTGTACTACTTGGGGTACCCCCTTAGGTGACTAATTTGAAGTAAGATTTCAGTTTTTGTTAACCCCCTTTTCTTTTCAAAGTTGCGATTGGTTGTTCATCAAACAGTCTAATCTGTTTTTTAAATCGTACTATGAAAATGAGTGTACTATATGCTTTGTTATGTAATGCATGAAGTTTTTTCATTTCTTGTTTTATTCATTCCTTCTTAAATGAAGTTATGATGTGAGGTGTATTTATTTTTTAACTACAAAATCATGTAAAAATGCTACTTTTTTGGCAACTAAAATTAAGAAAATGGTCACTAAACTGGCAACTTTTAATGTCGTTGAGACTACTAATGATACTATTTTGGCCACCTGACATTGGTGGACACTCTGATATCTTGATATTTCTTTATATGCAGTTCATTCATGTTTTCTCTTTTGTATAATTTGAAATACTTGACTTTTAATGAGCCTCTTAAATGCTATCTTTTATTCTATAATAGAATCCAATTGTTTATACCTGACTTTTTGAATCATGCACATGTTTATGTTATGTTTGAATTTCTTCTTCACTTACAATATTTCTTGTAGTTAGTTTGAATGGGAAGTGGGAAATTAAGTACCCTTTTATGTGGTTTTGAATGTAAGATTTTATGTGTAATTGCATGTATACCTACTTATTCAAATGTATTCTCTTTTTATTATTATGTTGCAAAAATTCTTAAGTAACATAAAGGAAAATGATACTAGTAAACACCAATGGGTGCTAAAGCCGTAGATCTGTTTCAGTAAGTCTGCAGCTTTACCATTCATTGTTGCATACTAATGCTGCTCTTTCTATTTTAATTATTTTGCACTAAGCTGTAAATTTTTTATAATATTCCATATGAGACACCACAGTACACAGCTAGTTTTATAAACTTTTTTTTATATAAAATTGTATTTTAACTTTATTAAAAGCTCTATCAATCATTATTTTATGAAAATGCAGTGAAATTCCAATGGAATTGCGCCATAAAGCTAATGGTGGTGAAGTACATGTGAAGTTGGAAGACCATAGTCAGGAAGAGTACACTCCTAAGAGACCAATTGTTCGTGCTTTCTCTGGGACTGGATTTAGATTAGGAAAGTAAGTTTTGCTAAGATAGTGCTTGAATTAATGTTTGTAATATCAAGTACTTAAATTTATTTTTGGTATTTTAATAAATGCATATTTGTTTCCCTATTTATTTGATGTTTAATTTGTTTTGATATCCTCGCAATATTTAAACCTCTTACTTATAGCTATTTTATTACTGAAAATTACTTTTAAAATTAAAAACAAACAAACAAAAGCTAACCATTAAGAAAAATGTTTCTATAAATTTCATCTTAAAAAATCATGATTATATATTCTGAAGTACAAATTCTATTGTTAATGTAGCAGATAATGTCTCTCTATAAAAGTCTGTACATACTGCTTGATATTATGGTTGATGTGTAATGTAAGAGTGTGAACTCTAACCCCATCCCTTTTTATGTACTTATATCTGTGTTTTATTAGGCTTCTACTTCATATCTAGCTAAATAAAATATATCTAACAAAAAAAAAAAAGAAGTTGACATTTTAAAAATTTAGTAGTTACGATCTTGACAGTTAAATTGTACGCCAAGAAACCTATTGCATGTTTTCATAGAAGCTGGAATGATCATATGATTAGTTTGAAATGCTGGGAGGGTTTTTTTTTTTTTTTTTGTGTGTGTGTGTGTGTGTGTGTGTGTACAGGGTTGCTAGCAGTATAGAAATTCAGGAAATTTTACTAAGCAGTTTTACCAGATTTTTCTGCTAAATTTTGTCTGAAAACCTAGAAAATTTTGAGAATGACACGGAAAGTCTGAAGTTTGCATTTATAAATTAATTTTACATTTTCTGTCAGTCTGGGGGGGGGGGGATGTAATTTGACATAGGTGCACAACAGTGATGAATATGGTAATTTGTGGGGGGGGGGGGAGAAGTTAAGGCCTAGTTTTAAAAACTCAATCTAAACAAAATTTACAGTAAAGCAAAATGTTATCCTAAATCTTTTTTTTTTTTTTAACTAGGCTCCCCCCCCCCCCCCCCCAAAAAAAAAAAAAAAAAAAAATTCTGTATCAGCCATTGTTTTGCATCTATGTCAAGACATGTTTAAAGTATTCAGGCATATGACAAATGAAAAATAATTTATAAATGCAGACTTATAATTTTTCTGGTTGTGGCTTTTCCATATCCTTAAAAGTAGTCGCAAATAAAAAAATTAAAATTAAAGCTCTTGGGGTTCACTCTAAACGACAGAAACAGGTTTACTATTATAACACCATTCAATTAGACAACACAATGACATTATTTGCTCAGAATTAAAAATGAAAGAAAGAAAATATATTTGAGCATAGTGGTTTGTGCGATTCTTCCTTGAGAGCAACAGTCTAAAATTCTTTTTCCATCGCAAGAAAGAGTCGCCTGATCCAATTCAGTTCATTGAAGAGGCTAGTCATATCACTCTGTGTGCTTCGATAAAGGCCAGCGTCAAGATCACATTTCAAGATGTTCCTGGCTTATAGCCAAAATTTGCAATTTTCGGACTTTTTCTGTTAAAATAAAATTTCCTGGCTGTTCCAGATTTTCCTTGAACGGTGGCAACCTTATATATATCAAAAAATCCAACAGCATCCCAAACTAATTGCATGATCATTATTCATACTTGCATTTCTATGAAAACATGCAATAGGTTTTTTTGACACACACTGTAAATGTCATTATTATTTCTGCAAATTAAAATGTCATCTTAAAGTGTCAAAATATTAATGTAATCTTCTTCCTTACTTTTCTTGTATTTCTTTTTTGTTATTACAGTTAATATTAATTTTTTCTTGTTAAATACATTTTTTTCTTATATTTAACTGAAAAAATCCTGAAAATACTTGCAAACAGAGAGAGCTACAGCCATGCATGTTGTGGGATAACAGTATAGTAAAGCACCACACCCGACCTAATGCAAACAACATGAGTGCCCCTAGCAGTGAAATTTGGAAGTTAGGCATCACAAAACAAAAACCGAGATAGAGCAAAATTTCCAGCTAGAAAATTTTAGAGATCAACTAATTGGTACGAAGTGGCATTAGGTTACACAGATAAGCTGAATTGTCACCTGTATACCTAAAACTGTTCGAAATCAATGCTTGATGATTCTAGTCTGCATATTCACATTTCAGAACCTGATTTTTGGTGATCAGTTATTTTCACCACACCACACTTTGTAGATGATATTCCCATGTCTGCATTACAGTCCTTCTGTTTCCAGCATGATGGTGCTCCTGCACACCAGACAAATAAAGTGCGAAGCTTTCTGAAAGATTGTTTTGGAAAACAAATTATCAGGTATGATGGTAGCATTGAATGACCTCCACAATTGTCAGACCTCAGTCTGTTCAGTAGCTTCCTTTTGGGTTGCATAAAAGATGCAACTCTACATACAAGTCTGCTGGATCTAAATCGTCGTATTAGAGATGCATGCAATAGTGTGACACCTACTATGATAAGAAATGTGCATGCAGAATTACTCTCATGAATACAAATACGAATCATGAACAGTGACCAGTTTTTTTGGTCATACTCGACAATAATTTGTTACCACTGTATAACAGTTTACCTTTTTACCTTTGCGTGCTTTTTTTTTTTTTGTTTGTTGTTGTTATCAAACTGTATATTATTGTTACTTATGCCCTGTGACAATTGCATGCGGTACCAGATCCTCCCTGGTAGGGAGGCGATGGACATAGGGGGCCACCTTCCATTTTGAGTGGGCCTCAGTGGCAGGAAGCCCAACTTTAGTCCGGGGGCCCCCTAATTTTGAACCAGTTTCAGAGGAGGGGCCAACCCCTTGCAATCGGCAGCCCCATAGGTATTGTTTAACAACTTGGAGGACGTTGGAGCCAGGACAGATTTTATGTGCACCAGCTCCCATTAGCGTACACAATCTCGCAGCAGTCGAGCCGAGAGGGAGTATCAAACTGTATTGATGGAAGTACATACTTTTTTTTTAATTTCCAATGGCAAGTGTACAGAAAAACTGACATAAAAAAAAAAAGTAAAATAGAAATCAGTATAGTTAAAATCATGCACGGTGCTAGATCAGTATAGTTAAAATCATGCGGTGCCAGATCTTCCCTGGTAGGGAGGCGATCAGTATAGTTAAAATCATACACGGTGCCAGATCCTCCGTGGTAGGGAGTCTATGGACAGAGGGGGCCACCTTCCACTTTGAGTGGGCATCAGTGGCAGGAAGTCCAACTTTAGTCCTGGGTCCCCTCATTTTGAACCCGTTCCAGAGGAGGGACTAACCCCTTGAAATAAGCAGGATAGGATTAAAGAGCCCATGAGCGACATAAAATATAATAGACAAAGTACTGCCCTCTCCCGCCTAGCATTAAAAGAAAATATTGATATTGATTTCATAAATGTTAAGAAAATAGCCAATTACAACAACCACAGTTACAGTTTAAAATGGGAAGCTTTCGAAATAATAACACAAGAGGGTGCCGTCAACGACACGACGCATGCTCAGATAGAGGATACATGGCTCGAAGTGCTGGAACTGGGAGCGCGCTCACCCGTTCTGAAGATGGCAGCAGCCTAGTGCTGCCGAAAGCGCTGATGGTTTGTTTTTAGGCTTTTAACGGAGTTTTTAAGGCTTTTAACTTTATAGAAATCAGTAATCCATCTACTTTTTCTGGCTATTCAGTAACGTTCCCAGAGGGAAGCTGGGGTAGAGCATGGCAGGAACCAAGGGGATGCATGTCCATTTCAGCTTTGGAGTCACACAGTTGGCAAAAAGGGTTAGCAGCCAACTTGATCTTGTGTAGATGTTTTCTAAGACAGTCGTGGCCAGAATATAGACACAAGAGAGACACTGACTTATCTCTAGGCCACTCAGGAATAGTATGCAGATGGTCAAACCAGTACTTATGTTGATTTCTGTCGGGAAGATCCTGGGAAAAGGATTTAATTAGCTTTCTATTAATTATTTTCTTTATGGTTTGGTAAGTCCGATCTTGCTTATTCAGCTGTAAAATAGAAGCTCCTTTTTTAGCCAGATAGTCAGCAGACTCATTCCCTTCGATACCGCAGTGGGCTGGTATCCACTGCAAGGCATCTGTTTTAGGGTGACCAGACAAACAAACAAGTAAATGGATACAGTCATCGATGATCTTGGGTCGAAAGGGGATAGAAGAATCTAAGGACTGTAGAGCGACTCTAGAATCTGAGAAGATCACCACTTTGGAGAAATGCTCCAGTCGGCACAATAACTGAGAAAGTGCCAAACGGATGGCGAAGATTTCACCCTCAAATGCTGACATATGAGCACCGACAGGAGAAAAAAGTGAAAATATCTCTCAGAAAACTTCGGCACCGGCATTCACACCATCTACAGTTCTAGAGCCATCCATAAAAACTTTGAGCCGACACGTACCAGGATAGAGATTATTTATAGTTTCATATGCCACACATCTTAGATCTCGATCACTGTCTTCAGACTTTATCACCTCTTGACTTAAGCCCAGGCAGACTGAAAATGTTCTATCTTATTGGATTGCAGGGTAATAACAAATTTTGGGGCTCGAAATCTACGTCCAGCTGAGTGATCATGTCTGTAACCTTTTGCACAAAGCCTCTCTACGACCATCTCTCCAAAACGAACATAGCTTTATTTAGATTAAGTTCTTTGGAATGTTTTGCGGCAGACTTGGGAGAATCTGTCCATATGACTAAGTCATCAGCGTAAAGCAAACATTTGATGCCGGGAAAAGATTTAAGATTGCTAATAAGATCATTAATATAAATATTAAATAGTTTGCAGCTGGACACCACACCCTGAGGCAATCTGGTTTTCAGGGATCTAAACTTTGAGTAACAATTGTTATAACGGACCCTACAAAGGCGATTATTAAGGAAACCACGGTACCACTTCAGCATGCTAGACTAAACACCTATATCAAAAAGCTTCAGGAGATTTTCCCTCCAAACTGTATCATAGGCCGATTTAAAATCCACAAAGACAGCAGACAAGACATGCCTATTATCAAGGGCAACTTTAATAGTCTAACTAAAGAGGGCAACCTGGTGGTTGGTGGATCTGAATCTTCAAAATCCGGCCTGCTCCTCCTCAAGAATTCCTTTTGTCTCCAGAAACCAATTTAATCTGTCTATAGTAATTCTTTAAAAGGATTTTCAAAGTTACTTGTCAAGGAAATAGGTGTATAGCTTTGGACATTTCCTGGATCCTTATCCTTTTTGAAAATTGGGACAGCAGTGGACTTAACCCAGAGTGAGGACAAGTTTACCGGTAGTCCAAATTTTGTTAAAAAATATTAGTATTGAACTGAAAGCTTTGGGTCCCACATGAGAGAGGAACTCAGCTGGTCCTCACCTGGTGACTTACTTGCTTTAAGACTTTTCACTAAATTGCTTACTTTTAATTCTTCTTTTAGTTTTTTTTGTGGCATCTCTAGATTTTTGTCTAGCATAAGGTCCTTTCTTCTGTGAGTTAGCAAAATATTGGACAAAAGCATTAACGATCTTTTTATCAGAGGCCAAGGTTTTGTGTTGAGATTGAAAGTCCGTTTAGAGCTCACAGAATTACCTTTATTAGGAAGTTGTAAGCTCTCTTTCCCTCCCTTCAAAAATTTAATTTTGAAATGAATTCCCCGAAGGGAAAACGTTTTTCCAACAAGATATTTTTCTTGAAAGTAGCAGCCTGGCATCTCCAGGCTTGAACGTGTATTGGACATCTGCTTAATTCTGCACGCCGTCTGAATCTATCTCACTTCGCTTTTAGATCTTTTAAATTAGATGTCCAAAAACATTTGTGTCTCGCAACTTTATCTCTTGGGATTGTTTTCTTAGTGCACCAGATGATCTTATTCTGAATGATTCTATAAAGTCTCTCGATGCTCAAATTGAAATTTAGGAAACTTGGATCTAATTCTTTGTCCAATAGAGATTCATACTTGGTCCATTTGGCTTTCTTAAAATTCCAGGAGATCCTAGTATTTGGTTTTCTATATTTTTGGATGGGAATAACAGAATGTGAACTCAGCAATAACTGGTCAATGTCTTGACCCAGGATCTTTGAAAATATGGCGTTTACAGAAAGCCTTAAGATCAGATATAACCAGTAATAAGTCAGGATTGGTTTTAGTTCCATTATAATGTAAATAAATATGCACATCATTTTTATCATAAATTAGTTCAAAAGGCTTTGTATTAAGCAAGTCTTCAACTTCTTCACCTGTACTATTTACATCTTCATATCCCCATTTAAGTGAATGAACGTTGAAGTCGCCCATAAAAATGGAGTTCTTTGTAGTATCAAGAAAAGAAAAGTCTGGGTTATTTCTAGGAGGAAAGTAAATTGAATATAATTTAGAATGTCTATCATACTTCTACACATCTAAGTGGGTTATTTCACTCTTGTCTTCGCCTGAGCCCATCTCTTTCACAATTTTAAATTTTGCAGTCAGATATGACTTCACACCGATTAAAATACCACTTGCTAATTTTCTAGCCTTGGGAATAATATAAGTCACAAATCCCTTAAATGGGTAAAATTTAATATTATCATGAGACATATTTGCCTCCATTATGGTGAATACATCAATATCATTATTCCTGATAGTATTAAGTAACCCCTCTCTCTTACTCTGGGGACAATCCACCCGCGTTCCATTGCAAGACTCTAAGAATCGAAGAGCCAGACTTTATGCCTTGTTTGTAGATCATTTTGCCATACTAAATGTTGCCCAGGGTGCACCAACAAGGAGGTAGATTTACATTACACCCCAAGTGCATACTTTAGGCAATAAATTGTGAGTATTTCTTTATACCTATGGCTATTTCTTTCAAACATCAATGGCATGCATCCATTTTGGACACTTTTGAGTATACAGGCGACAATTTATCTTATCAATGTGAACAAATGTTGTTTCGGACAATTAGTTGACGCTCTAAAACTTTCTCACCGGAAATTTTGCTCTCTCTCTTTTCAGTTTCAATTCAGGGGTGCTGCTATCATTTGCATTAAGTTGGGCGTAGGCACTTACCTATCCCATGACCTCACTTGCATAGCTGCAACTCTCTCCATTCGCAAGTATTTTCAGGTTAAAGGGACTTTCTTATGCACACTGTATATTGCGATTTAATAACATTTGTTGTGCAATTTGTTTAAAATTTCTAGACCTTATCATCAAATTTTGCATTATTTGTTGATTATGCTTTGAAAATTTATTTGTGTTTTTAGTGTTACTCCTACTGTTACAAGTCCACCTTCGAGTCAGACCTCTGAACCTTCACAGAAAACATCAACTGATGCCCAAAAAGCTGTTGAAATTGACCAATCAAAACCAGTCACTAGTTTACAAATACGATTAGCTGATGGATCTAGGTAAAAATATTTATTTATAATCTTACTATTGTAAATAAATTGAAAAATGGTCCAAATCAGTTAAATTGCATATGGGCAACCTTTGGCCCACCACAGCTTTTGATCTGGCCCATGGAACATTTCAAAATCCTGTATAAAACCCATATAAACCATTCAAAATCCCATAAAAATCCCAGTTATACTGCTCGCAACTTCACTAACATTTTGAAGTTTGGCCTGCAACTTCGGTAATATCCTAAAATTTGGCCTGTAACTTTTAAAAGGTTGTCCATACCTGAGCTAAATGCTCAACCCTCAATACCCTGTGATGATCCCGTAACAGGGATGCCACTTTTCCATCGATCGGCAGATTTCCGCTTTTTATATTTAATTTGTTTATTTATTAATCATCAGCAGCAGAATATTTCTAAAAATTCCATGGTGTTTTGTTTTTCCCCATTCTTCCCAGCAGTAATTAAGTATTAATTTCCAGCATCACTCAATTTCAATCTTTTTCCACCTATCTTGAAAATTAGTATTTTTTCTTTAGCATTCCTTTATTTAAATCTCCAATGCTGTAAGAATTAAAATTAACTCCTATTTCAAATTTAAATTATTTATTTCAAAGAAACCAGTAAAGGAAAAACTTCGCAAAATAGAGCAGGTTCAAACATAAATTAAAATGATGTGAAATAGTTAAAGTTGAAACAAAAAATATTTTGTCATTGAGAAATAAAATATTTATGAGAGCAAACAAAAAATGAACTAAATGTTTTTTCTCCATACATTACATTTTTCTAAAATAAGCTCCACTTATTTGCGTGGGATTTCTTCTTTTTCCACTATTTTTGTTTATTCACGCACAGTTTCCTCTTTTTTGCTATTTTATGAATGGCATCTCTGCTGTAAATCGAAGCTCTGAAACTTTCCAAATTATAATGAAGTGGGTTTCTTGATATTTCGTAAAATAATGTCTGCTTTCAGTAAAATTTTCTTACTATTCCAGAAATGCCAATTACTATAGATTCTCCGTAGTTTCTACAGATTTTTTTCTTTTTTTTAATTTGGTTGACTACCGAAAGAGTGTATATTTTTACAGAAATTTAAATAAAAATTGATTTATTGTATAATGATTTTGAGCTACGTTCTTTTAATGATTAACAGAAAAAAAAGCACCAAGAGTAATTGCACAACACCCAAAGCCTAAAACAAACAATTATAGCATACAATGGGCACTGAATTTGTAATCATTGCCTGCCGGAGAGAAAATGTGTTGAGTCTGGATGTCTCTGGAACCTCTCTTCTTTCCTCCCTCCCCCTTCTCAGGTTTTTAACTTTTCTCTTTTCTGCCATGCTAACTGCGAAGGCTCAGTAATAGATTCCATTAAGTTACCATGAAAATCTGTGATTTTACAGTTAACTTATTCAGATGTTTTTATAAGTATATTGTGAACACATATTTGCGGAAGTTATTCAGACAACCATTGATTTTAAAGTGTCTTAAACTTTAACTAATTTTCTTTCTCGCAAAAGCAGCCATTAAAAGGAGAAAATATGAGAGGAAATGTATGATCACTTGACAAAAATTGATCTAAAACAGGGTGTCTACCATCACGCAAAGGTAATGAAAGTCACGGAAAAGTCAAGAAATGGAAAGGATATCACGAAAGTCAAGAAATTTCATTAATTTGTATTTTGATTTCACGAGTGATTTCCTGTGAGAAAGAAAGTTTATTTGTTTATTCTCATAACAAGGATGTATGTGGGGGGGGGGGGGGGGAGGGGAAATCTGCCGACTTTGCTCTCTTCTCCCTCCTGACATAAGGAGCTTTCAGGTCATAAAATACCTCTTTCGAGAAATAAGTCTTACAGACGTGTAGTCATAGCAATAAATTATTTCCTACTTTATAAATGCTATAAGTAATTAACAAACACCACTTGGTTATTATGGAAAAACACTCAAAATACTGATATTAAACGATAAAATAAAAAAAAGACTTACTTTGTGAAAAAATACACATAAAATGGTACTTGTAACTTGATACAATCGTTTCGACCAAGATTCTTTCGGTCTTCCTCGGTGAAAGCCCTTCGTCTCGCACAACAGAGGGAACTGTTCCCTCTTTTACGATTTTATGCTTTTATATGCTTTTTATGTTTTTTATTTTAATAAAATTACTACCCATATATTTTTTAAAAATCTATTAAAACATTATTAATGAGTTTTTCCATCGTTTTGTTAAAATTACTGCAACCACCAACCCCAATCCTCCCAAGCTTGAAATAAGACTAAAATTAATTTTTATTTCAAATTTAAATTATTTTTTGACCATTTTTTTTTATAAAGTGTAAAGAAAATATTTAATTGAATTTCTAGGCTCAAATATGAATGAAAATGATACAAAATAATGCAGGGTTGCTACGCGACCGGGAAAACTCAGGGAATTTAGAAATCGCGAAAAAAAACGGGAAAACTCAGGGAAAATGAAGAATTTTCATGAAAACCGGGAAAATACAGGGAAAAATATATTTGCAGCGAAAAATTCATTTATATTTTTTAATTAATACAAATTTTAAATTTTTGTTTGGGAAAGATTATGCCTGTATTTCGTATTTCAGTAAAAAGTGAGATCGTGAACCATAACCTGCGCCTTGTTTATTGAAAAGCCGGAGTTACGCCCGTCGAAGCGATTGATTGGCGCCAGTGGTATGCCTATGCATCTAAGAGAGCTGGCTAGAGAAAGGGTATTCCCCTTTTCCCCTCTCAGCTCTGCTCTGTCGTATAATCTCTCTACGGAACGTTCCTTTAGAAAGGGCGATATTCCCTTTTGCGCTTCCTCCTGGTGGATTTTCCCCTTCTAGTTCTTCCCCCATCTGCTTGTATGTGGGCACTGCTAGACACACGTCGCGTGTTTGTTTTTATGGTTTTTACTCTTTCTTGCTGTTTAGTCTTGCTGTCACCTCGTGTGTACTCTTTTTTTTTTTTTTTTTTTTTTTCAAAATCTGCAAGGAGTTCATACCATGATGCCTTGCAGAGAAAGAAAGATGCTCAACAAAAGTTGCAAGATGAAGGAAGAAATAAACGAAAAGTTTCTGAGCAGATCAAAATATTACAAAAGAAAATACAGAAAATTATGGAGGAACAATCTGCTGGATTGTCTCTAACATCAACCAACAGATTTTGGAATTAAAAAAAAAATAATAATAAATCTTTAGATTTACTAGTGAAAGTGTTTATTTTATTAAAAATTTGCTTTTTTTCCCCAATGAGCAGGCACTTGTTCATCAATCATTTTGCCATTACTAAGAACCAAACTGCTGGTAATAAGTAATAATTTTAATTTACAGGGATAAAAATCTTCCACGGAATTCCGCATTTTAATTATTTTTATTAAAAAAAAATATGTAGATGATATAATCACGGCAGAATTCCGAATCTTGTATCTGCCAACTCAAGTTCAATCTTTTTGGTAAATGAGTATTTCCTTTTCAGTATTTCTTTATAAACATTTCTAATGCAACTACAAAATACTTGAATGCTTATTTAAATTTATGTTTATAAATTTCTTGAATTTTAAATGCTTCTGAAAGTTTGAATGTTAAGCTAAAAAATCATGACAGAGATTTAAATAAGACATTGATTTGCATAGATTGACTATGAGAAAAAGAACTGCTTTTCTTTTAAATAAAGGTAAATGCAGTTTTTAATATTTATTTTTTAACACTTTTTGTCAATGCAACTAATTACACTGCAATATAATTTTTACACTATTTCTGATGGAAGTTTTGCAAAAAAAAAAAAAAAAAGTAAATAATAATAATATTAAACTTTCCAAACCAGCCTTTTTATGTTATTTTATTTGTACATAAAGACATTGTCTGAAATCTATTCATGAAATTATTTACCTTGACCTTAGATTTATGGGGAATTTGCTTAAAATCCTCTTTTTAAATAATGATAGCCTGTTTTTCTATTGAACACTCTCTATCTATGATTATTAAATACTTATTTATGCATGAGTACTGGGAATTATTTTAATCAAGATAAAAATAATTAATTTGGTTTGTGATTGATATTTTATGGAAAACAGTGTATGATGCTTGTCAAAATATTTTAACGGTTAAATTCAAGCTTACGCACTTTTCCTCTTTTTTTCTCTTCATGCATTCTCATCCCTAAATTTAGCTTAACTAAATTAAATTGATAATTTTAATTTAGTTAAGCTAATAATCAATGTGATATTATTAAAGATGCACAACTATTTAAAATATTAGGAAATGATACTATATTGCGTTATATGCCGTTATTGCGCTATGTCGTGTTTGTCCCCTTTTTGATCATGAAAAGGACAGGGAATTTCATTTCAGGATTTGAGTAGCAACCCTGTAATGGTAATAATAATGAAATTGAAACAATGTTTTGATTGGGAAAAAAAAAAAAATATTTTTAAAAGCAAACAACTTGGCATGTATATATATAAATTTTTTTAATTCCTTTACAGGTGTAATTTTACAGTAATTTTTTTATGTATTACAGAATTTCTTTTTTCCTTCCCCAAGTATTTAAAATCATATTGATCTTGTGTCCAGTATTAATGCGAGTTTTTTTAATTGAAAATTACTACATTTTAATTATTTTTGTTCAAGAAATATATATATTAAGCATGCGTTATGTAAAATTTAATATTTTATACTATTTAAAATATGCAAATTGACAAAGCATAAAAGCCTTTCGTGTGTTTAATACATTAAACAACATAAACGAACATTAAAATACTGTTCGTTTGCTGTTTAATAAAATTCATTTAGAATGTCATTCACACATAGCTGAAATCATCAAAAATTATGTTTGCCAAATAGTTGTATATTGAACTGACAATAGTTCAGTATGACATTTACGTGTTATTTTGCAGCTTGGGAATTTCAAAAGGTGGCTAGTATATCTTTAAAACTTGAAAAAAGTATATCACTTACCTACCTTCCTTCCTCCAAAAAAAAGTTAGAAAAAATTGTATCCAACAGTTTTTTCTTCTTCTTATATTCTCTTTTAAATTCCATGTTTTCTTTTTTTAACAATTACCTGGATTCCACTTAAAAAACTTATAATTATCGCTGATCTCAGTATTTCATAGCTAACTACTTATATATTTTTGCATCCTTTTGATAAATGAATATTTACTCTTAATTATTTGTTTATTCCTATCAATAAATTCACTTATCTACACAATTGTGCATTTTGAATTTTTAAAAAATAAATTTCATGATTTTTAAGTAAAATATCGCATCACACTGATTCTGTGGTTTTAAAAGGATATAGGCTTGCATCGGACTGATTTTACATGGCTAAATGAAAAAAAAAAAAAAAAGACTTATTATATATATTGGGTTGGCAACAAAGTAATTGCGTTTTCTTGTATAAAATTCAAGCAAATAAGTTTTCAACAAGTTTTTAATTACAGGTAAGCTGTGCCTGAACATACGACTCATATTTGTTACATTTTAAAGTAAGAATTTCACTGGCAGTATTTTTTTTTCGTCCATAAAAGATGGCCACCCTCCCCCTTTTTTTGCTTCTATCCTCCTTAGAGGACAATATTAAAAATGTCCCGAAATTAATTTTTAGGTATACGTGACTGTTGTGTTTTACAGAAAGAATTTCACGGATATCTCTATTTTTATTTGAGATCACGCGGGATATGTGAAAGGAACTTTTTGGCCCCTTACCCCCCCTAAGATTACGAATTTTGGAAAATGCTCTCTGATCTAGCACCTATTTTGAAGAACTCACGTACGTGCCAAATTTCGCATAATTAACTTCAGTAGTTTTGGCCAGCCGAAATATTGACATACGGAAAAACGCAATTACTTTGTTGCCAACCCAATATATATATATTAAAAGTGGGCAGTCGGCTAGCGTCTAGGGGGTTCAAATAATCACTCCAGTCAACATTTAAAATTTATATTTACACTAAAAAATATATTTACAAAGTACAATCTAACTAAATAAACGTCGTTATATAAAACAATAAGGCCTCTGCTGTTTTCCTTCATCTTCCTCTCTCAAAAGCTCTATCTAGAATGTTCTTTCAAAAAAAAAAAAAAAAAAAAAAGGGGGGGTTGAGTTCTTTTGCTGTGGTTGTTCCCACTTTTTTGACCATGGGGGGAAGTCCAGAAGCCCGCAATAGGGAAGTTGCTCTGCAGGACTTGCAAATAACTGGTGTTGACCATTTTTGTGAAGGCTTCGCAGTACTGGCTTTAACATATATATATACACAGGACCGGCCTTCTGTTTGAAGTGGCCCGGTTGCAAACATTTTTTGGGGGGCACCAAACATTATAGATGCCAAAAATTCATTAATTAATAGACCCATTTATAAAGCAAACATTAAGAATAAACTGAAATAATACTTTAATGGTCGTGGTAATTAGGGTTCAAGGCCGGCTCTAAGGTAGCTGGCGCCCTGGACAAGCTAATTTTTGGCACCCTTTTTAAATAAATGTAACTTGTTTATGACGACTTCTTATTTAAGAAGAATCCAGATTGAATGAGGAAATCGGAAATACTTGGCTGGTACAATGTTAAGTTTATGGGAGTATAACTCGCTTTTAACGAGTAAAACCTAGTTATATCGAGGAATATTTTTGTGATTTATAAAATTTCTACTGACTTCCACCTCACCAGCTCAGATAATCCTTTCTTAGAAAAAATCTTTTAACATTCCACAGTCAATAAAGACGACGATGATAACGAAGAATAGGAAGAAACTACAAAGGGAGCTTACCTGACCATGGGGGCAAGTGGGACAGTGTGACGTTGGATAAACCGTCAAAAGAAAAAAAAAAATCCGTTCTCTCTCCTAAGATTATGTTTTCATGGCGCCCTTAAACATATAGCGCCCCGGGCAGCTGCCCAAGTTGCCGGTACCTTGAGCCGGCACTGTTTGGAGGTCTAAACCGCATTGAATATGTATGCTAAACCTCTGGGTCCGTTTCTCACCTATTTCAGTTAACCTGCATTACTAATACTGAAAAATGTTAGAAAATATGAATCTATTCACTCTGGAATTCCACCGACCACCGAGAGTGACATTAGTTGTTTCAGAGTAGTTTAGTTAGTAATGAAGACAGCAAAATAAATATTTTGTTGACCAACTACCTATTTAAAATTTGAAAAAAGGCCCACAATGGAAGTGGGGTGGGGACAGTGTTGGGCAAATTTTAATTGTAAGGACAATTAAAGATTAACAATTGATTAATTGTTAATTGTGGCACTAACAATTAAAAATTGATCAACTGTAATTGTCAAAAATGGCAATTAAGTTTTTTAATTGTTAATTGTAGTAGCTGCAATTAACAATTAATTAATTGATCGTCATTTGCTACAGTTAACAATTAATTAATTTTCAATTGTTTTATGAATTTAAATAAAAACTAACAATTAAAATAGGACTGATGTGGATCTCTTCATTTTTAGCGACAAAAAGTAGGATATGTCCGTTCTCGAGGTCCCATAAATCACTGCACTAAAATTCATCAAAGTCGGTTCAGAGGATAGGCGTGAAAGGTAACAGAGACAGGCTTAATAATTTAGTTTGGGTTGAAACGCATATTAATAAAAAGTAAGACTAATGTTAATAATCATCAATAACTTAATTTAAACATGATTAGACAGGTAATGAATAACAGGTTTAATTTCTTATATAGATTGCATTTTAATAAGACTCTCTTTTCGAACATACTGTCGGACAATTTGTGGCTATTCGGCAGATTTGTCATTGTTGCAAAAGAAAAAAGGCGTTCAACTACAGCTGATGATGGTAAAGGTGTGTTGTATTTTATAAAAACATTTTTTTATCTCAGGATATCTAATGAGGAGTTACAAATCATGACTTTCTTCTGCAAGTAAATGCGGCATTAAAAGTTCTGCTTTAGTTGTTGGTGCATCTGAGGAGCTTCGGCTTGTTTCTGTCGCTGAAAATGAGTTGGAGTCAGTGTCAAAATAAAAAAAATGTGTTCTTGGGTACTTTTTTTATTGCCACTGTTGCTACTACATATACATTCATTTGTTTGGAAATACTGGTTTTGAAAACTTTAGAATTTTTGTACGATCTGCAGGCTCTAAACAAGCTGACTATTTATTTTTAAATCTGGGGTATGATAATGCGGCAATAATCACATTTTCCACCTCAGGAGTGCTGACATCAAACAGTTTTTCAAACCTTTTTTCGACACCCTCTCTGTATGTCTTGATCAACGGCAAAAAGAAAAGTTTTCTTTTCAATTTTCAGTATTTTTAAATTAGCGCCAGAAGGCAGGGCAGAACTATTCAGTAGTATGCGTTAGTCTCACTTGGCATAATGTTTAGGGCTTCTGCTACTGGTGCAATACATGTGAAATACTCGTGTATGTAATCGAATTCGTTCACTTTGATAGCATTTTTTATGTCCAATGACCTATATAAAAGCAAGCTTTTTTTTTCTTTAATTCTGAAAATTTGATGTAGCGTATACAAACTATATATAAGTAAGTTAATTGTTTCATAGAATAATTAAAAAAATTAATTGCAATTATTTTAATTGCGAATGATGATTAACATACATTAATCCAAATAATTTAATTGCAACCTGCAACTAAAAGTTTAATTGCAGTTAATTTAATTGTAATTGATTTAATTGCAATTACTTTTTTAATCAACTAACGTGTCGATTAAAAAATTAATTGATTAGCACCCAACACTGGGTGGGGATGACTTAAAGCTTAGGTCAAATTAAATAAAATCAATAATTTTATACATAAGTTAAATTAACCAAAATGTATGTTTGAATATTTTTCTTCACATTAAGTCCATTAATTTAATATAAGAAGACATTTCATTAGTCAGTGCTGCCAATTTAAGGGATTTGTCACTAAATTTAGCGACTTTTCACTGTATTTAGTGAATAAATTTTTTGGAAAGTGACATTTTTGATGATCTTGCTCTCTAATTTAAAGAATTTGGAGTATTGTTTCAAACTTTCTAAGATTTTAAAATCTAATCAGTACTACTTTAGAAAAGAAATGATGCGATGAAATGTTTAAGAATGGATCGTGGATGAACAGACATATCAAGGACGTAGCCAGAGAATAGGCGATGGAGGCCTCGGCTCCTTCCGAAATTCATACTTTTCTTAATTGGATGTCAATAATTAAGCTTTTTCGTAGAAATGCTATCTTAATTAGAAATGCCTCCTTTTGGGCTCACCCCGATTTATCTTTTTCTTTCTGGTTATGTGCCCGAGACGTACATTTCAATCATTTGCTTTTATACTGTATTCAAATATATTAGGTTGTAACGAAAGTTTTCCGCCACTCCAAGTATTGCCTGCACAAGCAGTTCGCGTTGGTGTCTTTGCCAATATTTTGTAAAAACGATTTTTGTTATTTGAAAGAAAAGACTTGTTTTAGAGCTCTGTGTTGTGAAATCCGTAAAACAATATCGTTATGATTAAGTATAAAATGTCTGAAATGGAACTACCACGCTACCAGATTGATCCATCATTTACTCTCAGTTCTGTCGCAAAAAGTCAGCTACAGAATGACACTGAATCATGTGTACAACTTAAGGTACTACTGTTGTATCATATGACATTGTGAAGATTTGGTACCGAAAGTTCAAAAACGAGGACTAGGATATTAAAGAAGCAGAGTGCTCTGACCAGACTACTGATGCTGATGTGGCCCGCCTACGAGAATTTGTGGAAGAAGATAAAATATTCATCCACGAGAGCTAGCTAAAAGAGTTAGACTTTAGTGCCATGTCCATTAGTCGCACTAAGCATCGCATAAACTTGACATATAAGGTCTATTAGCTGGGTACCGCGTGAGCTGACTCAAGCAAATCTGGCGAAAAACTTTCGTTACAACCTGATAGTATGAGTGCTATTTTATGTATGAGGGTTCTATTAGAAAATAGAGCAACATCCATTCGAAATCTATTATTAATTTCAGTTAGCATTTTTTTTTTAACTAACCCCTTATTGGTAGGATATTTTTTCGAAATTATTATTATTATTATTTCCATAGTTACCAACCCGTACCGAAGACATCTAACCGCTTTTTGGAAACTAAATATGGTATTCAGGTGTCCACGATCTTTTTCTATATTCTAACATAAAAATCACTGTACATATAAAGTGGTTAATTATATTCCCTAAATGTTATCAACTGTACATCGCATGGCACGTGCCGTCGAAGTAGAAGGGGTTGAGATCGATTAATGTGTTTGAAATATTTTGTATTCCTAATTTTCAATAAACACAGCCGTTTAAAAGTACTGACTTTTTCTACTTCAGAATAGCTGTTTCATCTGACTGCAGAACTTCGCTTACTCTAGATACTCATTTATTGCTTAGGGATTAAATCGCGTAAATATAAGTTACGGGAACAATCAGAATGCATTTAAAACTTTTATAAATGTGAAACTTAACACAATTTAAAACTTTTTGACGAAAATTATCTAATTATTTGCAATCTCGGCTATTATAAACAAAATAACGACTTACTTTTTTTCAAATGTAGAAAACGCGATGATAAAATTGGTAAAGTTTAATCCATAATTTAGGCCGGTGAAAGTCCTAAAATTCAAGAAAAATCTTTCAAAATATATATATAACATATACACAAAAGTTAATAGACTCGTACAAAGTCTAGTACAAGCAGACACTTCCAATGGCTCAACTTCGGTTAGTAACTTTGAGAGAAGGAGTAACTGCAAAATAGGATTTGACCAACACATTTGCACAATTGTAAACGGAAAAAAAAAAAATATTCCCATGCTTGCAAAGGTACCCAAATGCAGGTTATTTTTTCTTTGTGTACTCTTATCTTCAAATTAATACCAGACGCGTGAAACGTACTTGGTATCAACAAAGTTAGTTTAGAGGGGGCCCCCACAGGTATTAATCAATCAGTCCTTGGTTTTGACAACAAAACGGCCTCTTCTGCTGTTATTTGTGTTTCGGTTCTTTTCAAAGAATTCGATAATGAGCGGTCATTATGACCAATGGTCCAAATCTGATAATTGCATTTTTCTCTAACTGGTGTTTTCGCTCTTTCCACGGTGAAAGTTGCGAAGGTAAGTGACATTTGACCAGAGCTGGGGTGTACTGTCAAAGAATACTGTTCGTAGAAAGACACTTTCATAAATGATGTTTAGCTCTGAAAGATGCAGAGTCACACAACACTATCAGTCTACTTTAATTTAAAGAAATCTTTTATATTTTTCGCAATAAGAGAGAGAGACATAATAAAAAAATATAAAACAGATTTGGGGGCCCCTCTGAAACCGGGGCCCAGGTGCCTTGCATCCGCAGCACCCCCCCTGTGGTCGGCCCTGTATATACAGGGGTCGCGCTGTCAATCGCCAATGTCGCAAATTTCGAAAATAAAATTAGTTTGGTGAAAATATTGACAATTGCTTTTCTTAATGATGTCCGGAAAAATCTAATTTGGCGAAATGTTAAAAAGAGCCGGCGCAACCCCTGTATATATATATATATATATATATAGTATGTATCTATATTAATGCAGTTTTTAATATTTGATTGTTAAATTAAAATAAGACACTTTTGGTAATTCAACTCAAAACCTCGAGTACTCAAACTGTTTTTATAGATGTAAATTGTAATTGAAGTAATTTAAAATAAATTTTAATCAAGGGGCTTTTTATGTAAAACTTTAAAAGAAATAAATTTGTTTAAAATATTTTTAAAATTTACTATGTCAGCAATTAAGTATTTTTTTAAAGTATTACATAAGTCATACTCTTTGGGTAATACTTTGTATTGTGATTTTGTTTTATTGAGTAACTCCTGAAACTTAATATTATTATACAAAAATGTTTAATAATATATATTAAAAGTGTAATTTCTTCCCTAATATAAAAAATGTATCAGCATGATGTATTTTTGATATTAGGGTTTTGTATTAGTTATGGTCCAGAAATCAAGCATACTTTATGTGGTAGACACCCTGTAAAACAATTTTTCCAAATTTTTTATTTTCATTTATTTGTTTTAGATGCACTTATAATTTATTACTTTCTGTTATAATAAAGTAATAATAAAAGATGAAACTAATTTGTTTCAACACCAGACCAGGGAATTTTTACTGTAATATAACTATATAAATAAAGCAATGTGTAAACTGTCCGTTAGTTTGTCTGTCTGTCTGTCTGTGTCTCGCGTAGCTCTGAAACAGGTGATCGTAGACCTACCAAATTTTGTATGGAAATTCTCCAAGACGGATCTTGACACACCTCGTAGCGAATTTTTTCGAAATTCGAATTAGAAAATGTTTTATTTTATGTTTTGTCCGATTTTTAGCGATATTTCTTGCGTAATACATAATAACGCCGGTAATTGCACTCACAAGAAAACGATATTTACATCATCATACAGAGGAGAAAATTTTCTTTTAAAAACTGTTTGTTCGGACTGTGTAACATAATTTGCAGATTTTTGGGAATTTTTCAAATAAAATTAAATTTGACGCTGACTTTCGTAAAATATTTTTAAAACTGCTGCATCTTGAATTCTATCTGTCATAACTTTTTTATATTTCGGCAAAAGACGGAGCACACAATTCGCCCACTTTTAAAAGAAGAACGGAGAAAAAATATAAATTAGAAAAATTTTTAAGTAAAGAAGGATTTTCATTTCAATAGCAGCTGCTGAATTATCCAGCATTATTTTCAATTGAGATTTTAAACGGGACAAGTTTTCGAATTGCAAGAAATATTTTGCGGTGCTAAACAGGGCCTGATTATGACAATCAGGGACACCGAGCATTGATGAATTTGGGCGCCTCCATCTATGAAAGTTTTATTTTTCATAAAATTTTGTTATAAAAAAGAATATTTCAGATTAACATTTCAAATTAGGGCCATTTCGAGCCTGGGGCACTGGGCAAAGTCGCGATTTGCCCATGAGATAATAGGGCCCTGGTGCTAAATATGCCAATCTGACAAGAATTATGCATACAAATGAATGGAGAGCTGTTTTAGTGCCAACCATAAAGTGAAATGATTATCGTTTATACTAATGCGTAAATTATAAAAGTCACCAAAGAATAAAAGACTACATTCATGGCATATATCTAAGCCGTTTCTTTAAATTAAACATTAACGATTGAAAAACGAAAATATATTGTATTGGTATTAGTAAAAGATAGTATAAGTAATAGTTAGTAGATATGCTAGGGCAATATTGATCAAAGCACAATATACCGCATTAATAAATATTTCATGAAACTAAGTGTTCTATTCCTTTTTCAACAACCATCTTACATCACAGCTAACTAAACATTAAGTAATTCTACGTCGCGTTAATATATCCCACAGTAGTTTCTACAGAAAAGACTGTAATAGAACTTTTTTGTTCTTGGATATTCTGTTTTGTCACAAGTAGTTATGATCACATTTTGGGAAAATGTTCTCTTCTTCCCTTGCGAAGAGCGGGTACACAACTATTTAACTATAAAATAAAACGGTTCTCCACATCATGTAGTATCTAAGGTGGTATAACTTAAATCTAAAAAAGAGTATGATGTAGAAATGAGATATTTTGAAAGTTAGGAATTTTCGCTGCAAACCGTCACGCTTTTCTTTTTCTGATCGCGAATGACACCTACATAGTTTTTGTGTCATAATATTAACAATGGTCTCAGGTCAGTACTTATACTAACTTTATGAATAACTAATGAGTAACTTTACGCTAAGAGTCAAATCATTTTGCTTATTTTTAGATTCCAAATCACTGGAATCAATTCGAATTATAGATGTAAGAAAAAGTTTTGTTCCCTACCGTGCGGAGAACGGGTACGCAGCTAGTATATATATAAAAAACTGAGCATGCTACATGCTTCGGGGAGTTTTGAATAATTTAGTTACGGTTAATTAGGTAATTGTCTTCTATATTCTTTGATTTCCATTTTTGCATATTAAGTAGCATATACAGGGTGTCCACCAGCAATTAAGAGACATTTGCTACTAAATTTAGGATTAGTGAACTTGGGGTACTGTTTTGGTTTAAAAATGACATTTTCAAATATTTTACAACTTTCCCTTTACTTAAATTAACTAATTTACTTAAATTAACTATCAGTGGAAAAGATCATTTTCCTTCATTATTCTTCTTTCTTTGCCAAGCTTTATCTGTTATCAGAAGGACTTCGCGAAGCCTTTCTAGGACTTTATTTGCATGTTATAGCTATTGTAGGGGACTAAATAGTGATTTGGTTGCCACGATACATATTTCTATTCATTGAAAGATTTTTATGCATGTGAAAGAACCAGAAAATGTAATACAAACAAAATTTTAAAAAATTATTTAATTTTTTAAAATTCTTTTTTTTTTTTTAACTTAATGTCACTAGAAAAATCATAATGTTACTTGTATTCAGTGTATGTTATATGAAACGTGTGATTGCATATGTAAGAGACAGCAAGACAATATAATGAGCAAGTAAATAGAAAAAAAATATTTATTTCATCTTGTATCTTGCACTCTCTTTTTTTTTTGGGGGGGGGGGGGGTAGAATGTCTCACAATAATATATTTTTAAACTTTGGAGAACATGCTAGTACTTCTACTAAAATTAAGAAAAAATATACTATTTTGGATTTTTTTTATATTACATTCATTAGACTTCTAATGCTACTATTTTTGCCTACTGATAATGGTGGACACCGTGCAGATATAATACTTTTTTTTTACATAGTATAAAGCTGCTTAGAACATGAAAGGTTTAAGTATGCTTTCGACTATTTTGAATGATTCTTGATTGAGTATTTTTGAGGAATATTGTGTAAAAAACACAATCTATTATAATTTCAGGTTATCTATGCAAGCAAATCATACCCATACAATTGGTGCTGTGAGAAGATTCATTGTAGAGTATCCTTTTCTACTTCTGCTGTGGTGTGCTTTTATGTATAAATCATTGTGTGATAAAGCTTGTGGAATGGCCAAATAAGTTAAAATAAGTGCTATAATTAATACTAATAATAATTTACGATTATAACTGTTTTGGGGAAATTTACAGTTTTTTAGGTATTTTCAAATATGTGTTTTCTGGTATAAAAATAAAATTTGAATAGTAGATAAAATTATTACAACATTTAACTGAGAAAAAAAAGAAACAGAGGGGATATCTGTACTTCTTCTTCTTCTTTTTTTTTTTTTTTTTTAAGTAGACTATTTAATCAAAAGGTATTGGCAATTTAAAATATTAAATAAGAATATACTTTTGAATAAATATTTTACTGGTAAATTAAGTTTAGGAATAAAGTATTCTTTAAATCTTTTTTCAATAGAGAACTTTTTAGTTTTAATCTGCCCCCATGTTTAACTACTTTATTCATTATTTTTATGCTAATGTGCTCTGGTAATCTTTATTTCTGCTAATCTCTAGTAACATAATCTAAAAAATAACATAGCAAAACGATTTTCAACAAAATATATTTTTACTATACAATATTTTGTTGGCATGATCACTGCTTATTCCCCGTATTCTCTCTAGGGTTGCCATAAAATGCAGCCAGTGTTTCATATACCCTCTCCTCTTGCTCTCTCACCACCTCCTATGGAGATAGACGGCTTGCATGCTGTCGCTTTTTGATTATTCTTGTTCAATTCATATAAATGTACATATTTAGCCTAGATCCACAAATATTCACAATAATTTAATCCAATTACTTCATTACCACTGTACCTCTACCAACAGAGGTTATGATGCCCAGGATGCTATTACAGAAATAATGTTTCAAAGAAATGAAGTAAACATACGCAATAAGATAGATCTAAAAATCAAGTTATGATTAAAAGGCTAAAATGAAAGGTAAGAACAAGAAATTTTATGAATATTCCAATATCATAAATAAATGCAAAGTTGTGTTTTTAATTTTGGAGTATTTCTACTGATATTTTTGCATCATAATATTGTGTGATATATATAAACAAACACAAGAACAAAAAGGGCTACATCTAACGGAACTGTATACATAGAAAAATTAAATAACACAAATGCTCCAGTTCAGAAATTTTAAATAGAACAAATTTAAACAAAGATGGTTTATATGATGTTGTTTTCAAAGACAAACCTGATAAAGTGGATGATACGTAGTATAAAAATGATAGAAATGCAAAAGCAACAATTTTCTTAAATATTTCTGATTCCCAAATAATACATGCTTTACATACAAATTCTGTGAAAGAAACAGGACAATTTAAAATCAGTTAATGAGAGAGTAAATTCAGCAAATAAACTTTTTATATTAAGAAAACTGTATTCTATTTAATACAGCAAGGCATACAAAATGCAAGAACACATAAAAGGCGTTCTAGAATTAGCAGAGTAATTGCATAGTATTGGTGAAGAAATTAAAGAAAATAATTTGGTAACAGTTTTGTTATGTTCCCTACCAAATTCTTATAGTTATTTGATCACTGAGATAGAAAGTAAATCAGAAGACAATTTATCACTAAAATATGAAAAAAAAAATAAACTGATCAATGAATATACGCGTAGAGTTGAAATGAAGCAAATTCAACATAAGGTTGATTCTATTGCGCTAAAAGGGCATAACACAAATAAAAGATTTGCAAAAAAATATTACACTCAAATATATTTTCTGTCATTTAAAGATGAAGCATTTGACAAACTCAAAGAATACGTAGCATCTAAATGTATCAGATCAGACAACGGTAGTGAATACTGCTATGAGACTACAGAAAAATACATAAAAGAACTCGGCATCGAATATCAAAGAACTGTACCATATAGCCCATCTTAGAATGGTGTTGCAGAAAGGAAAAATTGATCTTTACTTGAAATGACAAAAGTCTTACTCATAAATGCAAAACTTCCAAGAGATCTACATGGAAATTCCAGAAGGTTTCAAAACCGATTCGGACAAAGTGTGTCTACTCAAACGATCTCTATACGGATTAAAACAATAGTAGACAATGGCACAAGAAGTTAGATGAAAAATTAAATATGCTAGGATTCCAAGCTTTGAAATCAGACAAATGCATATATCACAAGAAAACTTACAGCTGAAACTATTATAATTGTTTATGTTGATGACCTCATTTTTAATATCTAATAATTGAGAAAATTACCAAGATATTAAAAATAAACTATTAGAATCCTTCAAGACTTGGGAAAATTACATTATTGTTGAGGAATCAAATTTCATCAAGATGAGAAAAGCATAACTTTCAGTCAAAAGAAGTATATTCAAAATATTCTGCAAGAAGTTAAAATGCAAGATGCGAAACCTGTCTCAAGTCCTATGAATAACAGTCTAAAGTTAACAAAAGAAATGTGTCCCAAATCCGAAGAAGAGAAAAACGAAATGAAAAACATACCATTCGCTCACTATACTGCTTTATTAATGTATCTTTTTATAGCAACAAGGCCAGATGTAATGCATGCAGTAAATTTCCTGAGCCAATCCAATAACAACCCTGTCAAAGCTCACTGGAATAATGCGATATCTCAAGGCTACTAAAGACAAAGTTCTAACATTCAAGTGTTACCGGAGAGCCACTAGCAGGCTATGTTGATGCAGATTGGGCATCCGATATAAATGATAAGAAATTCTACAATTGTTTCCTCTTCAAATATGCTGATGAATTGATATCTTGGGAATTCAGGAAGCAATGTTCAGTTTCATTATCGACTACTTAAGCCGAATATATGGCTCTTTCAGAGGCAGCTAAATAGACTGTTCATTTAAGAATTTTTTTAATTGGACTCTCCAAAAACTGTCACTGCCCCTACAATATTTTACTATGACAATTAGTCAGCAAAAATATTAGTTTGAAACCCTGTTTACTATTCTAAAACAAAGCATATTGATATACGTGAACATTTTGTTCGAGAATGGTGAAATACATGTTAATTATATAAGCTCAAATAATATATGCCTGCAGATATATTAACAAAAGAGTTAAATGTAACTAAGCACAGAAACTGTTGTAACTTAATTGGTTTGCATGACTAGTTTTATATGTAAATGCTAATTTTATTTGTGCTAAAATTCAAGAAATTTTAATTAAGAGGGGGTTTAAACTTTTTCAATATACATGTGTTATAAATTCTCAGGTAATAAGCATTGAGAGGGGGGATTTTTGGCATGATCACTGCTTATTCTCTCTAAGGTTGCCATAAAACACAGCCAGTGTTTGGCCAACCCTTAATACCCTCTCCTCTTGCTCTCTCACCTACAGTGGAGATAGACGGCTTGCATGCTGTCACTTTTTCATTGTTCTTGTTCAATTTATATAAATGTATATATTTAGCCTAGATCCACAAATAAATATTCAAGATAATTTAATCCAATTATTTCTTTACCTCTGGCAACATATTTGGAGTAAGTTTAATTTTTGCAGGGTATTCCTCTATCTGTTTATTCCCAGGAGATATCTGGCAATTTCAAATTCTAGTGTTCTCCTGTATGCATTATGCAACTTTCTTTTTAGTGATCCAAAATATAGTTATTTAGGGCAAGTGTCTTATATTTAATTTACATTAGTCATTTTTACAAGGATAAAGATCAAATGAGGGATTGCATCAAAACTCAATAATAAAATGTCATTTTGGTGGCATTTATTTAACCGAGATACTGTACTGTAATTTTACTAGCATATATTTTTTTTCTCCTGCAGATTTTCTTTCTGATTTTTTTTTTTTAATACATGCATAATCATTAGAACAAAATCTTTAACAATTGCTGTCGCTTTTTAAAACGCTTTTTAAGATATTGAAATAGTTTTGATTTATTTTATGAAATATAAAGATGAAACGTGTATGCTAATGAAAGTAAACAAAATACTTACAAAAATTGTTCTAGAAATTTAGTATGATAAATTTCAAATCTTAAGATTCATCACTATTTCGGGGAAAGTCATCATCAGTTTCAGTGTAACAATCTTCAAATCAGAACTGCTATTAGTGTGGGAAATGTTAGTAGGAACATAGTTTTTAATCACTCATAAAGCAGATTCCTTACAACTATCACCATATAATTTTTGAACCTTAATCAACAATTAAACATTGCACATAAGCAAAATGGATGATTGAATGGGAAAAGAGCAGATTATAAAGTAAATGGAAGTAAAATGCATTCCCAGAAATCTCGGGATGTGCAGCAAAGACAGTTATTAAATTAAAATACCTATTTTAAGAGATTACTTTTGATCATTGTTGTTCTTAAGTTTTATGCAACTTCAATTTAATACTGTTATTACATATATGTATAAACAAACCTTTGCTGTTTGCAAGTTCCCTTAATAGTTCAACTAGAGCTCGTCCTGAATATGCAACTATGCTGTTCTCACTCCTGACATCTTTTCCACCAAAAGAACTAACAGATGATAATGCAACTTTAGAAGAGGAAAATTTGATTAATTCTGTAATTGTACAGAAGATTAAGAAATGAAATAAATACAATTTCTTAGTAATGTTTTCTGTAATATCATTGAAAATGTAAAAAATGCCTTAGGATATGTCTGATCAGGCAAATCCACATAATTTAAGGACTTTATTTTTTAAAAGTATCAACTTATTTATCTACTTGTTTTGCCAAACTTTAAAATATTTGCATATATTGTCTCCTGTCCCCCCCCCCTTTTTTTTTTGTTATCTTGCATATCTACTTTTCCTTCACCAATTTTGTAAATCTTGATATTAATGACATATTGGTTTTTCAATAAAGGTGTAAAATAACTTGTATGTATACTTGACATTATTTTTCTTGAATTTCTCTCAAATGTGCGACTTTTCATTTATTACTATGTTTATTATCTAAAGTTAATTCCCTTAACTAACTTCACAATTAATCTATTAATTTATCTTGATGTATTTTGCAAAAATCGGTGTTTGAATATTTAGCTCTCTTTTCATGGGAATTTTTAAAAAAGAAATTTACCAAATTCTAAAGTACTCGACTCGCAGTGGTAGCAACAGGAATATAAAAAAATATAGGATTTGTGTTTCGAAAATATAGGACAACTTCTTGTACATCATATGTTACAAATATTCTGCATGACTTTAACATATAATATTTTAAAATATACATTAAAGTATTATATGGTATAATTTTAAAAAATCTCTAAAATCCAGAAATTTTGATAATCCAGAATCGCCGCAAAGCAATAAATTCTGGATTTTTGAGGTTATACTGTATATTCACCCACACTATAAATTACATTATACAGGGGTCAATCAAGGAATTTTTCCCAGGGCCCCATTTTTGGGAAAATTGCTTATTTTTGTGAATTACAACACTTATTTTTGTCAATTTTCATACCAAATTTTAATAAAAGCAACTGTTTTTGTCAAAAAGAAAAAAAAAATTGAAAAATCTGATTAAATTGTAGGGTAAAATGCCAATAAAGGACCGTTTTAATCGATTGTATTTTTGTGAAGGGGCCGCTGTAATGGATTGTGTTTTTTTAAAGGGACCGTTTTAATCAATTTTAATTTTGGGAAGGGGCTGCAAAACGGACCCAATTTAATCCCCCCCCCACCCAAAAAAAAAAAAGCTGCTGCATTTTTAAAATTTAAATTGCACTACATAAAAAGGTAACTGTCTGTGGAGAAACAAAAAGTTAATACAATTTTTAAAATTTTGCAGGCAAATTAGGTTTTTTAGTACTTTGAAAAAACAATAATAATAAAAGCAATTTGCAACATAGAAATATTTCATTCATTCAGAATCAGTGCATTTTAAAATCTTTAAGAATCTCATAACAAATTCATATTTTAAAAGCAAAATCAATATTCTATACTTGTTATTATACTTTGATATATTATTACAGTAGATGCTGCTTAATGTAATCATGGTAATGTTATCATTTATTATTAATAGCCTCTGGTCCCAAACAGACGTATTTGAATTAAAGCAAAAGTAAACTCTTAACATGATCCAATTTTTGGCCAGTTGGTTCATTTTCGATGAGAGATTCAAGGCAAAGTTTGTAAAAATCTCATTATATTAGGGTTGTCAGTATTTTATAATAATCAAGAGTAAATTAGCATAAAATATTGGGGGGGGGGAGGCAAAATGTTTCCTACTGTAAAAAATATTTTCAAACTGAATTTTCTTGTTTTTTTTTTCTAGGGGGGGGGGGGATATTGACCTCCCCTTGCCCTTAGTAATTTATGCCCATGCTAATCATTTTAAAGTACAGTAGAACCTCGATTAACCGAGGCAATAACGAAGTCTAATTTTATTTTTTTCTCCTTTCCAAAATGAGCTTGGAAAAAATTATACACATTTTAGTTTGCTGTCCCTGTTACAGGCACTTCTTCCCCACAAAAGCACTCAACTTCCAAGAAATATTACACCCTGAGGAGACAACATTCATGTTTTGTGAACAGTGGTCATGTGACCCTATTGAATACCAGGTGCAATATATTATCGGACACTTACACCCCCCCCCCCATTGTTGGGGGAGGGGATTGGCCACTCTTACAATAGGCAGTTGTGTTTCATAACATTCTGTTGAACTGTGAGACATAAGTTCATATATGTTTATTTTTATCATTTAAAAAATGTTCTATTGTTTTTTACTTTAAAAGTTAGTTAAATTCGCAAGCACGGAAGGTTTTTATACATAGTTTCTATTAACCGAGATTTCCGATATCCGAGGTACTAGCGGTCCCAATTAGCTCGGATAATCGAGGCTCTACTGTAAATGTTTTCTGTTAAAATCATCCTCTTCGCATCATTAATATTTGCCATTTAAAATTTATATTTTTCATTTATTATAATCAATCGCTTATGGCTATCAAAATTGGATCGGCCCAATGTGAACACATTAAGCAGCATCTATTGTAGTTAATTCAAATCTATCATGCAATTAGCATACTTGTTAATAACTAAAATGTACTGCTTTTCATCCCCTCCCACACAGAATTAATTATGCTTTGTACAACTGTTTTACATAAAATAGTTTGATTAATCAGTAAATTATGAAGACTGAGACTTAATCAACAATTTTAATCAAATGCACATAAATAGAAATAAAGTTTTTTTCCTGAAAAAGCTTGCTTCTGAATGTATTTTCTTGAAATATTTTTACTGAAGTTATGAAAATGAAGTGCTAGTTAAAACCCCCAAATAGTAATAAGAACTGGTTATATATAGTCCGGGAGCCCATTAGACCCTAACATAAGTAAATTTGCCAATGGAAGCCGATTTATATTAATGGATTTCATTAAAGCAGCATCAATATTATTTGCAGTTGCATCATGAAGAAATTCTGTGCCTTGAATATGACTGTTCAATGCATTTCAAATTGCTGTTCCATAAGCTCACATGAATATCTAACTGCTTTTTATTAGACTCATTAAGAGTTTCATCATATAACAAAGTGAAGAAACTATTACTACTGTTTAAATATTGCACTAATCTTTTTTAAAAATATGGTCTTAAACCATAAGAAAGTTCCTGGCTGAAAGCTGTATTCTCTTGCTTCGGGACAATTTGGAAACAGTTCACTTACCCCATCGGAGGATAAAAAAGAGTAACTGTGCTTGGCTATATTTAACACTCATAATATTTCTGCTCAGATTTTTTTTCTTCCTCATTTAAATTCCATGCAGCAGAGGAGGTTGTCGGAAGATCCAGCAATACACCAGCTTCACCATTTGGAGTTAACAGTTTTTGGAATTTTGTTTTTGATGGATCGCAAGCATCTTTCACATTCTTCTTATGCTTGACAGTTTTTGCATGCTGAATAAGTTGTATTTTACTACTACTACTAATAGAAATGTCCTCTCTGCAAAAAATGCAATAAATGTGAAAATCATCTTTACCATGAGCGCACCACAAATTAATGTCGGTTCCTGATACATCGTCTACATCAAGCCATTTGTCATTAAATTTTGTGTCTCGAAGCATTTTTAAAGAACGCTTTCATGGAAAATATCAAAGAATACAAAGCTATGCTTTCAAAATTCTACCATAACATCGATGGCTGATCACATCAACCAAACTTGTGCACATAGATACTTGCACACGTTTTCTAGAGAATCAAGAACAAGCGGTACCAGTGTTACCCGAAAATTTTTAATATAAATTGCAAGAGGTTGATAAAGTTGCAAAAGTGACGTCACAGTATGACTCGGAGGTGAATTTTAGGATATATCCCTCCTCTGCCCCGAAATTGTCAGATAAGTTTTGTCGTGCAAATATATGGTTTATTTATTTCATATCCCCCAACAAAAAAAAATTCCTGGCATGACTTCATTGGTTGTGATGTGTGCATATCTTAGAATTTACTAACATGATTCTTTCAAAAGTAGCAAAATTTACAAAAAGTCGCAAGATCTGGCAACCTGGTGCAGAACCATAAGACGACTTGCTGTTGCCAGATTGCTTACCCTTACACATGTATTGCTTTCTGACTGCTGCCAGAACAAGCCAAGCTAACTACTGACTGATAACAACTGGTGTTTAGTAACAAATATCTCGGTGGCATTACGTTGAGTAAGCCTATTGGTTACTTATGCCTGTCAGGCATCCCATAGAACAAGCCTATTAGTTTTGCCTACCAAGAGGAAGTGTGATGTCACACACTAAATGCCTATTCCCTTCTGTTTCTCTGCTAGTAGTCAAACCCACTTCACGTTAGGGGGAGGGAGGAAGTTAGTAGTCACTAGTGCCACGCAACTAGTACTAGGTACCAAAGAACATCTGCTTTCTGCGGCATGCATACTTTGGTTTCATTTTCACAAGTCTCAAAAATGCTCCAGTCAAATCCAAAACTTTGTTAAAATTTTAAATATATAGGACAACTATGAGGCCTGTACTCGACAGATTTATTATTCACAACTGAAAAATGCAATGAAAATTAGTTCACTTTAAAAGGTTAAATGATTTTTGCCTTATATGCCTTATTTTTTCGTTATTCATTTTTATTTTCTTCTGTTTTTTAATAAACCAGACCGATATATTATTTTTAATCTTGCACAAAATGCAAGATCTTTCGGACTTTTTCACAGCTTTAAAATGTCGAATTGACAATACTTGGCATATGAATCGCGCATCTAAAAAATGTCACCATGCATTGGACTAAAGCATATTTTTATCCATTTGCTGTTTCAACATTGGCTTTTATGGTGACACCCAAAATGTATAGCAACCCTAACCTAGATAAATTTAATGACAAATACAGTAAAACCTCAACACAATGTACTTAAGGGACCCAATAAAATTATTGTTCTAGGAAAGATGTACCGTTATATCGAGGAGAGATTATATTGTATGGAAAATCTGAGGGACTGCAAAATTTTATCATTATAGAGAGATATATTGTTGTATCAAATATCGTTATAGAGAGTTTTTACTGTACTGTTAAAACAAAGAAACATGCCTTTCATTGAAATGAGTCCAGAAATTTAGTCAACACTGCACAGAGTATATGGTAAGGTATGGGGTGGCTAATTATTATATAAATACTGTAATGGGTTATAACGATTTGTACAAATTCCTACAGAAATGCTTCTTAATTGCAGCAGCTGCGGGGTTAATGTGCCAAAGTTAGAAACCTGGTGTTTCATAGTACAGTTGCATTATTTAATTTGTGTCCTTGTTTACAAAAATATAAAATAAACAGGAAATGGCTAAAATATGCTTCAGTCCACTGCAAGGAGTTTTTTGTTTTTTTTTACTATTCGATAAACATGATGAGAAAAGATATGTAACGAATATGCTTGCTTCACTTGACATCATTGAACTGTTAATTTGAATTTTTGTGCATGTGCTAATTGTTATTGCACAAGTGTTTACATTTAGTTGTTGTCGTTCACAGTATCGAAATATCGATTTTGGGTACCGCATAGCATTTTATATAACAGGGCTCCCACCAAATTTTCTATCAAAAAAAGGGACCAAAAAGGAACTATTTAATAAACGGTCAATTTTAAAGGAATAAAAAATTTCCTCTGAAATACAACCTCAATTTTACATCTCCTACTTCTTATGTCCTTTACACTGAAGTAAACACAATGAAAATATTCTCACATGAATAATATAAAACTTCACTAAACCACTTTTAAGTTTTCATACATTATTTTTGAATTGAATATTTTGAAAGATACAAAATTGAGAGTTCCACTGCATAATTTATTCAGTTCCCTAATACACACTTATTGTTCACAAAGAAATAAAATTGAAAGATTTCATTAATCAAATGTGTAACATTCTTCTGGAAATGATTACTAACACACATAATTAGATGAAATCCTGGCTCTTATAATAACTAAACAAAGCTTAAACTACATTCTTGTAGTCTCATACAAAACTCAAACACAATTTGCTGAATATGCAGAATAAAAAAAATAAGTAAAATTAAAAAATATAAAAAAACTGAAATTCGCCAATCGGCGACCCCTCCCCTCAAAAAAAAAAAAAAAACTTCCGCTTTGCACAGGCCTTATTATTAACGGTCAAAATAAACGGTCGCCACTCTCGGACTGTATTTTTGAAAGTGGAGACTGCAAATTTATGTACCAGTCGCCACAGTTTATTTTCCCATTCTCTTTCCTTTTTTTATATTATTGTTACTCCTTTTCAAAGTTTATATTAATTGAAAGTAAAACAGAAACGGGGCATTAAAACAGATGTTGTTGACAGGAGTCAACTAAACTCCAAGATCGATGTCGGCATGGCGGGGAGGGGGAGAGCTGGATCATTGATAAAGAGTATTAGTACGACTTGACCAATTAGCAAAAGTAATCATCTGTTATGGAAATTTTCAAACCGGGATTACGACAATGCGTAAGATTGCGGTTTGAAGCAGGCACCTGCACTTGTTTGTTTTTGCAAGGGCTCTCTTTCTGAGAACAAAAATCCGAAGAGTGGCGAGCATTCATTTATAAATTCTTTTCTTGTGATCTATTAATACCAAAAAATAAAATAAAATAAATAAATATTTCAAGATTTATTCCGGCATAATAAGGCTTATGGCCAGCATAAAGTTGATGACAGCTGTTCGTCGTGGAAAATTAACAATGTTCGTCATGAACAAAGACCAATGGAGTACGCAAATGCAGCCACGGGGGATTTAAAAATAGGGATACTTTGTTCTCGCAAAAAGGCAATTTTGTGTACCATATAGAAAATATTCAGAACTGGTTTGGTGCAATCTGAAAATCGTTAAAGTTTATTCCTAAGTGTTCATTTCTCATAGTCAGACACATACATTCAGATCAATGGACGTCATGAAGTCGCGCAATTTAACTCGCAAAAAGGCACTTTTCATTTCTAAATGAATCCGTAATTCAATAATGGTTTGTAAATATCTTTAATAACTATAGATAATTTGAATTACGAAGGCCTGATAATGATTATACTAAGCAATCATTAAAAACAAAATCTTGCAAGTGCGTAAAACAGCCAGTTATAAACTACAGAAGCTGCCATTATTTATACTGACAGTTTTCACCAAAAAGCTGAAGTCTAGAATTATGATTGTGAAATAATTATCAAATATAACACCCACATTGTAGGATAGGCGGTGAAGTTACTTTGAATTCCTTTCTTACCCCCAACTGAAAGTTATGTTACTTTTTTGTTGCTACATTAGGTGAAAATAAACACCCCAGAGGTGCCTCTTTTTCAGTTACGTGAACGAAAGAAAACAAATGAAATGAATAAGCGATGACTGTCACTCTCTGATTCTGATAAGTATTCAATTAGGAAAAAAGTAACTTATTTTTAAAAGGAAATTTTATCAGGTTTCATTTACGATAAATGTCTGATTTCGTTGCTTGGAATTTTGTGAAGGAACAGTTATACATCTTGTTTAGTTAAGGGTCGTTTCAATCGATCATATTTTTGTTACGGTATCATTTTAATAGAAAGTGTTTCGTAAAGGGGCCCGTAAAACAATCAATAATCTTGACTGCGATGATCCATGTAACGGAAGGGGCAGGGGGAATGGCAAGTTTTCGAGTGAAAACTTGGACATACCAGGGCAAAGGGGATAAAAAGGGATGCCAATTGCTGAAAGGTTGTCGGGCGCTGTGCTTTTTAAAGAGTCGTAGTAGGGGGGCACTACAAAGAAATACTTTTGACAAACACAAGGTAGTACTTACATGTCAATTCAAGGAAGGCTAGATGTAGCGTGCACGGATCCGATATTGGTACCGGGACAAAGCCACATATTCCGCCAATCACCATTCTCAGATGAATGTTAGTGCGTTCTGGATGGTTCTGGAAAGAAGTGTTGCCAGACTGGTTGCTACGATGTGATGTAGGTCAACCAACCTACGTCACATCGTAGCAACCCGGTAAGCTCTAGCTGTGCGGCGCTTCACAGTGAAGATGAACTAAGGATAATGGTTTAATCAACAATGAAAAAACGGTCATTCTGCCGATTTCACATCTCTTGGCTGGCACCGACGATACACAATTATTTTTCTTCATTAAAATTTTTTTTAAAAACGGACCAAAATAGCCTAAAACGGAACTGGCACCAAAAAACGGACTTTTAGGGAAAAAAGGGACCAAGTGGGAGCCCTGATATAAGTAGATAATTCTGCATACCCTAATAGCACAACCGTCCCTTGTGACTGAAATGCGACCACACAATACTGTTACAATAGAGTTACAAACAGTCGCTGCAACTCCGCAGCAGGGTCACCACACAGTCCCTATGTCCACCCGCAGTGACTTCACATTGCGACCCTTCAGAGAAGCCACTTTGGGACAGTTTTGCGACAGCGAAAATATTCGGGGAAAAAGAGTTACCGAGAACATGCACTAGATGGCAGCATCAAACTCTCACGGAATAAAATGCCTCAGTACCAGTATTGAACCCTCGATGCACTCGTTCCTAGGCCAGCACGTTACCTCAGCGCTGTGATCACCTTGTTCAGAATCAGGCCCGTAGCTAGGGTTAGTTCAATGGGTGGGCACGATTTTTGAATCTGCAAACTAAAAGCAAAACTATTTAACGGCTAAAACAATACTTCCTTGCTAAAAATTTTTATATTTAATTATCAAGGTAGCCTAAGGAAATACGCTGTAAGAAAAATAAACAGCAAATATTTTTAAAAAATAAAAATACGGAACAGATTAAATGCGGGAATTAAGAATAGTGCCTTGAAAATAAACAATAAACTTTGTAATTACTCACAGGACCTTTTAAAAATGTATAAGCATTTCGGGAGCAACAAAAGGGGGGTCTTTCTTCATCAGTACCTAATGTGCACCCTCCAGCAAACAGCAAAGCATAAAAACACAAAATAATTTTTTTAGCTTTTAATATATTTTGCATTTTCATGCTTTGCTGTCCGTTGGATGGTACACATTTAGGTACTAATGAAGAAAGCACTCTTATGCTGCTTTTGAAACGCGTATACCTTTTTTAAAGGTCCTGTGAGTAATAACAAAGTTTATTTATTGATTTTATCCTAGCATTTTTGATAGTTTTTTCTTCAATACACTCAATCGACGTCTCAATAAAGCTGTAGACGGCGATTTTTTTGCACCATGGAACTGCTTTAAAACAAGCTCCACTGGAATGCTGTTCATGAGTTTATGTTCAAATTCGAGAAGAATTAGATTAGCTTTCCTCTCGTGCTGCATGGATGAACAAAATGGAGTTAAGATTCTTGAAAGAGTGCTAAATGATGCCTCGGAGGTTACTGTAGATGCTCCTATTGACAAGGCAGAAGGAAGAAGGCAATAAATAGAAAGAAATGCATCTCTATAATTGAACATAAATGCTGTCATTTCATTCAATGTGGCTGAGAGTTTCGACTCTGATATTTTCTTTTGCAAGAAAGTTCGTGCTGTTGCTATTTCAGCAGTTGCGTCATCCAAATCGATATTGCATGAATTTGCCAGACACCTGAGGTGCCGCATGTCGGATGAATTGCTGGTCATGAGCGTGAGAGCTTTCATACTCTCTTACAATTATATGCTCTCTGGGCTGAAGCGTAAATTCAGCTCTGCTATTGTTTGATCAAAGGCATCAGGGTGCATTCTTAGTAGTTCTTGTTGCAACATTTCCTTTCGATGCTGGGAACATATGCGTCTTCCTACAGATTCAGTCATGATGAAATCTGTGAAATGGATTGGAACCACACATCTACGTTTTGGAGCTGGAATCTCTTCAGCGTACCAGAAGATAGCATTGTCATAGCCGATTTGTATAAGGTGTCAAAATGTTCGACATTTCGATGTTTTTAAATTTCTTCTACAACTCTGGCAACAATTTCACTCACTTGTAGCAGGTCCATAGCTTTATACTGCAGTGCATTATTTGCTGGATCTAACAGGGATAGAAGGGAATGCTAAAGAGTTCCAAGAAATACAAACGGAGGAGTTTTAATTTGGGAAGGCAGCGCAGTTGCTTCCATTGAAATATCACTAGAGTCAGCACACTTCTAAAAAACCTTGATAAGTTCTGAGTAATTATTTAGTATCTTTACTGTACAGCGGTAATACCCAGACTATAATTGAGGCAATAGATGATTCAGTGCATGCCCCTCATACACATTTGCAACGTGATGCTTTCTACTGAATTTATAGAGTCCAGAGGAGATATCGAGGAAACTGCACAAATCTTTGTCCCCTGAAATAGCACTTATAACCACTAAGTGCAATTTATGGTTGTAGCAATGAATGTAAGGAATTTCTTTCTTGAGTTGACACTTTAGCCTGCATGCCACCGTATGCTCCAGCCATGACGGCAGCACCATCGTAGCATTGAGAGATGATGTTCTTTGGATCCAGTCCCAGTTTATTAAGCTCCTCCAGAATTGTTGTACAGACCACATCTGTGAAGGGGAGAGAGCGTGGGGCGAGAGCTGGGTTTGAACCCAGGGACTTATGGATGGTAGAATGAGGCGCAATCCGGCTCGGCCAAAAGGTACCTATTCGACCGGCCTTCAATTGCCGGGTGTTGTGTACGCGGAAGTGATCTCGAGCCGCCACATCTGCATCCAGATAAACTGTAGTAGCAATGCTAACTAAATGTTCAAATGGAATTCCTTCTTTTCCTGCACGGATGACGATAGATACATTTTCAGTCCCATTTATATGCTTCATTCCATCCAGTTTGATAGTGAAGAATGGAATATCTGCTCCCGGAACTCTCCTCACAATTTCTTCTTGAACCATTTTCGCCAATATAGAAATAAGTTCATTCTGCATTGAGATTTGTAAGTAGCATTCCTTGTTATTCTGGTTATAATATCAGCTAGTTTGTTGTCCTTTCTAAGTGTATATTCAAAAAACTGCCTAAATAAAGAGGAAGTTATCGTAATGTATTTCGAGACAAACTTGATTTTGAACAACCAAAGCGGTATTCAATTTATGTTCTGATTCAGATAGAGAAAATGATACAGCCGCTTGTATAGCCCAGAAGCAGGGTGGGCACGGCCCTCGTAGGTCCACCGATATAGGGTAGTGCCATTTTGTTGAAGGCACCAATAATTTGTTTTCTACATAAACATACTTGTTAGCAGTCTTTCTCGAATTCATTCATTTGGTAATTAATGGTAAATCTAATTCTTTTTTGTAACGTCATCTACTCGTGCTTATAAAAAAAAATATGTGAGTAAATAAATTTTTTGTCTCCTTACTCCGATTGTTTTAATGACTCGATGTTATCTTCCCGCCGCACAGTGGAGTATTCGTATCAAAATCCTGGCCAAAAGTCGAAAATTTTAAATTTGTTTAAAAACAGTAATATATATGTTTTTGGATAGCCTAGTAACTGATGCATCATGTAATGCATGTTTTTCGACCATAATTCATATCCAAAAGATGCAACACTCGGTTTAAAAGCAAGTTTCTTCATTTACGGCAAGAGATTTCAGCGTTTTCTATTACTTCGTCTTGCATTTTTTACGGGCTCTTTAAATTAATTTACTGGTTTGATACTTAGTATAATTGTAGTAAAATATATGTATTTTAATTATATGTATCTATTAGCTTGAAAAAATAATATGACTTTATTTTAAAAAATTGTAAACTTTTTTTTTCTAATTTTTTTTCAAAAATTCACATTTCAAAAAGCTTTTTGAAAGGGTGTCGCGGCTTGTCGCGCCCAATTTCAACTATAATCGTAATTATTACAGTATTGAGTGTCTATTCCAAGAAAAAAATGTTCCCCCAACATCCACCATTTTTATAAAAAAAATTATTTATATAGCGCCATTTTTATTTTTTCGATAATTTTTCGACGGGTGATCGCAAAAGCTATACAAACATACGCACTTGTATTTCTCATAAACTATAAATTATGTGCAGGTGTTTGGATAAAGGTATATAAAATTCATTTTAGTCAAGATTTAACATCAGTATTTTAGATTCAGTATGTAATTTCTTATTTTTCTGATGTAAATTTGCTATAAGAAGAAAATTTCTACATATTCCAAAATTGCGCTTTCTTAGTCATGTAAATAGTCCCATCTATTTACAGCTTAGTTTTCCATTTATGTAGTAAATTGTGTCCAAAGCAAAAACTCCCCATTTTTGGTTCTCAAAGGTTGGCAACTGTGACTTCGGGTCATTGAAGTGTGAGTGTGTAAACAGAAAAGTGCTGGCTTGAAATAAATTACTTTCTCCTCGAGCTTGGAATGAGATTTTATGGGTTTGCAAAGGGGGGCATCTTTTAAGCAGTGCCCTTATATGATCTGCTCTAGATAAAGGCCAATGAAAAAGAGCAAGCCTTATAGCAGTGAGACCCTATAACTTCTTCTTCCAGAGGGGTCCGATGGTGCTCTATCTCTCTCTCTCTCTCTCTCTCTCTCAAAAAAAAAAAAAAAAAAAAAGGGGGAGAAGAAAAAGAAAGTGACTCTGAGTGAAGACGAATATCAGAGTTCAAAAGAATCGGAATGAAAAAGTTAATCTTCAGAAGTCATTAGAAAACTAAGATCCAAATAGTAACTACATTTAGAAAAGTGGAAAATCTGAAAACTTTTATGATAAAAATTGATTTATAGATAAGTAGTATTATATTTATAAGTATTATTATAAGTAAAGTATTACATTTATATATTTTTATTGTGGTTAAGGCAGCGTTTCTCAACCTGTGGGGCGCGCCCCCCAAGGAGGCGCAGAGCGTTTCCAGGGGAGGCACGAGAAAAACCAAAGAGCAAGTAATGATGCTCGATTTTTAAAAATCGCCTAATTTATTCTCATTTTTCCTCAAAAATATATCCATTTTCGCTTAAAATGTTCATTCAAACTATACTGATAACATTATTTTGTAGAAAATTCGACTAAATGTACATTGTTAAAGATTAAAAAACTGAATGCATGCTGAACAATGTGAAGGGGGGGGGGTGCTACCGTAAGTTAGCCTTTGTTGGGAGGGGGCGAAGTTAAAAGGTTGAGAACCGCTGGGTTAAGGCACGGCTATTTTCCTCACGGGAAGGATTGCCTTGGCGGAGGGCTTTTTAAGAGTCTCTAATGCGTATTCACGTGACATCTGGAGAAAATCGCCAAAAACTCCAGACTGTTAGATCGACAGCCGCGTGGTATTACATTTACAAGTGGTATTATACAAAAGCAGTACTTCCCAGTAAGGTACACTTCCCGGACAAGACATTTGTTAGAAACCAACTTCGAGTCGTTTAGCGATATATCGCCAAATTTGGCGACAACACGCTTTTTTATATAATTTAAGAAGTATATAATACTAAAAAGTAAGTCAAAAGTCAACAGTAATGATTTTAACGTTAAAACACATGAAAAATATTTTTGGCCAGGATTTTGACACAAATACTCCACTGTGCGCCGCGGCGATTCGACTCCAACGATCTCATGAGTGGGTGAGTACTGTGATTACACATTTTCTTCCTGTATTGACTCTATTTCGTTAATTTTTATTGTTGTTGAAAATAATTTGGCTACGTATGTTCTCTCTGGGTTAACAACATATATCCTGCCCCTGTACTATTCACGCCGTCTGTGGTGTAAAGGCAACCAGTGCTAAGATTTACGTCACAGCTAGTATGATATAATGCTCAAGCATACAATGTCTGGCATTTTTAGGCGCAAAGTATATAAAATATATACTTTGAGTAGGCATTGTATAAAATGGCTGGGTAGCTCTTTAGGCAAAGTATGAAAATGAAAAATAGGTAATAATAATTTTAAAGTTTGTAGGACAATTTCTTGATTTGCTGCAAATGCATAAAAATTTTGGTCAAATGCTGTTTATTTTTTAGTGTTTTTAACAAATTGTGTCAAAATATGGTTTCATCGTTATAGGCAGCCCCCTCAAACATATGTTACTGCTGGTCCCATAAAAAAAAAAAAAAAAAAAAAAAAAAAACATCAGTATGCCAGCCCAATGCTGAAGACTGCCTCCTAAGAAAATATGCTACTGTTGATCCTATATCAAAACAAAACAACAAAAAAGTAAACCGATTATCATTGTAAGAGGTCCCTCGATAATATGCTACTGCTGGTCATTTTCTAAACTAAAAAATAATCAGTGGGTCTGGTAATTGCTGTAGGGGGCAACCTTCAAAATGTGCTACTGCTGGCAAGGACGGATACAATCTATTCCACTGGCCCGGGAAATTCATGTCAAAAGTGGCCCACTCACATTTTCTTCTAACATATGTACACATCATACATAAGTGTATATATAAATACAATATACATGGGGTGATCAAATGAAAAGGTACGAAATGTCGTAACAACCTAATCGTTAACATATTTGCCCATGCAGCTATGAGAGCACGTAGCAAGACATCCAGGAATGCGATTGGAGCCTTTTGTGTCGATAGGAACATGCAGAGGCCCGCAGGAGAGAGCAGAAGCTCTTATAAAAAGCACCCTCCTACATCCAATTGACGGGGCAGTGCGTGTGAGGACAGGATGGCGCTCACATTGCAAAATTCGATGACTGAGGAACATCAAGGCGTTATCTGATTTCTGACACTGGAAGGTGTTAAACCGGCCACTATTCATCGCCGGATGAGGACCGTATACAGGGAAGGCTGTGTGTCCCACAAGTCAGTGAGAAAATGGAGTGTCCATTTTTGCCAAGGAACTGTCTAAGTTCAAGTGGGAACAGCTTGATCATCCACCCTACAGTCCGGACATGTTGCCCTGCGATTTCCATGTGTTTGGTCCACTGAAGAAACATCTAAAAGGGAAGCGCTTGAACTCGGGCGACGTACTCAAGGACACTGTGACGAACTGGGTCTCGTCACGGCCACAGGAATTCTGGGAACAAGAAATCCTGTGGCTTGTTCATCAATGGGATCATTGTGCTCAGGCTTATGGTGTATATTTTGAATAAAGTCTACATTTGTACCCACCATATCGTTTCGTACCTTTTCATTTGATCACCCCTTGTATATTAAAGTGACTGGCCCATCGGGAAAATTCCTGGTGGGTGTATCCGGGCCTGACTGCTGGTCTAATCCAAAACTAAAAATTGCATAGAAATAGCAGTAGCACAGCACTGTTTTGTCCCACTGATTTTTATTTATTTAAAAAAGCAGTAGCATAAAAATTCCTGAATGGCTCCTCTTAATTTACTTCCTAATCAGTATAATCAAG